>CAXAMN010025384.1:603388-649938 GCA_963970005.1 Durusdinium trenchii | reverse complement strand
CATTGGGAACCCATTGGGAACCCATTGGGAACCCATTGGGAACCCATGATGATCCCATGGACTCACTCGCTGGGGAACGGTGCCCGGTGCAACCGCCAGAACCGCCAGACCGGTCGCCAGACCGAGCATGGACCAAGCTGCCAGTGAGCTACGACGCCGTGCTTCTTCAGCCTGGCGGGTGGATGGGTAGGTCAGTGGGATACAAATGGGTAGGTCAGTGTAGACTCAGTGTAAATGGATGGGTATCAAGTGGTATCAAATGGGTAGATGGGTGGATGGGTAGATGGATGTAGATGGTAACAAGAAGCATCACAGCTAACGGCTAATGGATGTGATGTCACTCTCTCGAAGATTGTAACACCCTGATGTAGGAAGTTCTCATCTTGAAAATCCTCTTGGTCGTGAGTAGTTATGCTCATAAAATCTCATAAGCAAGTGCTCAAACAGGCTATGTCTTGAATCCAAACGAAGATACAATATCTTCCCAGCTCGTCGGGATGCGTCCTTCAGCTCCTCTGCTGTCAGCGGGTTGGGCGCCACTAAGCCTTCCATATCCTCGCGGACGGACAGGCTGCGCAGCGGGGGCACATGCTCAGCGAAGCCAGCAACCGTCAAGCGTGGGCACATCGTTCATGTAGAGAGTTGAACGACTCGAAGCAACGATGCTTGGTGGGTCGAAAACTGAAAGAACACAAAGAGGTGGTTCTTGGTGGTTCAAAACGTAGTTGCTCTGGTCTCTTGTGTTCATTGTGCCCAATCCAACCAGGGTCAAATAGCTCATGTAGTCCTGGGCTCTTTGGCTTTTGGCAATTCCCAATGGCCAAGGGCGGGGTGGGGGAATGGAACAACTCCAATCCTGGTTGCACATGACTGGGTGGAAAAAAACAACTGACTGTTTGAGGGCTTCACACATATGATATATTATAAACATATATAACCATCTATTCAAATATGTATATATATATATATGTACAGTATATATGCAGTATATAGACATGCTGTATATGCATCCCATCTCTCCAAAAGAACTTGCGAGGAACCTCCTGGACGTGTCGGTCCTCGCCATCAGCAGCCATGGAATCCATCACTGATTTCAGCCTCGGATGGGCAAAGCATGCATGGCTGTTCTTCTTTTTCTGAAGAGCAGAACGTGTGTCTGTGCGTCAGTGAGGACCAGTCTGAAGCTGACTTCGGTTCCGAATAGATCCACTTTCACGAGTCTTTCGTATGCAACTTGGGAAAACACATTGCAAGTGATGCCATGTCATGTCCTGGTCAGTTTAGAACTGGAACACCAGCCGGAGCTTTCACACGAGCTGAGTCTGTACACTCTGCTCCCACACTCTTCACGTCTGCCACGCTGCCGCGAACCCTCCTGGACACCTTTGCCGTTTCAGAGAACCAGGCCAACTGGCATAATAAGATACACCCCTTACATCCTTAGATGTCATTTGATAGTATCTACATAAGGCTCACCTAGCTTAGGTCCTGGACTGTGCACCTAGGGGCCTACCTTAGGTCAAGCAACCGATCATGGGACTTCTGTGTGGGAGTTAGGGGCACGGACGAAAACCCTCGGCGTCCGCCCGCAAAAACCCACCGTTGGGCGCCCCGCAGCGGATTTCCATCGTCGGACTTGGGGCTGGACATGGAGCCTGGGAAGACGAGACGAAGCAAATCACCCCGGTGGACAGTAGATGGAAGAGAGCCGTCCTTGCTGTTGATGGCAAGCTTTCTTGAGTTGAATGTCCTTCTTTTGGAGCCGTGTTTTTGTTGGAGTTCCGGAAGCTGATACTCAGGGAGCCGCCAGAGTTTTCTTAGAGATTATGAGAAAGGTGCCTAGGTCTTTACCACAAGGGGCTTCCCTTTCAGAATTGGGTCCTGATGCACTGGGTCACCACCTGGTCACTCACAACAGCCTGCAGTATGTACAAGAAGTGACAAAGAACATGTTGTTGTTGCTGACCCTTTATGAAACGGCACACGCAACCATGTTCTTTTTCACTGAGATGTTGTGAACATCCTTCAAAGACTGTGGAAGTTCTTGGATCTATGAGTTACACACACATCATCTAGAATCCAACATCGATCTGTCTATCTGTCCATCTGTATGTCGCTGTATGTCTATCATTGTCTATCGATATATTTATCTATCAATTGTGCCATCGACAACAAAGTCTGAAACCTTGCGGCAAACCTGGGTGCAACTCAAAAGCAAACAAACATGGCATCATGGCTTCGCATCCTGAAGTACAAATAATGGGAACCGCTCACAAATATCACCAGTTCACTTTTGTTTGACGGATTCCCTACTTGATGCACTTGAGGCGCTATTTTGGAGCTTCACACAAAGTTTCCATGATGGACATCCAAACCAACTGAGCCATCCTCATGTTTCCATGTCTGACAAACAGCAAACAATCTCTTTCAACAGCCCCAAACCCTTTCAACTCACCCAGCTCGTGATCCCGTCGAACCATTCTCTCTCCGCTCTCTCCTGCCTCCGGTATCCGGCAGCCCATGGATGGCTGAAGGCCTTATCCCGAGGGTCAGCGTCAGGTTGCTGGAGCAGCGTCGGTTGATGCGAAGCCGAACGGTGCGACTGCCCATGTCTCAGAATGGGCCCGGATGCGGTGTGACCATGGTCCAAAGGATGAACTCAACGAACTAAGCTTGTCTAAACGAGCTTCAATAGCATACATGCTATGCTGCTATATCATGGTATGATATTATAGTATAGTTGTTGCCTCCAAAATAGCACGTGTAGAACCGCTTCTCCCTGGTGATGTACCAGTCAGCTGGTCACTCCAAAGCCCCACTGGCCGCTCCAAGTGGCGCCAACTCGCCGTAGCCAGCTGTGCCACCAGGTGGGGGTGGGGGTGGCGCATCGCTGCTGATGGTGCTAAGGGAACGACCTCGGGAGGGGTGGAAGGCCGGCATCCAGCAGAGAAGGCCGGTCTATATGGTTGGGTGTCTACTTCTGATCGAAATGGACATGAGTCTCAAACGAACCTCATTATAAGAAAAGTCTTTCAATCGTTTAAGAATGATAACATTCACTTGCAACACATATCCTATTCATTAGGCTCCATTGAAGGAGTCTTTCCTCATCTTTCCTCTGACCGAAATTGGGTCAGTTGGTCGCCAGGCTGAGCTCTCAGTGTCCCCGCTTGGCCCGGGCGGCCGTGGGGCTGGGCTCATGCCGGCGCCCGCTGCGCCGAGGCCCTGGCGATTGAAACTGTGTCGAAGTCTTGTTTATTCGTGAATGAATATGAACATTTTAAGTTGAAGATCTGCAGTTTCAGCATATAATATTCAACAGACTTAAACCAATCTACAAAAAGTAAAAAGACGGATTAACATACAAGTAGGATTGACTTGAGGATTGACTATAATCTTGATCTGGTTCTTTTTCCTCCCGCGAAGATGGACCACGATTATTCTTGGCTTGAGAGGGTTTTGAGAAGACAGCGAAGCTATCTTCTAAACACCCGATACTTTTTCAAGAAGCTCCGCAGAAAAAAACACGGCTGTTTCGCCTGATTTGCCTGCACCATTCCAGTCAGGCCGCCTGTTCCTGTGGGGGCAGGGACGACTGACAACTGCACTGACTTGCAAAGCCAAGGTCGCAACATGTCGCAAAGACATGCGTTAAGAGAAGATGGCTACTACTACCAGCAGTTCCATCCAGTGAGTGGATGTGTGCATCATGGACGCCCTAGGGCCCCTCCAATGGGCGACATGGAACCCCTGTTTTACACTTCTTCTCGTTGTCGTGGAGGAGGGTCGGTGTCTTTCGTTTTGACATTCTACTAGCAGCGAGTTTCAGACGGACTTACGCAGTACTTTCCACATTTCTTTCAGCCACACTACACTACAGTTCGTCTCGTCGGTGGGAAAACACCACACACACATAGTAAGAGCAAGAACACCCTCAGTGGCCGACGTTGCTTCTGCAGGGTTTTCTGCCGCTGCCTTGGTCATCAATGGCAAGGAGCTGCGAAGCTGCAATCAAGAAATGATCAAATTGTTGAAGTTCATGGTCTCAAGTGATTGAGACGATAATCCAGTAGTGTTGAAGATGTGATGGGGTTGAACGTATACAGTAGATATCCTCTATCCAAGTCGTGTCAAGTGCGGCCCATTCATTTCATTTGTACTGCTGCTATAGAAGCCTTTCAAACAGAAAAGCACGAGACGGTGGCGATGGCCATCAATCAGCAATCCTCCCCGTGCAGCTGGGACACTGATTGCTTTGGTCAAGAGTTGTTCAACATCTTGTTCAGTGGATTCTGAACTTCAATGATTTCATAGGGCCCAACAAACCAGTCTACTCTCCTTACTAGGTCCCTACCGGCCCGACCACCACGGTTTGCTGCCTTCTGTCAAAAACCAACCGCCCTCCCCCCGGCGCTCTATTTAGGCGATCGCTGAAGGAACTTCTGCCGCAGCATGGCCGCCGAGGTGGGCGTACTCAGATCCTGGCGCCGCCACACTTGTCTCGCGCTTGTCTCGCGCCGGTCGCGTGGGGCTGCTGGTGAACTGGGATGCGGCAAGAAGCAAAAATGAGAGCACAAAATGACAGCGACTGATGGAAAGAAGTCCATGTGGTAGTATGTGGACCATTAAGAAAGCTATTGCAGCACTGAGTTTCTAAGTTATATATATAAATGCTACCCCCCCCCCAAAACCCACCTTGCACCACTTGAGTGGGAAGTTTTGAGTACAGTCTTGTGTTGTACCATAGGGTTAACATGTTGAAACCTTGATGTAGAGATGACAGCTTTGCAGATAATAAGCAGAATGTTATATAAGCAGAACCTTGCACCACTTGAGTGGGAAGATTTGAGGAAAGTCTTGTGTTGTACCATATGGTTAAAATGCTGAAACCTTGATGTAGAGATGACAGATTTGCAGATAAGCAGAACCTTGCACCACTTGAGTGGGAATTTTTTGAGGAAAGTCTTGTGTTGTACCATATGGTTAACATGTTGAAACCTTGATGTAGAGATGACAGCTTTGCAGATAAGCAGAATGTTGCGCCAGAAGGTTTAAGGTTTTTGTGGCCTTGAAGCTTGACTTAGAGATGCCAGCTTTTGACTTTTTTGTTGCAAACAGACATGCACCGATTTTCCCCAGAGGCATAGGTCGCTGGCTCAATTGGCCTTGATGAGCTTTGCCATCTCCCACGAACACAGCGAGCCTGTGGCATGCCACAGGTCCCGGTTGCGATACCAGTACTCATACTGCGCAGACCGGAGCTTTGCTCGGAGGGCAGCACTTCCGACACGCGATGCCTGATTAATTTGCAGACGCTCCTTCAGGAATCGCCACGCACGATCGATGACTTGAGTGCCAGCCTTGCAGCGCACAAGAGCTTTCTGCCCCGGGACTTTGTGGTGGACAAGGCGAACATAGTTTGGCATTTGCCATTTCCATTTCCCATTAGTCTTGACTTTCTTCTTGCAATGGACGACCTTGTCGTGAATGACGTTCCGGATCTGGCACTTGTAGGACTTTGCAGCGTCTGTGTGTAGGATCACATGCTTGTCCTTGAGCCATTTGTTGGCCAAAGGTGTCCACTCGACTTTTCGGATGGCGCCTGGCCCGGGAGCGCGTACCTCTGACATCTTGGGATGCAGCCGATGTAGCACGAGTGTGTCAGGATGACCTCGCTTCACTAAGCCACACCATTGCTCCCAAGCAATGGGCGTAGCTTTGTTGTCAGCGAAAGCTCCCATGTTCTGACGGTCAAAGGTAGTCATCGGCCTCCACATCGCTCCACTTGACACCAGAGGCAAAGTTGATCTGCTTTTCATTCATCTCCACATACTTCTTGCGCAGCTCATGTAGAAGCATTGACATGTCTTCAATGGCTTTGTGGATGAATGGCTGCCTTTGGAATGTTGTTGAGCTTTAAGAAAAGAAGAGCCACTTGCGTTTGCAAGGACGTACACCCAGTGCCACGACCGTCAGTGAAGAGAGGATGTAGATGGTGAGGATTGATGTGCACATGACACTTCTTAGCGCTGCATCAGTGCTGTGGCTTGTCACCATCTTGAAGCTTTGACATGGTACCCTGCGGCAAGTTTGGCCATCCCACGATGATAGAAGCCCATCCTGTAGAAGCATCTTGACCAGGTTCTTCCCTGAAGCATGGAGAATATCCGTCAAGGACCTTTTCCACATTTTGCGATCCAACTTGATGTCCGCGGCCACCAGCTTTGAAGGATGCCGGGTGTAGGGGGTATCTTTCCACGCTTTTGTCTTCTTGGCGGCCGGCCGCTTCAGCACACATCTACCTTTGCCACGCTTGGGAGCTGGAAAAGGATTGAAGTTGCCCTTCTTAGACACCTTGGCCACCATGGTTTGAAGGACGCTGCGGCAACTGATCGATTTCTGTACTGAAATGGCTGCAACCTTTCAGACTTCAAAAAATAAAGAAGGGAGATGCGCATTCCACGTTTCATTCTGGAACATGTGGCATGGCCAAAAGCATGGTCTCGACACAGACTGCTGCAATGACAAGACTTCTGCAAAGCAAGGGTCGACAAGGATTGCACTTTTTCATACCGCCAATTCGATTTAAATGTGCTTACCTGACTTTTGCAGGACTGCATTCATCTCGGCCATGGCCTTCCAGAAGATAGGCCGGACCTGTAGGAATGGAGGACCCGGCAGGCACTTGAAGCAATTCGAAGAACGTCAAGTTCATGCCGTTAGCACAGGCATTCGTCCAAGTTGCCAATGGAACATGGAGAACAAAGTCGCCCGCTGTGGAGTCGAAGATGAGCACGTAGTGTCCGGCCTGTCGAAGTGCCCACCAATGTCCGATTCCTTTGTCGCCAATGTCATGGCATACTACGGCACAGCCACCCTCAACCTCATCTTTCACACTGGCTTCGCTCACCTTCGCACTGACGTCTGTGTGCTTCTTCTCAATCTTCTTCTCTTTCTGCTTGACGCTTGCGAGCTTCGGAGCCTCTGCGCAAATGCAACGATCTTTCCCCCACTTTTGGCATCCATTGCATTGCCTACGCGGCATTCATTCCTCCTTAATGTGGTTCGATTGCGGAGCTGGCTGCGGTAACATTTCCATAGTTGAGTTTCACTTCAACAAATCGTGACTTACAGTCATAATTATTTTTTATATTTATTGTCATACAGTCTTTGTTTCTTTTCACTTAATTCAAATTAATTCTTTCCTGCGGATCGCGCGGGGGGGGCCCGGGTGGGCCCCGGGGGGGGTCGACCAAAAAAAATAAAAATAAATATTTGTTTTGACAAAATACAGTTGTTTTTTTTGCTCGACCCCCCTAAACCTACTTGTTGGTATCGTAGGTATATATATATATACATTGTTCAAAAATATAAACCTCATTGTTCAAACATATATCATAAACAATTTTTTCCGGAAGAAAAAGGGAACGAGGTCTATTCATACAATTCATATTTCATCCATTGTTACAGCTTATTTGCTTATATTGTTTAAATGCAAAACGAAAAAACACATTAGAACAATTCCAACCGCAAAAATCATCTAAAACTTGTACTCAAAAAATCAACGTCAAAATAAGCAGAATTCACTGCAAATACCGCTAAAAACAATAAAAAGGTGGTTTTTTTTTTGGGGTACCATATAAATATATAGTTATAATATATATATATATACATACGACTACTTAAAACACACAGAAGGACACTTTTTGCAGGGTCACCATGTAACGATGCATGATGAATAAGGTCTAACATGGACATTGCACAACTTCCACCTCCGAGTCTGTGCAAAGCCGCTGTGTAAGAGAAAAGGATGAACATTCCTGAATCGTCTACGGAAGGGGGATACTGTATCATATGTCTACCTTTGTTTCCCACAGCTTTGACTTGAATCAAAGTGTCCCTAAATATTGAGAGACATTTAAAAAAACAGGTCTGCCATCCGCGCACGGATAGCGTCAGGTATGGTTTCAGGATGCTTCAGGTCATGATCGAACTTTCTGAGCTGAGTATACAGCAAGGACAAATAGCAAAATAGACAGACAACTCTGGGTTTCTGAACATCCCACATCATCCCACATCCCCAAAACGCCTCTCCCAAACCGGCCTCAGTTTCCTCCTCTCCCAAACCTGCCCCAATCCGAGAGGTCCAAATCCGAGAGGTCCGGCGCGGCTGATTGAAGAAGAATGCGATGCGCGCCCCATGTTCTGACAAGATGCTTAAGATGTTCTTGAACAATATTTTACTTATTGTTTCTACTAGCTTCTTGTTACTACTAGTAAGGCTCTTGTTACTACTAGTAAGGCACTTGTTTCTAATAGCTTATTGTTACTACCATATGAAAACCATGAGAATGCGTGGACCCTTGAGTCAATACTTGCTCACACGCTGACATATGGAAGGGTTCATTCGTGCAGTGTTTAGGGTTTGACATGCATTGAAATTGTAATGCGGTTGTTATGGTCAATCCTAGAAATGCAAGATCCCTTCCTGGAACAATAAATCAAAGTCACTATCGGCCAGGGACAGTGGGGACCATGGGCGATGTCCACACATTAGTTCCATCGACCAAGATCCTTCTGATTTGTATCTGATAATGCTCCAATAACTTTCTCTCCAAAAGAACACATATGAACACATCAAACATGATAGGGTGTTTGGATGTGTTTTGTTTCCATGATGCTCAAATCTAAAGGTCCACACCGCCCAACTTGCTTTGTCGGACTGGCCAAAAGCAGAACTCCCAAAGAAGTGCAGTTCCTCCACATCCCACAAAAAAGGGCCCCGACATTTTGCCAACGTTCCGAATGCCCCAAACAAGTCGTGTACCGAACATCAGCCGCCACATCGGTCGCTCCAGCCACCCGCCTCTGGAGGACCCCGAAGCAGTGCCCTTGGTGAGTCCGACCCGATCGACACGCCGGCCATGCTGCCGCGTTTTCACCGGCAAGTGGGAACTGAACTGATAGATCCGACAAATGTAAGACCATGTGTCCTTTCCTTGTGTTTATCCCACTCTTCTGCCCTGATGAACCAGTTCAGAGCGCTCGCGAAACCGCCAGATGAACGAGTTCCTTCCACCTTCGAGGTGAAAAGCTTCTAGCATCCCGAAACAGGAACTCTTTGTGCCCAACCTGTGACTTCACAAATCTGTTGGGGGATCCTTGCAGTTCTGCGGCGAAATCCTTTCAGGACCTGCAATTGCAATTTGGTGTCTCATATACTGTAGACAGAGTTCAAACAAACACATAAGACATGTTATATAAACATAAGATGAAAAGGGTCCAAACATGTCCAAACATCAATCATGTCTCCAAAATTTGCCAAAGAAGTATTCTCTCTCTTTTCCAACAAAGTCATTCACGCCTGATCTCACTCCAAAGTGCCCAAATGGTCACTAACAATCTCAGCCCCTCCCGGCGCGGCGGGCGCCCGCGCCCCACGCGCCCGTGGGCTTCCGCGCCGGACGGTGTGAAGGCGCCGCCGGGGGTCCTGGACGGTGAAGACCGGTGGTCTCAGACGACCGACCGACCGAGCGAAAGTGAAGCCTTGGACGGCTCGACTTGTTCAGGAAAGTGATCGTTGGACAGGCGAAACATGGCGAAACTCCGTTATATTAGACTCTAGAGACGTGGAGGACAGATTTGATATCACAAAAGCCGTGAGATAGCGTGATTTGATATCACAAGGTTTCTTCAGCATCATTTCCCAGGTGCAAAAGGTTGTGGCTACTCATCAGCCAGTTTCTGTAAAATAAGCTGGCTACTAGTTGCAGATTGCCTAAGGCTTAAGGAAACGAGATGATCCAATAACTGCTCGAGATGATCCTAAGCGCTTTAGTATCCAAGGGCGTTAGCTTGGTGCAGAATGATGGTTCCCCGAGTCAGGGTCAGGGTGACTATATATATATAAGACATCAAGAAGCCTTCAAGGGCGAACATTACAATCACTACTATCCATATTTATTTGCTGACACCCTACTGTATCAACACTCTTCGCACACATACTAAGGGCACTACTAGTAACAAGAAGCTAGTAGGTTGGAGGCGATCGCTGGTGCAGGCCATCGCTACCAGTAGCAAGAAGCTTCTAGTAACAAGTACGCTTTTGACATCTACACAAACATGCTTGGTCAAAGTCAATCCAACTTTTTAAGGCCACCATAAGAATGAATGTGTCGGCGAGAGAGAGAGAGAGAGAGAGAGAAAGAGAGAGAGAGAGAGAGAGAGAGAGAAAGAGAGAGAGAGAGAGTTTCATGGAGGGAAGAGAGAAAGTACATCTCACCATATGTAGAGTGTATGATATGGCCAATTATTAAGGAGCATTTCTACTAGGAGCAAGGACCCTACTAGGGGCTCCTGACCTTACTACTAGGAGCAAGAAGCTACTAGTAACAAAGGGCATCGCACTAGGAATAAGAAGCTCTTCCGTGAGAGCACCTAAACCAAACCCAAGAACATCTGGTGCTTTTCACTTTCCGCACACCGCCGAGATCCCTCCTGGTGGTGCAGGCAGTTGCTCGTGTGGAGGTGGTGTAGGACCTGAGATTGGGCGCAGAGGGCCAGGTCCGTGTCGGTGGTGCAGCCACTTCGATGAAAAAACAAGAAAACATCAACGTGGCAATCCCTTCAGGCGGTGGCACGTGGTGAAGCTCGATAACACTGATTAAATCTTGAGGACACATTGTATGAGCCAGAGTCTAAAGTATTGGTTTGGGCTGTATTTATAAGTAAATTAGGGAGTCCCCTATCGTTGTTCAGGTTTTTACACTTTGGGGTGGGTATCGTTTTGGGGTATCGTTTTTAGAGCGTCAGCGTCCCATATCGTTTTTGGGGGTGGGGCTATAAAAAACCAATACCGACGAAACGTTCCATATAAATTACCTTTGCGTCAAATTAGACTACAGCTGATGTATATATATATATATAATACTATGGTGTTTTTTCATATATAGCACATGATATCCCCTGATAGTGAATGATGATGGTTCGTTCGATTCTTGACCAAAAGAGCTTTGAAGCTTTGCTCCTGCATCTTGCTTTATGGGTCAACACGTGTTCTGTTTCCAATTCTACAAACTAAATAATATTATATATATATTGGTCGCTCTGGCTCTGTTGAAAGAGCTAGCTGTGCAAAGTCTGGCCCCACAACGCAAAGAACAAACTTACAGTAGAAGAACAGGTTATGGTCGCACTAGATCTAACACCTACTCCAACACCTCCTCCTCGTAATCTGTCAAGGAAGCGTGACGGCTTGACCGGTGAAGGCTTGCGATCCTAGACCCGAAAGTAAGCAAGCATGTCTTGAAGAAACTTTGTATATAATATATGTATATCCAAAGAAACAGTTTACATGAAGAAAAGGCCATGCACCCACCCAAGCCATCCAAGAGGGACTGGCAGGGTAGTTCGGTCAACCGTCGGTTTTCGTGCCGTTTTCTTTCGCTGCTTCAGCCACCTCCTTCATCCAGGAAGTCCTGGCCATCTGCGGCTGGCAGGGTTGGTGAAACAGCTTGAGGAGATCCTCGCAAAAACTGCCAAATGCTCTTAATCTTGCAAGCTTTACACCAAGATTTGCAAGAATGCCTTAGATCTTTTGCCACCAGATGTCAAAGGGCATGTCTTAGTGCTTTGTGGAAAACCATGCAGCATGTCAAAACATAACCCATTAATGGGTCTTAAATGATCTGGGTCTATCCCATCTTCTCCTAAAGAATCACTGGCCATTGATGCTCTTTGGCACTGGGCACCTGTTGGATCTATCCACGTGGAGTTGAAGTAAACCTTTTACGGTGCCAGGTGCCAATGCCTCAAACCTCCAGGATGGATGCCAGCCACCCTGAGAAAGACGGTTGAATCCCGAAACTCAAGAACCACAAACAGAACATAGGCTGCAACATGTCCAACCCTTTACCACAATAATTGTAAACCACATAAACCTTTTACACATGAGATTCACAACATGAAACAGCAGGATTTCCCACATCCTAAGAGTGTAAACCGCATGAAACCCTTACACACCCACATCACCACAGGATTCCCCCAAAGAGCGGACCGTCCTCCCTAACCGACGCCCTCCCAACCCCCGACGCCTTGGAGAGGAACATCGCACCGACGCCGGTGCCGTCGGTGGTGACGAATTGAGAATACAATGAATCAACACCAAAGGGAAGCATCTGAAAGATCTTAAAAGCTGGAAAGATCTGAAGTACGTGATAGGATCGCAGTGAAAGGCTCGCAAATCTACCCTTATGCCATGACGTGGTGTCCCATCAAAAACTGCATTTCCCGAACACCTCTTGACACCTAGACTTTCACAAGAAGTCTCCTCTGGAATCGTCTCCCAGGCAAATCCGTTGAAAACAAATTGGCCAAACTTTCAGGTCAAACCTCTGCTGCATAATTGGTCCTCAAGTGGAGTCCTCAAGCACTATTGGGCATGTTCAAATCATGTGTAGAGCGTCCCCTCGGGTATAGCTTCTCCCAAGCTGTTTGTATGTGTCCTCTACTTCACTTCACTTGAGCCAAGAGAAGATGAAAGCAAACATGAGCCTGGCTTCACCATGTCCGAAACATTACTTCCTAATCCCAGTGACCTTGCAACTCCCAGAATGAGGTAGTGTTGAAAAGGTCACCAAGGGGAACTCTAAACAGGGTGTGAATAGAAGGTCCTGATGGGTCTTCCCACAATTGTGCATGTGCAAAACGGATGGAACATCCACACATAGGAAAGACCATGTTGGGTGATGGCACCCCACTGAGATCTAGTATCCAACAAAGCAAGACAATGAACAAAGCAGCGGTTTAATGCACAACTTCATATCCAACGCACAAGTCTTCAGAACTGCATAGCAACATGTGTCCTACTCAAAGCCATTCAAAGCCTATGGCAACGGGTGGCAAAGCTGTAGAAGGGCATAGCTTCCCTGAGGTGGCCAACTACAATCCGAAAACCGCCATCGATGTTCGTGCCCTTTCAGCAACCTGCTCTTAGCTCATGTGACCCCTCCCCTTCAAATGAAGGTGTTGACGGCGGGAATGTCCTAGTTGACTGTCCTTCATGTTATGTCTTTGTTTCTTTAAATCTGAGAATCCCTTTCATGATGTGACATCACGATGTCCACCGCGGCTGCTCGGCCTGCCCTGGATAAAAGAAGTTCACTCGAAGGTGCTGCTCTCCGTCGACCTCTTGCCTTCCACGCGGAGAGGTAATAGGGTGCTTGGTTACGGCAGGCATGAGTGGAGGCAGCCGCAGTAGCAGCACCCTGAGTGAGCCACTCTATTCGGAAGACTGCCCAAAATACAAGTTTTCTGCATAAGTGTGATTGTTGGATGGAGGGTAATATTGGTCTCGCGGCTTGCCGAAACCTCAAAATTGCTCCGCTACAAAATCGACCCCAGCTTCCATGAACATGCAATCAGAACTGGATGCTCTTCCATCCGTGGAGCCTGTGAAGTCACCTTGTGGAGTCACATTGGGTGTCGATTTTGCCCCCCATCAAAGGTTGATGGGGTGTCCATGAATCACGCCTTGGATGGTGCTGGTGACCTGGTACATGCTCTTGTGACTCTACTGACACCCTTTGACGGCTCCAAAGGATTATTCATTCATACCTGGGATGCCCCCCTTGGCCCATCCTGGGCCATGTTGAGCATAGTTGAGCCATGTGTCAGACGTGTTTTCTCAGGTCAGAAGGAGGGCGCAGCAGCACAGGCTACCAAAACTTTGAAGTTGGTCAAGTTAAAGGCTGCAGTAGACTGCGGTCAACAGAGATGGGATCAAAGCGCTTGCCCATGACTCCCTGGAAGCAACTCCTCACCTGTTCATGTTCTTGATCATCTTGCAGTGGAATGGCATCACAGCACCCTTGTAGGGTACCAAGAGTGCCTGCCACAAAGTACGGTGCTTTATGCCGCCGAACGAGCCCGCGGAACTCGCCGGTCGTCGCCCGCATGGATTTTGATCGATTCCACGTTCGTACCGTTCGCTCGCCCTCACCGGTCTTTTCGTTGGATGTCACATGGTTCCTCTTTCCCGATGCAGTGGAGAAGTACTATCACCAGCTTCTTAAAGTTTCAGTCACCTCCAAATGTTGTGAATCCGACCGATTCCTTCCGATTCGCCCGCATGTGTCACCGACAAACCGTCCATTGGGTCGGTCGTCTGCTAAAACCGACTCCTCCGCGTGCATGTCGATCCGGAGCTGGGGATTCTTCCGGAAGGGCAAAGCTTTCACATCATTGTAGGCCTCGCAGAGCAAGCTGCTTGCAGCGATATGAAGGGTCTTGTGGACAACTGCATGGTGAAACTCCTTCCTAGCTGTGAGTGTCAAGCTCTTTAGAAACCAGCTGAATTTCCACTCTTGATGACATTCGATGACATTTGTCTAGTTCTCTGCCCACTTGTTCCTTTGTTTTTTGAAAGAAAGGAACAAGGACAGCCACTCCCCACGGGTTGCCACGCCATGTCTCTCCATCTCGTCACCCTTGACCCGCCCATGGACCATGCGCCGCGTCGCGGACCGCGCGCCTCGTAGTCGGCGAGGCGCTTCTGCGTCACCGGACCTTTGATGCCGAAGGCCGTCAGCCCCGAGTCGGCCAGCCTGAGACACGGTGGCACGGTGTGAGGCCGGCACCAGGGGGCGCCAGCGGCGCTTGGTTCTGGCCATGGGAGTGGAAGTTTCAGATGATGTGTAATGTTTTGAATAGAGAAAATCCAAACATGAAGAGCAATCAGATATCCAAATCACCATTGTCTCGCCGTGGTGATGTTTAGTGAGGTGGTGACGGTGGACTTTCCCAGGCAAGTCGCAAATTCCAAGGCAAAGTTCCAGCCCAACAACTGCAGGATCCAGAGCTTGGCAAGCTCAAATGATCTGATTGGATCTGATACCATCCGGAAATCACAAGGTACCTGGCACAAAATACATCCTCACCGGCTACGATGGGCATGCAGCAAGGACCAATTCGGCTCTTCAACAGTGTCCAGTGTCGTGGGCAGAGTCATCGAGAATCTGGAACCACCTCGCGAAAGCCGAACGCTCTTTTCGGACAAAGGAAAACTCTCCCTGCAACGTACTCTCTTATATGGAAGCAACTAAGCGTAAGGTCATAAGGGTACGTGGCCCTTCCAGCCCTTTCCAGCCCTTTCCAGCCTCTTTTGCATCTCCTCGTACTTTTTCGACCTCTCCGGAGACGGAGACGGGAGAGACGTCTCGGCCCGTTGTCTGAAGACGGGTCGACCAGTGTATGGAATCGATCGGCGGAGCAAGCCATGATATTGGCATACAAGGTAATGGGGGCCCGTCTTAGAATCGGGAGCCAATACCTATAGAATTAAAATTCAACTTATAAATAACTTTTGGTCCCTTTACCTAGGACCTAGGAGATCTACTGCACCCCGTATCCATCCTGTTCTTCCATCTACGAACTGAGTTCGTCCCATCATGACACGCAGGAGTTCATCGTGTCCTTGAGGGATCCCCTTGATGCGGCGATTTGTCACTCAAAGGCATACGTGACGCCAATGTCCCCGCTCCCGTGACACAGTGATACATGTGCATGTCGTTTAGGGTCCTACACGAAACTCCAGATTGAGCCACAAAACACCATCCCAGGGAACATCATTGCAAATCAAAGACATATTTACGTTATTCTGACGAACATCTCCTCGTGGTTACGTAGTTACGGGGCATGGTCCCAAACGGGAAGACGACGTTCCTTGACGACTCCGTGTCCGGAACATGGACGGGAAGACGGGACCTAGTGGTGCACCCTGCAAACACTTCGACCCAAAAGACCTATCCGAGGTCAAAACGTCACTTATAGTAGTCAATCACCCCAGCAAGTGAACCATATACTGCGAAGAGGCAAAGCTGCTGTCCTACCTTTACCCAGTCCTCCAAATTCTACATCTTCCCACAGCTCACCCCTGTCATCACTCCAGCTTTGATCTTTATCATGCCTTCAATGCCTGGCCTGTAGTGTCAACTTGTAAACCAAAAATAACATAAGTGTCTTCCGCCACCATGAACGCCCCCCTCACCACTAGCATGTCTGTCCAAAGAACGCTCCTGTTGACATCTCAAGAACGCTCCAAAGGTTCCGTCGCATTGGCCCGAACCCCGGGCCCCCGGTGCTCCTCAAAGCAGGCTGCAGTCGATCTAAGGCGGCCTGGACGTCGCAGTTGTCCGGTGCAGTTCCGAGCGCCCGGAGAGCACCCAACAGTCATAAAAACTCCCCCTTTTGCTGAAACGGCCAAGGCGTGCGGCCAAGCGGTGGCTCGGAACGGCTTCGGGTCGGGAGATGCCCATCGGTGACACGCTTGGGGAGAAATCCACAAGCCTTGATGCTTCATGTTTCCTTAATTGATCCTATAATTGTACATGTATAGACACAATCGTCTTAAGTACCAACATATATAATAGACACACTCGTCTCAAGTACCACTGAACACTTGCACAGGTGAAAAGAAGGCCCACCAACCAAACCTTGCGACCAAACGAGCTATAGGACCTTTTCTCGGTCAAACGACCGAAGCCCTCAATGGGATACATCTTTCGCTTGTCCATCAAGAAATTGATCCCTTAGATACATGTTTTTTGTCATGAGTAAAAAGAAGTGATTCTGGAAATCCCAACTCACCACCGCCCACCGGCACCGCCTGCTCATTGATGGACTCTTTGGCCCGAAGCGTCGAGGACCGCATCGAGCGCCCCGCCGCGGGCGGCGCGCCCGGACCGGACGTTCGGGCCGTGCGCTCCGTGGTGCGGGCCTCGCCGACCGGGCGTGTGGGGGGGGGGTGGACCGAAGGTATTCATAGTTCATGAAAGCTCGAGTCAATCGAGTCAATCCACTGGAAAGCTGCGTTTGTTAGTTAGTGTATAGTTCATGAGCTTGTGAAAGGACAACTTGAACTAGTCATATTACGATCGCTGCGGCTGCCCAATCATCCCACCCTGAAGAAAAAGCATGTGATGCGGAGCCAGTAGTTGGAGATGTATGGAGATGTCGTGCCTTGAGATATCACAAAATACAGCTCAGTCAGTAGGGATTGGGCCAGGGTTTTGCGTCAAGTCACAATCAGGAATATGTTTTCATTATATAATCCTTTGAAGGTGTTCATCACAAGGACTCCATGAAGGCTTGCACGAGCCTGGGAAGCATTCCCAGTCCCTACCAGGTAGCACACCCCAGCTTTTCCAGAAGGCGGTGCTGCCTGCTGCCTGACAACGTCCGTCTCTCACAGGAGGTGCCCGGGCTCCATCAACGAAACAACATAGATACACGTAGATACAGATAGAGCACGTTGCCTCCCTCCCTTTTTGAAGGACATAATACCAGAACACGTTACCAGCAGGTAACGACCTCCAACCAGACCCAACGGCCCGACAGAGTGCTACAGCGTCCTTGGAAACATGCTGTCGAGTATACCATAACAGCGTCCTAAGAGGTACGTCTATCCAACAAACACTACATGAGAATGCCATTGTGAAAACAACCGAGTAGTCTTCAACAGAGAATCACCGGGCCAGCCATATTGTCACGTCGACCGACAAGAACTTTGTGGGCCCAAACCCATATGCATAGGCATATGGGGCCATACCTTTCTGAAACACGTCCCACCATGATTCAAATATGATTGCATGATGTGGGAATATGTTGCAAAAACCAAACCAAACCGTCTTCTCTGGGCACTGGTTGAATGGTCTCAACTGATGTATTTGCTCCACTGGGGCTGTGATCAACACTTGACCGGTGATCTTGTTCAAACATCAGGCCAGGGGCTGCAACACCATGGTTGGCCAAGAACATGCAAGAACCATCACCCACTCAATCCAGAGGTGTGATGGCCAGTGTTCAGTTGGATGTCCAGCGGAGAAAAAGGACGGCAACTGAAGGTAATTCACCTGATGAGACCAGCTATTTGATGAACAAATAGATGAGACGCAAGCGTTGATTGCTTTCACAAATCATCTAATCATCACTTCGGACACTTCCATCGTCCGATGCCTGGCACTGCGCCGTACAGGCCTTGGAGTTGGAACAAGTGCAAACCGTGGGAGGAGCCGACGAAGGCTTCGGGCGGTCACTGTGGTGGGAGACCGGGTTACGACCATGGTTGTCTACATGGGATTCGCCATGAACAGCTGCGTTTCACACACATCGTTACTCATTCGGTTGGTGACTGTGTTAAGAACTGTTATAAACAAATGACATAATTGTGTTAGACTCTAATTGCGAGGAAAGTAAATTACTCTGGACTCTATTTTCCAACTTCGTAAGCATTAATATAGCATTGATCAACAGTACATATACTAAATGTATTTCCAAACCCTGCACATGCGCACTTGTTCTTATTCCTTCTCCTCCTCACAGCACACCCCTACTCAAGCCATAGTTGGACATGAATCCTTGATAAACCCTTTCATGCTTAAAAAAATAACCTTCGCTCAAGTGCCGCCCCTCAGAATCGCATGTTTCCCCTGCAGCACCCCTACCAGTGCGAGAAACAAGAGCAAACATACGGTTTTCAGGGGAAGAACCTACAAGTACGATCAGGTAGAATTGTTTCCTGAATAATCTATGGACAGTAACAAACTTCCACCAACATCTTCTGCAAAAAAAAACCTTCTGAGTCTGTCTATTTCTGCTATTGAAATAAACGTAAACCGTAAACGCCGTAAACCTCTTCTCTCAAACACAATATCCAGGATAATCTACAGGAAACTGAACATAACACGTCTCTCAGGCTGTCAGGGGGCGCTCAAGACCTTCTTGACGCCACAGTATAGGGGGAAAGGGTGAGGACCCAAGATGTATGGGACATAGAAAACCTAGATTAAGAAACCCGACATTAGAGTCTACCTGGCCTCAGATTTCTTATTCAAACACTTGGGATCAAACATGTTCTAGACTTTATCGATAACAGTTGGATTGTTTTTATCACAAACATCAAATGTAGTCATGAATAACTCATGAATAGTCACTGGTGCAACAACTGTGATGTTGTTCAATTGGTCTTCCCCACCTGGTTTTCCAAACGGAAAAAAAACCCAACCGTTCCGTTCCGTGCGTTCGATCTCAGGATCTCCGAGACCTGGGACGTCCCCACGGTTTCATCGATGGAGACCGAATCTGGGTGCCCCAACGTGGCCTGAGGGACTGTAGCAGCAGCCTGCGAAGGAGTCTTCTTCCCAAAGTAAAGCGAGTAACACGGAGTCTCAAACTCTGGAAGGTTTGCGAGGGCCACACACAAAAAAAAACACTTTGGGGTTCTATAGTCTGTACGGAAAACGGTTACAACACTGAAACAAATCATGAGGCCGAGACCAAACACATGCAATGACTTGTCATGATGCAACATCCTTTCCGCAACAAAACCTGAACCGTCATATTTTTTGGGGGGTGACGAGGATCGGGCAACGTTTGGTCTTTCTTGGGAATTTGAATGATGTTTGGGACGTGTTATTCTTCAATTGTATAGAAACGTTGTTTTTTGATGTGTTTTTTCTGTTTTGCATTTCGTGGACTGCTCAGAACCTTAAACTGGAGTCCACTGACTCTTTGTTTGAGTCCTACAAACATTTTGCAATTGTGCACAATTGGCACTTTGCCATTCAAAACCAGAACTCTTACTCAATGAAATCATCCAGGCTGTGAAAATCATCCCTGGGGACAAGGTTGCAACAAAAACATGTTTTTTTTCCACGGAACAAGTAAAGTCAAGTTCACAAATTCATAGATTCGATACATGTTCTGTGTAGGAACTCAACCTTGAATTTCCCCGATTTCCTGGTTGCATTTTTTCCCCACCAACAAACAAATTACTTTGTTGCAACCTTTTCCCCACCATGTGATCTCACCCGCTTTTTGCGCCTTGGGTTTCTTGGTCTCCGGCTTTGGCGCCGGAGCCTTTACCGGCTTCGCCCGGCCCTGACGCTGCGGAGCATCCGGCAACTGCGGAACCAGGTGTTCTTGGTTGACGTCACTACCACCTGATACATGTGCTCGGCTTCGCACCCCAAAAGTAAGATCGGGTTCTTTTCAATCACCTGTTGCTCATCTGTGGAATGTTTTGTTCAAAGGTTGCTTTGGATGGCATTCCCGCTCAAAATGCAAAACTGCAGTGGAACGAGAAACGGTGGAACTGCAAGGGATGACATCTGCGCGCATGTCACCTACTAGTTTTGGTTTGGTTGAACTGATATTCATTGGTTGGGTCGGTGAGCCTTACCAACATTTTGTCGCAGTGAAGTGTTGATCATCTTCATTGGTCTTCTGCGAGTGGACCACGCAAGTACGGTTAAAATTGGAGCCCTCCCCTGCGTGCCTCAGCCTTGGGTTTCGCCTTGGCCTCCGGCAAGATCGGCTGTCAAAATTCAGGTCTACAACACACAAGTGGAGCGATTGACAGCCGGTTTGGAGCCACTGAGCCACCAGTCCTCTATGAGGCTGGCTTCCTCTCTCCAGTCTCTTCAGTCGCTCGCTTAGCCATTGAAACTTGGGCGCCCACCTGAACAGTGCTGGCTGAAGGCCTCAAACAAGCATGGTGAAAACTCTTCAGCCCTCAGGATCTCGCAGATTGAAGCGCAAGCGGGCACGCACTCCCTTGCTTGAGCCCTCCGCGATAAGCTACGATACTAACCAAGGCTCTATCCAACAACCAGCTGCAAGCAACCGCAATAAGCACTTGGTCTGCCCTGGATCGGGCCTTGGCCACCAGAAAGCAAGCTGGTGGGCCTTCCTCGAGCCATTCCTCCCACACGGATGCGGCAACGTGTGCTCTCGGTCCGGTCGAAAGCACTTTGAATGCGTCATAACACGCTTGCGCAGATTCGGAAGGTGTGAAAATGTGCAGTGCCGGCTTGAGTAGACCCGTAGGCTTTCCTGAACGAGGTCAGGTGATCCAAGTGTTTAATGATACTTCTTGAATTGCACAACACTCAGTGAAGACTGAGGGGGGTTGCCCAGCAGGGCTGTACACGGTTCGCACCATTTAAAAAGACAGCCAGCAAGTCTGTGATGATGCAACTTCAGCCAAATTGCCAATAAGTTGTTCTGAGAAAACACACCGCAGAAATCCGCAGAATATGACACATTTGCAAGGAATTCAATGAGGACGCCCTTGGTCAAAAGGCTGTGTGTGTGTCCACACCTGTGCCTAATGTTTTGAATCATAAAGAACGCTACTAGGGCCCCTGGTTTTGCTACTAAGGGCTCCTGGTATCGCTACTAACTTACAGTTTCTCAACGCAAACAAAAGAGGCAGGGGGATCAGGCTTCCAGTGACTAACCTGATCCAACGAAGCTGGGTCACTGGAAGGGAAGTGGTTGAGGACGCTCAACCATGTACCTGCTTGATTGGTCAACTGTTGACAAGCTGTCCCATTCTGTGTTTTGCAATAAGCGGCTAGTGCACTGAAACAAATTGTTAAACACCTTCAACTCTCCGGACCTCATCGCCTTTCGGTTTGAGCACTTTTCTTCAAGTCAAGGGGAACTTCGTACTGATACTAGCTCTTGCGAGCAACAATCTAAGTGTGTTTTCGCCACAGGGTCCCACTGAGGGCTGTGGTGTGATCCCCGGGGGCGCCGCATGTGCACAGACCCAGATCCTGGGGGGATCCTCTTGATATTCCGTCCTGCAATCCTGAACTTCGTTCGATCCTCCGTGATTGGCGGCGATGCACGATACCACTGATCTTATGCCGCAGGGCTCACTGTGATCCACACTCGGGATTTGCATCTTCATGGAAACATGCGTCTAAGTATTCACAGGCGGGTTTTTGCACTGTGCTTTTGTTACATGTGTTTTTCATGCTCTTCGGTTCTTTCTCTCCTTTTGTTGCTTTTCGTTTCTTGAAGCCTTTCTTTAGGTTCCAGGTGTCTTTCAGACAAGGGGTGCGCCGGCCCAAATTGGCTTTACTTGAATGCCAATGATGGCAAGGCCTACGGGCCACCCTAACCCACCCTCCCCCCTACTGCCCCTGGACCTCACTTGCTATCCCACCCGCTATTCGGGCAACGGAAGGAAATCGCACTCAACACACTTGTGTGTTGGCGCCTTTCCTTCTGTTTCTCCTACTCTATTGCTAGCTACCCGGGCGGTTTAAGACAAAATGTCCCGCTCGCGTTCTACTTTCATTTAACTAAGTCGGCCTCGTAACTACACCTATCTTTCCTTCTTACCCTCTTAGTCTGCTTTTGTTTTGTTTGCTTTTTCTGTCTTTCTAAGGGTTTTTAGGTCGCTAGTAGTCTTCACAAAAGCGCCAATATTGGCGCTGTGTACAAAGTCTTGCGACCGGCGGACACCAACGACGCTACTAGGGGCTTCCGGCCTCACTACCAGGAGCTAGGACGGTACTACCACGACCTCTGACCTTTCTACAGGGTGTACGGACGCTACTAGCGACTCCTGGCCACGCTACTAGACTGCAAGCAAGGGTCAGTGCGCCGAGTACAGCTTCGTGTGTCCACACCTGTGCCTAAGGTTTTGAGTCATAAAGAACGCTACTAGGGCCCCTGGTTTTGCTACTAAGGGCTCCTGGTATCGCTACTAACTTACAGTTTCTCAACGCAAACAAAAGAGGCAGGGGGATCAGGCTTCCAGTGACTAACCTGATCCAACGAAGCTGGGTCACTGGAAGGGAAGTGGTTGAGGACGCTCAACCATGTACCTGCTTGATTGTTCAGCTGTTGACAAGCTGTCCCATTCTGTGTTTGGAAATAAGCGGCTAGTGCACTGAAACAAATTGTTAAACACCTTCAACTCTCCGGACCTCATCGCCTTTCGGTTTGAGCACTTTTCTTCAAGTCAAGGGGAACTTCGTACTGATACTAGCTCTTGCGAGCAACAATCTAAGTGTGAAACCCTTGGGCTCACACGGAACCTTTTGGTTTGGAGCAGGGGCGTGTGGCCCTCTTGTCCTACCACAGGCAACGAAGCTGTGGACAAGAGGGGGACGCAAAGCCTGATCAGCTCTGTGTACCTGCTCCACTATTTAGGAAAACAGAAGGAAATTGTACTCGACACACTTGTGTGTCGGTGCCTTTCCTTCCGTTTTTCCTCTGTCTATTCTACTCTATAGGTTTGCAGGTAGGCCTCCAAACTTGTAACGTGGCCCTTCAACCTGAATTCGTTGGCCTCCACCCACTAGCATTGGCCTCTAATCTTGGCTGTCTTGTGTGTCTTATGTTTCTTGTGCTTCTGGTCACCAACCTACTAGCGCTGGCCCCCCAACCTGCCTTCGACGGCCTCCAACCTAAGAGCGACGACCCCCAACTTTGATGGTTTTGCAGTTTCGGTTCTTGTCACAAACTTACTAGCGATGGCCCCTCAACCTGACTGTTTTGCTGTCTTGTTTCTTGTCACCAACCTACTAGCGATGGCCCCTCAACCTGCCTTCGACGGCCTCCAACCTAAGAGCGATGACCTCCAACTTTCGTGCCTCATTTTACTCAGGCTTCTTTTTTAACCTAGGTTGGCGGGTGGCAACCGCAACCAAATCCGTAAGCAATTCAATAAGTGTGTCTCTCCTCGTGAGAGCCCGGATACAGAGCAGCTAGCGTAGGAGGCTTATGCCAAAGTTATTTGCCAAGACTTGCCGAATTATTGAACTCCAAGGTGGCTTTATGCCTTTACGTGACTGCAGCGGTCTAAGCAGCCAGCTATTTTGGCACGGCGTGCGTGGCCGCAGCCGCAGCGGCCAAAGCTTGTTCAAGGTTCATTGGAACCTGTCGGGACCTTAACCCCCTTCCTCCCCCTCCCCTCCCCCCTCTTACTTCTTTGTTTTTTTTGGCGGGGTGTTCCTGAATGCAATACTCAGGTGCACCCCTCTCCCTTCTTCCCTTCTCTTTCTCCTCCTCTTTCCTTTTCCCTGTCTCTTTCTCTCTCTCTCTCTCTCGCTCTTTCCCTTTCTTGCTTGGGTGTCGCTGGATGCTTTCGTCATAGCTGGGAGCCCTTCCTTTTTGGTGTGTCCTTGGACGCTTGAGTCGTAGCTGGGAACACCTTCGCTTCTTCCTTTCTCTCCTTCTCTTTTCTTCCTCCCCTTCCCCCCTCCTTTCTCGCGCGCGGCGTGCCTACAAGCAAACAAGGCTGCTGCAACAGTTTTCAATGAGGTTTGGTCTGTCGTCGGCTTGGCCCCTTTCATTTGGTTCCCTCTTCACTGGCCCCCACAGACATCTTTCATTCTTTTCTTTCATGTCCTTCTGTCTTCATGTCTCGTCATCCTCATCCTTTCTTTTGCCTTAGTTTGTACACATACACGCACGGGTATTCTACTTGAAACTAGGTTCAGGTGCCCCAGGTGTGTTACAATGAGGTTTGGCTCATCGGTTGTCCCTCTTCACTTGGTTCCTCTTCATCGGCAACCACAAACACTCTTTTTGTCTGTCTCGTCTCTTTCCTTGTCCTTTTCATCTGTCTCCTTTGCGTGCACATGTGCTTCGCATAGCCCCCTTTCCGGGCAGGATGGGGGTGCCTCCTTCCGGGCAGGATGGAGGCCAAGCATGCCTCCCTTTGGGGGGGCGTGCGTGTGAAGCACTTGGACTCACGCGGAACCTTTTGGTTTGGAGCAGGGGCGTGTGGCCCTCTTGTCCTACCACACGCAACGAAGCTGTGGACAAGAGGGGGATGCAGAGTCTGATCAGCTCTGTGTACCTGCTCCACTATTTAGGAAAACAGAAGGAAATTGTAATTGTACTCGACACACTTGTGTGTCGGTGCCTTTCCTTCCGTTTTTCCTCTGTCTATTCTACTCTATAGGTTTGCAGGTAGGCCTCCAAACTTGTAACGTGGCCCTTCAACCTGAATTCGTTGGCCTCCACCCACTAGCATTGGCCTCTAACCTTGGCTGTCTTGTGTGTCTTGTGTTTCTTGTGCTTCTGGTCACCAACCTACTAGCGCTGGCCCCCCAACCTGCTTTCGACGACCTCCAACCTAAGAGCGACGACCCCCAACTTTGACGGTTTTGCAGTTTCGGTTGTTGTCACAAACTTACTAGCGATGGCCCCTCAACCTGCCTTCGACGGCCTCCAACCTGAGTGAGGACCTCCAACTTTGACTGTTTTGCTGTCTTGTTTCTTGTCACCAACCTACTAGCGATGGCCCCTCAACCTACCTTCGATGGCCTCCAACCTAAGAGCGATGACCTCCAACTTTCGTGCCTCGTTTTACTCAGGCGTCTTTTTTAACCTAGGTTGGCGGGTGGCAACCGCAACCAAATCTGTACGCAATTCAATAAGTGTGTGAACTTGTGATGTCATGCTGGAGCTTCCAAATCCATCTCCAAGGGGTCCTGGTCAGACGAGGTGTCAGCCTGTGGAACTCCATCGACCCAAAACAAAAGGTTGCTGCTCGAGTGTTGGACCGTTTTCTTTGAAAATCTTTGAAATGTAGCCTGGGGTGCCCTCAGGTCTCGGGCCACACCATACGATTCGACTGCTCACGAGCACAAACGGTCGCCGTCGGGATGGTGTGGCCCCCAAATCTTTGCAGTGGAGAACAAGTGAGTGCGCAGGCTCAAAAACTCCAGGGTCAAAGGCTGCAGCTTGCTGGTGTAATATGACTTCCTCAAGAAGGCAGGCCTTGAACAGAAATCAGCAACAGTTTCAGAGGCACCTTAGCTAAGGTTCCAACACCAGGAGGACATGGAGGGACCGAAACAATATGCTCAAAGTGTCGCAGCAGAATCCGACGAACAACGACTCTATCCTCCATCCCCTCAATCCTCAAGCGACCGAAAGCGACCCACAGAGTACTGGACCTCTCCACCTCTCACCATGCAGTCCAAGGTACGCTCCTCTGCCTCGCCCTGGGCACCGTGGTACGGGGGCAATCGCAATCCAGCCAGTTGGGGCGACACCCCAACGCGGAGCCAGGGAAACCCATGAACAAACTCAGGGCGGAACGATGCGAGTGAGGGTTCAAAACTAGGTCAGGGTTTTGGTACGTAGTCGCTGCTATTTGGAGGTGATTTGGGTGATTGTCTTCTTTCTGGCCATCGGAGTGCAGTGCGGTGTTTTGGAGGGCGATTCCAAAAGACCCAATCCACTCTAACTGGATCGTGCAACCACCTGGTGTCGGCACATAGACTCATCGAAAAGCTGACAGCAAAGATCTGGTTGAACTCATTGAGAACCTTGTGAAGAGCCAAGTGAGCAAATGAGATCGAGCTGAGGTTATACAGTGAGCTTTTTCCCATCGGTTGATACACCACAACAACCGTGTGACGAATGTGGTTTGGCTCTGTGCTGGCTCGAGTACCACTTGTGTTCAGCTTGGCCAAGCACCATCGAGCATTTCTTCTCCAAGAATATCACATGAAACCTCATGAAACCCACTATATATACAGGAGCGCTCGCAAAGATTCTCCCTGATCTTCAGATTCCACCATGTTCATCCATTTTCACATCCATTCCACGCAGGTGAATTCACCCCCAAAAAAACAAATACTCCGGCGGCTTTGTGGCGAAGTCCCCCAGCGGCGTCTGGTCCTCTGGCCTGCGGCTTCCCGGGAGCGGCTCCGCTCCCGAGGGGCCGCGCGCGGCTCGCGAGCCGCGCCCTTGGCCTTGAGAGGAGGTGACGGGTGGGGGTGTCCCAACTGGTTGGGAGATGGATTGGTCTGCTTGCTATGACGGATACGTGGGACACCTTATACAAATTGCGCGACTCGGTGCAAGCAGGAACCAAGGATCCAGAGTTTGCTCGTACAGGATCCGATCCAAGGATCAATGGGTTCTGATCAAAATCACTTTGTCTTGAACGTGCTTGATGAGCAGTCGAACCACTCCCCTGCCCCAAGCTGGGCTCATATCCTGCCTTGGCCTTGGCTTCGGGTGGCTGACCTCAAATCCGACGTTGCGACGCATGGCTTCCGTCGCTTCGCTTGCCATTCCCAACTCCATGGGACTGGTCAACGGGGTCAATGTTCGTTCGTCCCATGGAGTGTCTGGCTTTGGGTCGGTGAAAACCCTAAGGCCGGGGAACTTGCGGCGATGAACATGGTGGGAAGGATGTGACAGCAAAGTCCACAGATGTCCACAGTGATAGAGGAGAAATTATTGCTCCCTCTAGCATCTAAGAATCGCCTTGGCATCAATGAATAGAATTCTCCCATATCACCTGCTTTCGCTCCGGACCAACCATCTACGGACGTGTCAATGGAACTCGTCACTAAACAGCCTGCAGATCTTTTGGTATCGAAGATTCTCGGAGCGACTGCTGCCGGATCCGTTCACACCAGACCTTAGAGGACCTCCCCTCCCGAGCATCCCGTGTCAACGTGATTCAGCTATACTTTCTCAGTGCGCCAATAAGAGTCGCCCTCTTTACCCCATTGCATCCCCTTGCGCTCTAGCATGCATGAACCCTAGCCCTTTAGCAGTCCGGCAAGTGAACGCAGAACAACATACCAACACATCGCACTTCTCCCCTTGGCCCCTTGATTCCCTGATCCTTGTACAAAGGCCACTCTACATGCTATCGCCCACTGAACAAGAAGACAAGAAGTACCCCAACTCTGTATCAAAATGTCATATAAAAGAGTGTCCCTCAGTTGCTCAGGCACTCTTCATCTAGCAGCTAGATTGCTTCTTCTATACCTATACCAACTACTATGATTTTGGACCCCATGTGATCAGTCTGAGACCTTCCAGGTCGCTTGATTGATCCACCGTCTCAGCACCACCGGTCTCCTCTTCCGTCCCAGCAGCGCGAGGGCGCCGGCCGCTCCTCCGGAGCCGGCTTCGGCGGCACCGCGGGCGCCGGGTGGCCCTCCTGGCGGAAGCGTCGCTACGAACGGAGCGATCGGACGCTACGTTCGGGGCACTCCTGGCACTACTATCCTGGACCTTCCAACTACCAAAAAATTATGGTTGTTTTGGTTTTATGGTCGTTTTGGTCGTTTTGTTTGTTTTGCATTATTTTGCGGATTTTTGTGGTCGTTTGCTGGTCTTTTTGCGCGCGTTTTGTGCTAATTTGCGGTCGTTTTGTCGGTTGCGCTGATTTGCGGGCGTTTGCGCGGAAAACCGGGTCAATAACCAAAACTACCAGAATTTTTTGGTCGTTGGAAGATCCAGGATGGAACAAGAAGCTACTAGAGGAGCAAGGGCGTCGCTACTAGAAACAACCTAGGTATCGTCTTGCTAAACAACGAACGCAAAAAAAAAGAACGCGACAGCGTCGATGCCTCGTCTGGGGGGTCCAACTCGAAGAACGCCTCCTTGGGCCTCGGCCAGTATGTGCGACGGCAGGTGTCCGTCCCCCGAGACCTGGTCTTGTTGTGTCACAGTCCTTTGTAAAAAGCATCGTTGTTCGGTCTCTCACTTGCGGATGCTAGAAAACACTTCTCACGGACCCTTCCACCGTTGTAGCGGGGGGGTTCCAGAGAGTAGAAACGGGTAAGGGTAAGGACTATCAATGAATCGACAGAGATCATGTGACTAAGATTTTTTTGATTTCGATTCGCGCACGGTACGAAAAGTGCAGCGCCTAGCATTCATGAATTCTTAATTCGTGACGGGCGCCCTGCGGAAATCGGGTCCAAAGGAACCTTGTCCTATCGGGAGTTGAAGAAAAAATATCTCAACCACTCCCGGGCCGCTTCGACTTCCCTCAGCGGCGAAAACGCTCTACTCTCCCGCCAAACTCTGTACAGTAGAGCGATGAAACGACATAGATCTGAAGGGTAGACTTTCAGTCTGCTAGTTTTCCACCCTCTATCACTCGCACTATCTCCACACTAGATTGCATCAGAGAGAAGAGCTGCATAATTGGCTCTACTTCCCCTTCATGTTCGTTGTCTGGCAAAACATCGGACTCAGACATAGTGCTAAAGTCACGACCAAAACTGCCTAAAGCACAAGTATCAGCCAACCTGGACTGCATATGTCTGTGCTTGGAAAAGATGTCTTCTTGAGCGACAGCTGCCGCTCCACCCCCACAAGACAAGGAGGGGTTCGTTCCAGGGGAAGCCCAAAAGCGCCCAACTACAGCATCCCGCAATCGCGACTCTGGTAGGTCTGCTGTGTGATAATAAGAAGGCAAGATGCAAAAAGATCGGCGCAATTTAGCTTCCCGGGGACAACCACTGTTGTCATCCCGCCTCATCCAGTCAGTGCTGAATGATGACACATGGTGGTAGTTGTTCATTTCGTGATTCAACTGCATGAAAGTCAGAGCATTTAGGCTGAAGTGTTCTGCCGTGGGAGTCTCACCATTGCAGGTACCTTCCCCATGGTCTCGCCAAGTCGTACCGGACCATACGTCATGCGGGTCAGGGGTTGCAGTGTGATCCCCTGTGGATGAGGAGGGTTGTTCCACGCCCCATGGAAAAGCTTGGTGCCCCTGCGTTGCCTGCGCTCCAAGAATGTTGAAAAGCAGGAAGAGGCTCATTCTCTTACTGTCAGATCTGTGATGACGGATTGGTTTGAGTCGGGTCATCCCGACTTTCCTGCAACCCTTCAGTGAATCAATCCTAAATGTGATGCAAAAACGAGCAAGAAGGAGAAGTCCAAGGAAAACAGCCAAAAACATTCCCCCTTGCATAGTGGCAGCTCGAGGACGGATATGCACACCATCCAAGAGAAACTCGGTTCCCAACAGCCAATTGGCCGTCCAGACCCATTGGTATATGAATGCCATGGTTGTAGCCAGCAAATTCAGATACCATTGAATTAGTAGCTTCTCATCTCGAAGACCTCTAAGAGGGCTGAGGTAAATCTTTTTGTGGAAAATAAGAAGGGACTTGATCATCAGCCAGCCACAGCACAAAGCTAAGCTCGCTGCTCCAGCAATCCAGCTAAAACTTGTCATACGACCCACAGCATAGGAAAAAGCACCAAAATGAGGATTCTGATGCACCGCAGTCTGATAACAAGCAGCCCGAAGCCAGTCAACAAAAGAACTGAAGTAGTCTGTCGCCCTTTCAAATCTGGCACCAAATACTCCATCTAAAGAACCATCACTCTTAATGGCGTCGCTGAAACAAAAAGGCATGGGGCTGAGGCCCACAAATGGACCGACTCCATAATTCCATGCTCCAGGATATCCGGAAGGAAAACCTGAAGAAACACTTTCTGAAAAACTCCAAGCGGCCAAGGTCGTCCTTGAAGAGCTGCCGAACAGACTCCAAAAAGGACAATCACCTGGATTTCGGCCTAGGATTCCATTTTCGAAAGCCCTGCCGAGCCACTCGATTCCACTGATAGCGATGCATCCCTTCGGGGGCTCCGCTCTCTGCCGGGGCCTTCCCCAAGTTGGATCTTCATCTATTCTGCCTGAATCTCTGTCAGAGGTCCAGTCTCCAGAACCTTGGCTGCCTCCTCCGAAGTCTGCAAACCATGTTCGACCAAATAGGCTGCCACCGCCTCTTTGATCTGCCTCGAGTCCACAGACGGCGTAGATGCTGATGAGGAGGACTGCACTAGGGAGGAGTAGGCAGGAAATTCGATGTCTCCATCTTCCTTGCCTTTGCTCTTGTCCTTGTTGGCATCCTTCTTTTCTTCTCCTTTGCCTTTTCTCGGCCAAGCTCCACTCAAGTAGCCCTTTTGGCCGGATCCCTTGTAACCACCCCATCCCATGGGAGATGAGTGGTATGCCGACAACAGTAAACCAGCACGTAAAATCCGGTACTCCTGCGCCGGTCTGGTCACGTGGGTTGACCTTTCCTTTACTCTCTTTAGGAGGTGTCTGGCGACTGACCTCCTTTTTCTCTCGCGCCTGTGCCACCCCGGGCTGCGCGGCCACTTCCCCGTTCCGCAGACGTCACCCAGCAGCAACCCCACGAACAACCACCAAATGGCTCCGCGATCGAGGAAGGGAAAAAAGGTCGTGCTTGTGCACTGGGGCTAAGAGCTTCAACTCGCTTACTCTTGAGCCCTCATGTGACTAAGACACGTAATCAAAAAGAAAAGGGAGCTTGACTGTAAGGTTTCGACTTATGCTAACGAACGAATCCGGCCACGGATCAAAGATGGCATAGGGGTCATGACCACGTGTGAAAGCCAACGAGATCACGATTGTACAGGTCTATTGTATATTTTGCAATATAGTGAGATATGACGGTGCTTCAAAGGATGACTGCACCATTGGGATCTGCACCGGCACATCAAGATGAAAAGTTTGTTATTCGCACATGTATTCAGATGGTTTCGAATAGCTTTAATTGTGTAATCAGCATATGTGGGAATTCAGGGCGTCGAACAACACCATATTTGTGGGTGGGGGCGAAGCCGAGAGACAGTAAGGATGAGCATCCAGTCTGTGAATACTTTGGGATAAACACACTACCGGTCAATGTTTCAATATGTTTGATGACAAGGCGGAGAGCTTCACCCTGAACTCGTATTGATCTTTTAACTTTCGGAACAATTCGGATTTCAGGAGAATCATATAGTCATAGAATTTTGTATGTGTCTGGCCTGGCACTCTAATTGGGATATGGTGACCCGACATCAGTTGATATGCAATGGCAAGTTCCGACCAGGAAATACTAGGATCAGCAGAGTCTCTAGGGCGATCGTGTGGCGGTCAGGTTAATTGGCAAAGAAATTGCCAAACTGAGTGAGCAAAAGTTCGTCCCCAGAGACAGGACTTCAACACATAACTTGGTGATTGTGAAGGTTAGGTTGACGCCGCACATCGCGGCGCTGTCCACCTTGCGAGAAAATGAGTCGAGCTTCAAAGGTATTTGTGGAATTGTGGAGTTGGGTCCATCTCATTAGCTTTTTTAATGTTTTTTTAGTATCTTGCGCCTTAACCGTAGCAAAGTGTTGGTCGACTAGGCATTTTCCAAAGTGCTCGGCTTGTTTACGATATTTGCTGGTAGCGGAGCACCGAGTGGAACATTCCGGGTGGTCGTTCAATCGAGATGCCTTGGCAGCATAATCTGCAAGGTCGTTACCAATGATTGCAAACAAGTCCATTAGGTGAATGGCACGCGGGGTGACCGATTTGATACTGTTGCTGCTGAGGCTTAAGTTGATCAGAGGCTATTAGGTCGAACACATATTGCGAATCAGTGTATACTGCAATCTATTTATCTGGGACCTGAGAGGGAACGTGCTGTATTATCTAAGCTATTGCTGCGAGTTCTGCCCTATCAATGCTTTGTGGACCAGACATGTGAAACTTTAAGCACATAAAACTGTGAGGTGATGTGGCAATGGGAGCCACAGCATGGTGGTGAGTCACGGATCGCTAATATTGGCATTCTTGGAAGCGATGGCGGTGAGTATCAATTTCAGTGCAAAATTCTGTAGTTGCGCATGAGCAGCTTTTAGCAGCCCGGACTTTTGTTCCACTTTTGTTCCAGCCCGGACTTTCTCGCCCCCTGTCATGTTCATTTCGGAGTGCGTCGCTGAGACGTCCCACGGGGGAGTTGGGCGAGACGTCCCGCGGAGACCGGGCCGTCTCCGCCGTCTGTGCCTCCTTTCCGGTGCTTCATTGGTCGAGAACAACGGATGGACTTGCGATCGGTGCCACCCGGCCGGGCCTATGATAGCATCTCTGACAGAATATGACTGTAAGCGTCCATCCTACCTTGCTAAGAAGACATCTGCCCCATGTACCGGAGGGACCGTGTGCTTTGCCAGCGTGGTGACATGCCAGTTGTATCCTTTCGTCTGGGAGTTCCGGTTGCACAACAAACAATCAGCGGATTGTGGTAAGGTAAAGCTGTGGATCTTGTGATAAGTTTATTTGAGAAATTGCATGACGATCCATCACGAGGCGTGTTTATGGTTTCCAAGAATGGCCGTTGTGGCGGCTCTGCAATGTGGTATAGTGATTATCACCTATAGAATTAGAATCCGAGACTCGACTCGATAAAAAGACATCGCGGTCTGAATCTTAAGCATCTTATCTAATGGAGCCAATGGTAGATGTTGGAGGCGCTGACAACGTTGTTCCCCTTTCTTGATGCGATCCAGTAAGGCTGCTGCGTGTTTCCACAGAGAGCGGAAAGACTGTGCCCCATCCCCAGCATTGGAGAAATCTATCTTCATTCGAAGAGAGTGCACAACATTTAAAACATGTGTCACACTGTTAATCTGTGAGAAAAGACGAATGATCTGCATGGGCAAAGGAATATACAGATGGTCTCCAGACATGTGCATCAAAGAAAAGGATGTCGCTAACCTTCCAACCACATGCCAACCACACTAAGCGAGTCGCCTTACGGGAGTCCTGTAGTGGAGGGGATAGGGTGGCCAACTTGGCCTATTTGAACCACTCCACTACTAGGCTTCTGTAACGATTGTGCCCAGAACTGCATAACATGTGCAGGGACTCCAAGGTGGATTATCATGCGGATAATTACAAATCTGGGCAAGAGGTTGAATGCTTTGATAAGGTCAAGTGTCCAACCTCCAAGTTTGCTATTTATGCTATATATGTTATTTGCTGTTGTTGAATCGATATGTCACGAACTGATCTAAGCGGCAACCCGCCGGTAATGCACGATGGCCATTGTTTAGACCAAGTAGCTAAAACCTGATCGGCAACCAACAACGAGCACATACTGGAGACATAACCAAGGATGGTTATGGGTCTACCGTCATTGATATTCTCCGGTACGCCCTTTTTTAGCAAACAGGAGGGTCCGTGCTTCCATTCAATTTAAGACAGACCATGTGGCCATATGATCTTCAATAATTCAATAGCATTGAATGGTTGTAGGAGTTGTCATTCCTCAGAGCGCCAGCCATCAACCCCTTCGGCTTTATATACTCGAAGTATATATATATATTACAGTATATATGGTTTCACGCGGCAAATGACCTTCCGTAGAACACTGGGGTCATCCGCCTGAATGGATATTGGGTTGGCCGGAGGTGTCACACCTGGAGGGTATCATGCCAAGATGATGAGGGACATCACAGCCATGCCAGGATTCACGACCTTGACTTGAGGAAGATGCAAATTGGGCACCCATTCTTGTCTATAAATATGTTGATTCCTGGTGCTAGTGCTGGGTAGTTAGTTGGCCTCAATGTTTCTGGCTGCCTGAAGTTCTCAAAAGGCGTGGCCTGAGCTTCACGCATCTTTTTGCTTCAGTCAGAATCCTGGACTCTAAGCCAGGCCACAGCAAAGACAAGATCTTCATGACGAATGCTTCCACCCAACCAAATTGAGATACGACAGCTATTTGTATCAGACATTCAACAGTCTCACGGAAAGGAGCATTCGGTGGTTCACATTGTCCAAGGATCTCTGGTTTCAAAACTGGCAAGATCTTCTTGACTGCAAAATTGTAGCGTCAGGTGCGCCATCTTCGACATCAAATAAGATGCACTTTCCACCGATCCCAATAGTCTGCTGAGGGCTGGTCCGCTTTCCAATCTGATCACCAAAATAGGGTGAATCGGAATGATCATCCATGGCTGCTCCGACTCCCTCGGGAGCACAAAACTCCTTGTGAACAGCGTGTTCTCTTCGATGTGGTTGCAATTTGTGCTGGCGTCCAGGCCCCATTCTGAACGTCTGAAGAACTTCACATAGGTGTACGGTGTACATGGAATTCCTGTGTTCAGACAGGCGTATGCCCAGGCCTAACTTCCTTGTGACTGCTTCAACAAGGCCTCGGTTACTGAAGTACATAGTTGTTAGGTAAAAAACATGTGTATAGACTCGACCATTTATATTACACTTATGTTATCTTATGTTGGTTGGAAGCCTAGGATATGGCATATTTAAATACATAATTTGACAGGTGACGGGTGTATGTATGCAAAGGGGAAATATGCCATGGAGTTTCTGGTGTTTCGACCCCTGCAAGAGTAAACCGCGACCCAGCAGCGGTTATATAACAGAATACACCTGCGTTTGCTCCAGACATCCCAAGGAGTAGAGGCGGAACAGTGTTGGCACTTCCACCACATGGGCTGAAGCGAACCTGGCACATGGGTGTGGCAACGGCCCAAACATCCCTGCCAAGTTACACTATTGTGATCTCCCGGGTTTTTGATTCAACCCATTATAACCCACAATATTTTCCTGGTTGTCAGTCAAGTTCGTGAGCTGTTCTTCCATTGGAGAGATTGATTCCAATTCATTTAGAGCATCGGAAACGATCAAGATGTTTGTTGATTGCGTCACCTCCGGTTTTCGAGTCCAGCAACGGACCACCCAAAGGAACTCAAACACACGCTGATATCAAATGGGTTGGGGCATGACCCACGTTCTGATGGAACAACCACCAATATCGGGATCTTCGAGACCATGCAGACTGCAACAAATTGAACAGGTTAATACTCCACGTTCATGGTCAATACGATGTTATACGATGTTCAATTATTGCACATCTCCACTGATGTTCAATTATTACGATCAGGTCAATACTCCAAAGACTTTCAGGATCAAAACGCCATATAGATCCCATCATCATCCCACTTGCACCCAAGGCGCGTGGAGCCCGAACGGCTGGTGAGGACCTCCCGCTGCTGCTCGGTGACCAAGACCTTGGTGGATTGAAACCGCCCCCCCCGGAGGTCTGTGGCTCTCAGCCTAGGCTGAGCGAGGTAGGACTGGGCTGATTTTGGGGAGATCAGTTCATAAATCAGTCAGATCCCCAAATCAGATCCCCTGATCTCCCCAAATCCTAAACCTTTCACCGTCAGATCCCCGCAAGTGGTCGCTACCCGCAACTTTCATGACTTCAATGAACTGAAAAACACACTTCCACGATGTCGAAAGCATGAAAGCATGCAAATATCTAGCTGGCCACTTCCACATGTCCAAAACCCTCCTGAGCTCTCATCCTACCTCGGCATCCCCACTGTGTCTGAGAGCCAAATGGCGCCTGCAACTGCATGGACAAACAGGACAAACTACCGGACACAAGGAACAAGTATATATTTTGCCTCGTCTCCTGCCAATCTCCCCTGCAGAGCATCCTAAGTCTGCATAAAGATCCTGAAAAAACTGACTGGCTCGTGCGGTGTTCAAGCTCTCCCATCTCTGTCCACAAATCACTGTGCAACATGATTCTCATCGCTTCGTAAGTACATGTCTGTGGTCTCCTGACGCGCTGGGTGGGTTCTAGAACCTCTTCCAGTCATCCAAAGAATCCGCTCGATGATCATCTCACCCACAATGTGAGCCAAAAGTGCCAGCACTGAGAGGTTCTTCTGCACCGATCTAATTACGAAAAGGCTGATGCCAAAGAAGTACCTTAAACCTGTACCACCCTCTGATCTCCTCAAACAAGTACTCCCTTCGATCCAAATCCTTGGCACAATTCTTGAATTAAAATCAAGTTCAGACGGCATAAGTTGTCAATCCTTGCCACAATTCTTGACTGCTCCTCACCCCAAAGTCGGGTCGTTTCACGGGTGCCTTCGCCGTTGCGGTCCGGCTCCAAGCCCACGGAGACCACGAAGACCGAGGGGACCACCACCTTCGAGCAACGCGAGACCAGGAAAGACCACGGGGACCACGCGAGACCAAGGTGAACATGTTGAAGGCTGGTGTTATTTGGCCAAGAAGGGGCCAGAGGTGGCTCGTGTTTTAGATGGGTTTTAGTTAGGGGCTGTGGGGGTGTTTGCTTGTTCAAAGACTAGAAAAAACATCGGCTGGAGGGCAGCCATGACTTGTGACAAAGGAACTCCATTCAGCTCAGATTCGCATTCGTACTGAAAGTACACACCGAGAGTGTCACTGACACCGACTGCTGGGCAGGCTCAACAGATGTCAACAGTGACCCAATCATGAATAATTGACACAGATTCGACACAGTCCCCCTAAGGCCCGCAGCGTCCAAAACCATCCGAATCGGATGTCCCTAAGGGTCCAACCCCAGTTCGACCATTCTCTGGAAGGATGTACTCACCTCTAAGGCCATCCGCACGAGGTAGCTGGACTGCGAAACATCACCGGCCCATCTGCCCGTCTGCCTTCCGCTCGCAGCCTTCCGTCAGCACGGCGTTCTTCTCCTCTGGATCATGTTTGGAGTTGGTGCAAGTGGGAGAGAAAATGTCACTCACCATGCTGACGGGCGTGGAGTGTAAAGAAGGAAACATCGAAAAGAAGAGGCAGCGTTCTGAACGAGGCTGCAAAAAGGAAAAATATTCTTTCTCGTCCACATCAGTGCGCATTTTCAGTTCATTGTTGGGCTGCATGGCTTCAGTCCATGCGCCATGGTGGCCTACGGTCCGCATATGAGCCATGTCCATGTGTACCACAGGTTTGTCAACGCATACACTGTATACATGCAATTCGGTGGTTGCATGTGTTTCAAACACTCGCCTTTGTTCAACGCATGGAAATCAAAGCTTCCTGCTCTCTGAACTCCAAAAATGCGGCCGCACGACTCGGCCGGCGACTGCTTGCACCGCCGTGCCGAAAACGGTCCTTGAAGGCCAGACCGGTCAAGAAGCCGACATCCTTTGAGAACCTGTAAGGAAGACAGCAGTTTTCGTTCTGAGCAACAGGGGATTCGAAGGATTGGAACACACGAATTAGACACGCACAGGCCAGTCTGATGGGTTGTACCAGCAGGGCTGATCTTCTAGGCACAACAAATGACTTACGGCGCCTGAGATTCTTGGTTTCATAGAGCTTGGGATGAATATCCTTTCGCACCCAAGCTCTACTTGGAAGATTCACATGCTAATTACTTGGAGAGCACCACCTCATGGAATAGCCTGCAGTGATCCTGCAAAGAATGGTCCCAACTCTGTTGACATGGGTTGACTCGCACCCTCCGGTGCTGGGAAATGGCGACCGGAAACCTTCACACGAATCACACAGGACACCCCCTCCACGAGGTATTCAAAGGGTCTTTGAAAGATCAAAGCTAGTGTCATCCCATTGACTGCACAAGGGTCTCCAACCATGATGAGGAAATGAAAGGAAACACAAACCTTCTGCATCCAAACTATGTCCCGATTGCTTGGCAAGCAGTACAAGCATGTTTGCTTCCTTTGTTGCTTCATCTCCACCCTCTGCAGCACCCATGTTCCTTACTTATTGTCTTCTTGTCCACCAACCGCCAGTGTTCATCCACCTTGCCCGTCGAACAAATGCATGATTTCATGCGCCTGACTTCTCCGAGGCCCTCCACCACAGTCCCCACCCCTCCGCCGGTGCCTTGGCACCAGGTCCGCCTGTAGCCGTGACAGCTCCTCCTTCGCCTGGCGGTAGATGTCCTGGACCCACGGACCCTCCCTCGATGTTCCGGTTCCGGACCAAGCGCTTGAGGTCGACAGGATGCCATTGATGTTGCTTCGCCCATGGCGTTGATCGCAGGAACTGGTTTTTGTTGGACTCCGAAGGAGTCGTGAACTCCGACCTGGGAACGCGAACTCGCTGGCTCCGACCTTCAACACTCCAGGTCGGATTCGTAAGTGATAGTCGGTTTCAATGTGTTTTCAGAATGAAATATGGCATAATCCCCCAATGGGATCCCAGATCCCCATCCAAAAGACATCTTCGGGTTTGTGCCATCTCCTCTCAGGTTCGGGCTTTCATTTTGAAAGATTCCTCTGCACCATCTGGACCAAGAGGATGTGCCAACAAAAAATCCTTCCTTCGCCGTTTCCCTTGGAAAACACTTGGACCCCAATGTGGGGTCATCGGTCAGTCGTCGGATTTCTCGTCTGGTGGGTTCCACTTATGATAAGGCTCACATAGCCTTAACGGTATATCCCACCTTGGGCCCAGCTGGGCCCAGTGATTGTTCAGTTGCAGGCCTATATCTCAACAAATAGTGAGGAAATCCCTTGGCGACTGTTACAGGTTTACTGGGACACACACTTTAGCATCACATAGATTAAACATGATTATATAACATAACACACATGAAAATACCATGACACTTCGTGGTCCTGGAAGGTGGCACCTGGAACCACAAACTCCACCACCTTCTTGTGCAGCTGGTGCATTCGCATGTAAGCCTGCTGGTGCATGGGCATGCCATTGTTGGGTGTGCAATAAACAGCTCTGCATACACCCAGGTGAACGAACATGGCATGACTTCGAGACCATTATTGAGTAAGGCTTAGAGGAAGGGATCATGTGTTGCTTAAAAGAGTCTCTGCAGCATCACCAACTTGAGAGTCCAACTATGTCCAGCTCTCCGAAAAAGGATGGAACATCAGGCCCAATTGCATCGAATGACTGTTTCATGTTCGTTTTTAAGCAATCACAACAAGAATCTTCCGCTCAAGTTGGTTGAAAGTCTTCCTTGCCTTCTTCAAATGCCGATGTTTGCCATAAAGAGCTATAGTTTGCAGTTTGCACCACTACCGGGGCCATTCCACATGCGGACTACTGAGTCTGGGATGGCCGCACTTGTCCAAGCGTTGGACGGCCTCATCCTGAAACTGCCAAATGCTCACCGTCCGCTGCTGCACATTTGGATCCTTTATCTTATTCACCATCCCGGTAGCCAAAAACAAAGGGTTTCTAGAACAAACACGTGGCTTCTCAGAAAACAAACTTCAATCCACTTGCCCACATGCAAAAAGAACCACCATAGCCCCCGGAGAGAGAGAGAGAGAGAGTCTATACTATATGTATACTTGCCATTCCATTCGATCCATTGAAGTCAATGGTTTAGCCGCCCAAACGATCCCAAACGGCCACCGCACCCGACGACGGTCCGTGAGGTCTGACAACTGGCCTGCTTCATCTCATTGGGCGGATTCACCAACAGAGTCCTCAATTCGGGCGCCGCTCTGTCTGGGCGCGTACAGACTGGAATCGCGCCCATGGGGGCTGCACGTTTCTTGTGGGATGTGAGTTAAGGAAACATGAAACATTCAGTCAATCCAGGGACGGATTGACATTGCCATTGCCGCTCCAAGTTTTTCTTCTAAAGAATTTTGAAGCACTGAGCCAGGCCCAGAACGGGGTTACCGGTCTACCGTTTTGCGGCAAGGGGCATGACATGGCATTGGCATTAGCCTCAGTCTTGTCACCAACTCACTAGACTCATTGGAGCAGCAGGGTCCCACTGATTCCAACATGCTTGATCCTGCGATGCTGGAGTGTTTTTGTTAGGACATTTTTCATATCTTCCACACCTCTCCTCTTCCACTGCCACCCTCCTCGGTCCCACTCCATCCCCCAGATCCCGGGATGCCGCACCGCGTCAAGGCCGCGAAGTACTCTGAGCATCGAACGCCAAGGCCCAACAGATGTGACCCTGAGGTGTTCCTGCGTGGAGGGGCTGCGTGGCGCATGGGAGGGGTGGGGGTTGATGACACACCCCGAGTGGCACCCCGAGGGGCACATGGGCACGTGCAAAACAACGGAGTTGTGGAAGTGGGCGAGACGAGAGCCCACTTCAGCTGGAAGTCGTGGGGTTTGGTGAAAGAGTGTGGGTTTGTCGAGTTCTTTACTAACTAGGAGCAAGGACGCTAATAGGCGGTACTACTATAGTTTGGGTTTGTCAAGTTCTATCAACAGCAATTAACAATGCTTCACCATGCAACATGCACCAGAGGTACCCAATCCACTGCAGCATACTGCACTTCCCATCAGTTTCAGGGCCGCAAGACCTGATCCAACAAACCGTCCAACAATGACGTCCCGATGTCTTCCGTCGCCTGACGATCATGACGTCTCAGTCATGGTCCGGTGACCCCCGCGCTCATGCGACGTGATGGCGATGACTGAGGAAACCTTCGACCACCGTGTGGACCGGATGTGAGGTGGACCGCGTCCACAGCTGTGGTTCTTCCAAAGCACACCCTTTTTGGTCCAAAGGCGAAACCATCCAGTTGGGCTCGGAATCTCCACTGGGTTTGCCACACATTTTAGGAAGTCTTAGAGATGGCACGGGTCTGACCCACAAATTGTTACACTCATTCTGATGCCGAGACTTGCTCACAAAGGAAAAACCATGAATTGGATTCCAGGGAGACTGGATGGGTGCAAGATCGTTATCCGTCGACTGCTGAACGTCTTTGACGTCTTCTCAGCGAAAGTCGACCTTGGTGTGACTGGGCAGTGATGTCTCTGCAGATGGGACGCGTGTCTGAAAGAACGGCTGCAACCCTAAGTGATTTTAGTAACGGCTGTTGCTGAAGGAGCAAGGTGGGAACATGCCGTTTAAAAGAACTGGTCGTTTTGGAGGACGGTGTCTGAGGACAACCCCCATGTAAGTTGGAGGCTGATCGACTGACCTTGCGGTGGCACCAAACTTTGCGAATTGGTCAATAGAGACTGGAGTTTAGGGTGTGTTTGTTTACCCCATGTTGTCACCCTCTTACAGCAATCCAAAAAGCTGTTCAACAGTGGTCATTGACATTGCTTGCTACAACACAGAGCTGTGCAGGGTGACAACACTAATTATGTGACTAATTAGTGCACACAAAAAGGTGAACCCAGAGTTTTACACATTCATGGCCTCTGCAGTATGATAAAGGAATGGTATGGACTTCTACCAAGCCGAAAAGGATCGAAAAGGACGAGGCGTGCGCAGCACGTAAGACACCCGCGCAAACACGTCCGTACCGCACGTCAAACAACACGTCCAACCCGTCTCGTACTGCACATGATCCGTGAAAAATGCTATCGAATTCATGGATTTAGCTAACTCGCGCCGTCTAAAATACACACTCCGTAGTCCAAAAATGATCCGACTCGAGTTTCGCCAACACCCGACTTAAGTCTCCATGCCAACCACCCAGCTCACTCACTGCAAGCATGGGAGGCCTCAAACGAATGGACGGGTGCGTGGAACCTTGACCCCTACGACCTGGCACTGCTTGGGCGGAGGTGGCCGGGGTATAAGCTTATTTGGAATGTGGAACTTTCTAGTCTCTAGTCAGATCGAGTCAGGCCAGCCATATATTGGTATTACGTGTTACAACAGGAATGACATACCAACGATATTCAGTGGATAGATGTACCAACTATATATGCTTCAGCATAATTCACTGTATACTAGACCACGCCACCGAACCTTCTATCAATGTGATCACAAAAGACTGAAACAAATAAAATAAACACATCTGACCGAAACAAACAAAATGAACACATCTGACCGGAACAACCAACTGTCACTCAACATGAGTGAAACAAGGGAGATCCAACCATGTGTTTGACACCTCCAGCCACAACCAAAATATAGCACTTCCTCAGTCTGCAGGAATTCCTCAGTCTATGGACCCTATGGAGTCCACTCCAAGTTACAAGCGCCAAACATGATTGTCTGGGCGACCCTGACACTGACAATGGACAATTGAACAATCACACTAACGATCTCTCTACAAACCAGTGGTTGACTTAGGGCCTTCCATCACAATCAAGTCATCTTCGTGGTCAACCTATGACTCGCGGCGTCCTCGAAAACATGTTTGGATCTCCCTAGGGATCCAGTCGTACCTTCTCAGAATGTCCTTGAACCCTCCTGGCACCTACAGGATCAGTGTCTCCAATCACCGTTACCTCTGGCCGTCGCATCCGGCTTTGGGGCTTCATCTGGGCGCCCGCGCCAAATTGCACACGATCCCCGTGGGGCAATCATCGTCCACCTGCGGGAAGAACGGCTCCCGGTCCTGCGACGGTCCTGAAACGTCTTTCTTATTTTTTTTCGGCGGTCGTGGGTGGGTGGGGGGTGGGAGTTGGTGCGGAAATGATCAAATCTAGTGTGTGGGTTAGCATTGAACTTGGTTCGGCCCCCGTCTGACCTGGCGCCAGGTGCTCCAATTGAATCCGGCCTGTGTCCGCGAAACTGCGAGGAGTCAACACAGGTGCCAAACACATGGTGCGAAATCTGAAATTCAAGAGGATGCTATATGCAAGTGATTGTTTGCCAGCAGCCAGGGTGTTGAAATTGAAAAAGGAGAACACTATAGAACACTGAACAACATATAACACAATTTGGATTGAACAAGGTGTTTGGTTTACAATTTACAAGGCTTGGTTGTTGTTTTCCTAACGATGACAACATCTTTTAACTTCACAATACTGAAGGCTAAGGTGTGCCAAACTCGTTGGCACTCTGGACGCAAAGCACATCAGCAAATCGGGTCCACGTTAACCCCAAAGCACGGATTTCGTGCAATTGATCTAATCCGTAATCCGCCCCAAACCGGACAATCCTATAGTTTGTAATCCGTAGTCCCCCTTAGGATTAAGGATTACGTTTGATGAGGCCAGTTAAACACATTGTCAATCTGTCCCATCAAACCTTTGGGGAGTGGGAAGACCCCATTCCTGGTTGACCTCTTTCTCCGGTCTTCATTCTCTCCACCCGGTCTTCGCCCGTGGGAGAGCTCAAACGACTAACCGAACAATGTCTCGGCCTCGCAGCAGCCGTAGATGGAGAGCTCAGAACAATGATGCTCACACCTGTGGAACGGACGGATCTGTGACATGGTTCCTTTGGTGCCCAGAGACATCGCGATGAGACGAAGCTTCTGTGACATGGGACGCCCAGAGAATCCATGGGACTGGAATAGTTACTTATAAATTGGGGTCATAAATGGCGTAAATGTATGGAACTAATCCAGACATGGATGGTCTGGGTTGGGAGTGTTTGGGCTGAATATCTTGGGCCCTGAAGGTTCACTCTATATCGCTGGAAACTTCCAGGCTACGATCTGTGGCGTTTGGTTTTCAGGTCCCAGCGAATCACTCCAACCATATAGATCACCAAGCATACTCATGGCTCCAACACATCCCTTAAAACAGGTCGGTGCCGGTCGAAGACAACGTGTTGAAGATCACTTGTAATGAGCTGTCGAAAAACTATTGGAATTGGCGCCATGTCACATGGAGGTTTTTTATGTAGCTTTGTTTCCCTTTTGCACATCGGCCAATATTGATAGGTGGTCACTGGCACTCGCCACGCCATCCGTTGGGTCTCCCCCACGCACTGCCCGAGTAGCCAGGATGACCTCACGAGGAGTAGCGCGGGAGGAACGCGTCGACACTTCTGTCCCAACCGTTGGGAGGACGGTGATTTTACGTTGTTGCAGAGTCCATGCGCAGCATGTGAACAGTCAAAATGGCCTTATAGTCTAAAGGTGTTTTGCTGTTTGATTCTTGATGCATAAAGTCAATCAACCCAGTTTAAAGAATGTATCCCCCAAACCATGCGCAGCATGTGGGAGTCGTATGTCTACAGGGTTTGGTTCAGTATGTGTACTCTTGAGGTGACAATATAAGAACATATAAGAACTAGTGGAATGTTTGATGATTTGGTGGGTCAAGCTCAAGGCTGGAGATCCCCCAAACAGATCAAAAAAAAACATTTAGAACATCAGTTAGTCATAAGGCGATGCTTTTCTGTTTACAACTAGTCTGTGCAAGGACACAAAAGAACACCAAATGGTCTTAATGCAAATGCAACACCAAGGCATATATGAAAGCACACACACATACACACACACACTGTACTGTACCTGCTTTTAGTGATTTTTAGTGTATGTAAGAAACAAGGAAACACATCAGCAAACATGAATAAACATGATAGGTTTTGACATCTCCATCTGATGATAACATCACCTTCTTGCAGGGTACTGTTGCACTTCCGGTTTGAATGGTCAGAATTGAGCTACTACAGATGGCCTGGGATGTGAAATGGAACAGAAGCATTCAAACAGACTCTGTTTTGAGACCAGTCCGAGGCTACAACCCCCGCCACGCTTTGGGGGTGCATGGCACCCAAGAAGCAGCTCAAGTGATGGTTTTATCTAGTGCAACAACAACATGAAAAAAATGACACACACACAAGTGTTGGCATCTGCTTCCAAGTATGACTCGATCTTTCATTGACAAACAAACCAAATCCACGATTTCGTGAAGAACTCATTCATGAAACTTATGCGTCCTGCATGAAACTTCTGTGTTCTTCCAGGGCCCCACCGTGATAAAACCGGGGAGACTGCCAGGGCTCCAAAGGTCGGACGGCCGGGCTTCCGCGCATTCACAGCGTCCGAAGGAGAAGGCTTGGCCACTGGTGCGCAAGCAAGCGCCCTGGACCGTGGTCTATGTATCCGGTACAAGTAGAAGGCGTGGTTGGTGGAAGAAGTTCAGAAAACACACGGCAGTTTTTTAATGCAGAACAGCAGGGTGTGAAGGAATTGCAGGACTCATGCATCTGATCCTTAAGGAATTTGAGGGCCATCTCGTCCTGAAGAGGACGAAGCTGCTCCATGTTCCACTCGGGACATCGGGGACATCGGACGGTCTCGACCGACCTCGGAAGCTTTTCGGATGGTCTTTCGGATGCACGGACCGCCAAGCTTTGAAAAACCCTTGCAGTGACTGCAGTGACTGCGCTTGTCATCGACTTCCCAGAGAGGTTTGCGGAACGTGGAAATGGCCTGTGGAAACATGGATGCACTGCCCACCTTCTGAGGTTCGGGCACGTGTTTATCACCCTCGATAGGAGGGTCTTCGCACATCCGCCCGCCACAGAACCCTTGGGGGAATGATACAAGCCGAAACCACCAAACCGGTGCCCAAGGAGCAACGGAAATACCACACTCTGCCAAGGGGGCCACAAATCAAACCATCGTCATCCATCTTCTATTCTCCCAATGCTTCAGTAAGTATCAGTAAGTGCTTACTTCTTACCTCACCAAACTGATCCAAACTCCCAATGGTTCCTCAGCGGCGCCTGTCCGGAACAGGGCACCTGCACATTGGGAAAGAACCGGTTTGCACCTGACCGATGTCGCTGGGTCGGGCGAGGAACGACCTCGGACGTTGCCGGTCACGTCGTTGTTCGTATGTGTTCAAGCGCAGGAAGATAGAATCACGTCGTTGGATCTGTCTCTATACATAATGAAAACCTACCCCCACACCGCTCTTGGGTTTAGATAAGTCTAGAGTCTAGACGAAAGATTCCAATCACTATACTGGAACTTTCAACCTCCACATCACCTCATGACTGGAAAACCCCCCACACCCACACACAGACACCCCTCGTGCGTGGCGAGCCCGCTCGCTCGCACCAACCTGTTGGACAGGCGTCGTAGCAGTGGCAGCCCACCTCCTGTCCTCCCTGAGCATGTACCTGGCCATGTTGGGACACCGGTGGTATATCAAAAAGCCCGACCTTTCCGAGCCAAACCCATTCTGAACAAGGCCAGGGTGGTTGGTGGTCCAAAAATAGAGATCATTCAGTGGTTCTAGAGACACAAATGGACCTCTCGTGAAAGACCAAACATGCGAGCAACATACAGGGGAGGGCATGCACCTGAGCCTGCAAGCCACTTGGATCATCTTGGGTCACCTCTTTCTTAGACAAATTCAAGGGGCCATAACATGTTCAGGAAGGCCACACTGGGAAGCTACTGTTGACTACAGTACATCTTTTCTTGCTGAGGTACATGGTTCCTGCAATTCCAAGTGCTACAGTACCTGCCAAGTCAGTCTCGCTTCAAACACACCATCAACGCCATCCGAAGTGCCGTCACTGACGCGGTGTGAAGAGTGCCACCGTTTTTGGACACGCCCATCCATGCTCAGAAACCAGCAATGCTCGCATGGTTGACATGCGCATTCCTTGGGTTGAATCCTTTTACAGGATCTACAGGCATCAGGTCACTGAGTCGGGTATGGTGACGCTATCCAAAGAGCTGCACTG
>CAXAMN010025384.1:541079-603378 GCA_963970005.1 Durusdinium trenchii | reverse complement strand
GAATAGTGACATTAGCCAAAGAGCTGCAGTTCTGAAAGGCACCCTCCCCAATGCGTGTCACTGAGCTGGGAATGGAGATACTAGCCAAAGAGCTGCAGCTCTGAAACGCACCATGCCCAATGTGCAGAATTGAGTTGGAAATGGTCAGACTAGCTAAAGACCGGCATCCTGCGAAAGCATGCTCTCCAATGTAGGTCACTGAATGAGGGATGGTCATACTTGCCAAAGAGCTGCACTGCGCAAAGGCCAAGTCTCCAATGTGGGTCACCGATTCAGAAATGGTCACACTTGCCAAAGAACTGCAGTCCTCAAAGGCACTACTTCGAATGTGCGTCACCGAGTGCGGGACGATTAATTTACCCAACATCTGGCAGCTCCTGAATGCACCTGAAGCAATTTCCGTTGTGCTACTGGGGACTTCAACCGCAATGAAAGATCCCGAGGATCCATCGAAAAACTGTGGGGTTAAATGTCTTTGGTCGGAGCAGATCCTTTTGTTCTCCTTGAACACTACAGTCGCATGCGAATCTGGAGCAAGTCCTGCATCGGCAATCCTCTCACCATCCTCTAGCAACTTGTTGTCCCCCAGAACTACCTCCACACGATTTGTTTTGCGCGTGACTTCGTCTGAAAACTGCTCTTCGATCTGCTGCTTCAGCATTCGGCCAGTCATATCTGGCATGACTTTGAGAACCATCGCTTCGCCATTCAGCTGCAGAAATGTCACGTTCATAGACATGGCTCTGGACTTAATGAATTGCAGTAATCAGCTGACGATCAATCGAGATGGATCCACTTAAAGAAGGGTTGATCTGAAACTTCTGCGAAAGCAAAAGAGCTAAAAGACCAAAAAAGAAATGGCAGCTAAACCCGGGGATCCCGAAGATTCCAACCCTTGATCTAACGGTGCCTTCTGAAACAGAACACATAAAACACATGGTTCACTAGTAGATCTTGGATAACAATGTAATTCAGTGGCCAACCTTACTTTCTTTAATGGTCTTGGACCTGGAAGACTAGGGTGAAAACACGGAAAGACCTTTCAGGCACAAGTCCATGATGCCTACTGGTTTTCCCCTGGTCAAAGTCGCAACATCGGGAGGCTCCCAGAAGTGGGCTTTACTTTGAGTATCTTTGAGTATAGATCAAAAGAAGAACAAACGAACCCACCATGACCGGAGGGGGCTGTTCGCATGCGTTTGCGGGTGCAGCCAGGGTGAAGCACGTGTTTCTGTGGTGCGTCCTGCCCCAAAAAATGGACTAAATCAACCTTGGGTTCAACCCTCCCCGGTCCTCGTCCCCCATCGGGAAATGTCATTCGCATGTGAAGGGCCTTACTAACCATTCTTATGCATACCAGCTGCTTCCAAGGGGTCACTACTTTCAGGACTCCATCGGGCACCCCTTGGAAGCGCTATAGGGTATTGTTGTTATTCCATGCGCTACTTCGCCGAACGGTGGGCGTCGCGTCCGGCCTCATAGAGGCCTCGCACCTGCGACGTTGGATAGGTTTGAATGGCCCATTCGGAGATCCGGTTGAATGGTGAGAGTGGAATATCTGTCCACTGTCCCAGAAGTCTTTTTTTGAAGAAAAACCAACCATCCAGCTTCGACCTCAAATATACTCGACCTCCAAATCCATCATCGAAATTGGCAGTTTTTGCAAGGAGACCCGACAATAATTAAGACATGATACGTAACTAGGCAGTCGCAGGTTGGTTTGGACAGACTGATTCACATAGACCAATTCCCCACCATGTAGCATCAGGATGGTATGCAAGTCTTCAGGGCCCTCGCTGTTTCGAACTGGTCGAAGAACGTCGTGGGGATTCTCCTGTGCTCCGATGAAAAAAAGAGCTCGGACCCAGAGAGCTCGGCACCGCTCACGCCATTCATCGAGCAAGTGCTCATCAGGTCGTCTTCACTTGGATCCTCAAGTCGTGACACTGGGAGGAGTTCCTCCCCAGGTCGAAAGAGCCTCTCGAGTCAGCCGGTGACCCTCCCTCAAGGGCGCCTCCTCCGCTACCAAGGCGTTTTTGAAGAGGGTGACATTGTAGATCCAGCCTGCAAACTCGCAAGGAAAGCAATGCACAAAAAAACAATGCAAACAAAGAAGGTAATGCATGGCATGGCCAAAAACTGCAAACAAAAAAACACAAAAACTGCTGGAATGAATCCTCAAAAGAAAGGGCAACACCAACATATCAAAATATATATATATATCCTTTTCCCGCAGATCTTGTCCTTGAAACTAACTGATAGTTGGCTCTAAAGCATGCGGATCTAAGTGTTGATGTATGTTGTCTACATCAACTTGTTGGCTTAGCCGACTTAGCCCTTGCACCCCTTGACTTGTACTCTAGGTCCGACAAAACTGGATGAAGCGCCTTCAAAGAATGGAGAGTGGCTGACTCCATGGATGACATCCTTCCGCGGATCAATGTCCAAAGGTCCTGGCTGGCGCTCCCAAGGCTGGAGTGATTCCAAGAGGATCATGGTCTGGAATGATTCCAAGAGCCTCGAAGCCTTCTGTCTTTTTTTCACAAAGGCTGGTTTATTTCAAGTCCTCATCAATTACTTTTTCGGGGTTGGTGTTGGAATTCCAGCCAGCATGTGAATCAAAAAACTCAAACAAGCACCAAAACCACAGCTTTCATGATGCTTTCATGGCTAGTACATCGTAAATGGGAACCTTCTGAAGCCTAAGTTAATAATCGGATCAACCGGGCACTAAAGCGGATCTACCCTAGTTGGTGGCCAGCAAACCTACTTGAAACAGGACTCGGACTATAGCTAATGCATGTTAATTGAAATTCATCATCCCATGTGAAGCTCGAGCCAACAAACCCTGTACAGTCGTCAGAAATGCTGCTCCTGGCGCTTCTGCAGGCACCGGATAGTGCGCAGAACTGCGCACGCCCAGAACCACGCGCACAGTGTTGGGGCCGTTCATCCTGCGCAAGAGCTGTGCGCCGATGGCGTTGGGGGCAGATGAGTCAGGAGGACACCACTTGGCTCGCCGAAGTGAGTCTGGGCCTACTTCTGGGCCGATATAGGAGTCTCAGGAGATTGGAAAGCAACATCATCGCACCCAACATCCATGCTCCTCCATTTTACCCTCTGGGCTATGTAGGAATGTTGGAATTTCCTTGAATTCCTCGGCCACCGAGCGACGCGACCCGACCGGCGATCGCGTCCTGTTGATCGGCTCCCACACACTGTAGGGCTCACCGTACCTGAAGAGAAGGGCTCTCTGCGACTTTGTTGGAGAACAGCACACTGAACATCAAGCGCATTATTCTATATATATATATGCATGTGTGTTGTAAACATCTAAGGTTAAATCAAAGCACTTATCATATCTCTTATCATATTTTTTAATTATACCCATTGTAGACATGTTCCAATAAATCACATGTTCATTGTAATGATGCTCAATTATAAATCACCTGCAAAAAAGCAAACAGTTGCGGATCATCACCAAAAGTGTCCTTAAGAAGCTACTGGGGGCTCCTGGCATCGCTACTAGGAGCAAGGATGCTACTAGGGGCTCCTGGCCTTACTACTAGGAACAAGATGCTACTAGGGGCTCCTGGCCTTACTACTAGGAGCAAGGACGCTACTAGGGGCTAAGGACGCTACTAAAATGTCTATCTATAGCGCCCGGGACGTCCAGGCCGTAAGTGCTGGATTAGGGGCACGTGAGGCCATTCCGATACAAGGAGTACTGGATCAACCGTTGAGTGCTGGTGCCACCGACCTTGCCGTTGCACAATGCTTCAAAACCACAAGCTTTCGCACGGCCATGAAAATAATTCCTTCAAGTCAATGATGACTTATATGTACTAGATTCAGATACTCCTCATCTTCTATGTGAAGTGAACATCACAAGTTGTGAGTGCCCCTGAAATGATAAATTACTCTCACCTATGCTGAAAATTCAACATCGAACGCGAACGGTGTCACCTAGGCTTGGATGAGTCGTGTCCTCCTGACTCAGGGTGTCCTGACTCTGGTGTAGGTGTCCTACGCTTCGTCTACTCACATCTCCACAATCCTGCTGGAGCTGACTCCTTTTACTTCAGTGACTGATTCAAGTGGTGTATTGACGGACAAGGAACACCAAAGAGTGAAATGGCAGCACAGGAGAAGCTGGTGAGTCTCTGTTCTTGCTATTCTCAAGATACCTCATTGCCTGACCCATCAAGAGCAAAGGAGTCAGCAGCATCTCAGCCAGACTGGCCTTCTGCTTTGTCAAGGCAATGTGAACCTCGGCAAAGAAGACTTCGGATTCGGCCCCGGCTATCCCATGTAGCCCCTGATATCCCTGAAAGGAAACGCATCCCTGCACGCATTCAGTAGTTCGGTCTCTCTAGGCTAGATGGACACAAACAACGGTGCGACTGGACACGCGCGAACTGGACTCTGTCTATGCACGACTCCTCGACTCGGCGCGTTTGTTGTTTGTGCTGAGGACACAGGCCACTTGCCCCACGTCATTGAAGGTGTAGTTTGGATGAATGTCCTGACAAGTGGCTTTGTCTCAACATGATGGCAGCGGCATCTGGGTCGACCTATATATTTTGCATTATGCTAATCAAAAAGTAAGTAATTCAAAGTGCCAACCCTTGCCAACTGGGAAGTCATCCTTGTTTAATGGCTACAACCAGTAGACTTTTCCTCAGAACCGGCAAAAATGACTTCCGGAGGTGGAGGAAGCTCCCACTACCTCTCCCCTATTTGTGATAGCCAGTTCGTGATGACCGCAGTGACCACCAAGAGCTCAGACCAAGGAGCACAGCTCAGATCGGAAAACTACTCCGCAAGACACGGTGGCAACCGTGGAGATCGGAGACGAACAAGTGAAGAGAGGACCGACTGGTCGTGGAGATTGGTGCACATACCAAGGAAGCACTGGTCATGATCACACACGAAAAACAGAAAACACATAAAACACCATGATTATACAGCGAGTGTTCCATGACCGGAGAACAACATAGTAATAGTCAAATAGTCTTTCAATGTCTTTCATGTCACTTGTTCTGACCGGAAATCACCCATGACTTTGCTTGGCAGAAACACCACATCACAGCTCTTTTCACTCGGCCTGGCAACACAGATCGGTGTGGGCATTTTTCAGGAATGGGAAGGGGGCCCCCACTTGGAAGTAACATGAAGTAAGCAACTACGAAAGCACGCTGGCAAAGGACATGCAGCACCAGAAATGCATAGCGATTCACAAAAAGGATTGCACTTTGCCATCAGGATGGCATATCAAAGAGTTTCTCCTCATGCCATTGGCTTGTTAATCCCTGTCGAATCCAAAAAAAGGACTTCTCGCCCAGGGGAATCAAACAAAGACATTGCATGTTGGCTGAGCCAACACGGGTCGCCACCCAATGTTCGCCACCCGTGGACTGTTGCTCTTCCGATCGGGTATGAACATCACCTCGTTCACCATCGATCCAAAGAACCCAATGAGGGGTCGGGTGCGACGAAACATTCAGTGAGAGTGGCTGGATCCAGCCAAGTATCTATCGAATGAACAACAACGTAGGGATCCATTCCCAAATTCCCAAATTCCCAATTCATGGGTGTAGATACATATTAGACACACGCAAAGCATTATAAAGCATTATAAAGCTAGTGTTCTATAGCGTGGATCGATGTCCCCACGAACCGTACCGGTGAACCGACTCCCGAGCTCGGTCCCGGGTGATGAGATCTTCCTGGCGGATCCGTGTGACCGGTGTGACCGGTGTGACCGGGTCCGGGTCCGTGCCTGAATCCAAAGCCTATTCCATTTGGAATGGACCAATTGCTGTTCTTGAATGGTTCTTTCATGTTCTTTACATTGGGAGTTGAAACATCACCAAGAATCCAATGATGTATCAGAAAAAGCACTAACATGTGACATCTCCGCGGCTAGCTACACCTTTTTTGGGAGATGGTGCGACGAACAAAAAACGCGGAACAACATGTCCCGAGTTACATTTTGCTGCTGTCACCATGTTTCACCTATAGGGCAACAGAGCCAATGCACTTCTGATTTGTGTTAATTTGTTGCATGCGAATTGGTGAAGTTCAGTGTGTTGATGATTGCACTTCTTCTGGAATCAGACTGGATGACAGTGGAACCGGAACCTCAAAACTACTCCACATGGCAACGCATGGGGCAAAACCACCCCCGCTGAAAGCCCATTGCGCAGCATCAAATAACCAAACCATGCATGATCTCTTTCACAACCGATCGGGTTCATACTATCAAATCTGAAACCGTGTATTCTTCAACGCCAATATCTCTCCCTCTCTCCCGATGCCGTCGCGCCGTTCGCGGGTTCGCGGGGCTCCTCGCTGGACAGGATCCACTGGCCCGGCTGGCGGAGACCATAGGCCACTGTCGTGTACCTCGTTTTCCCCACATCCCGAGACCCGGCGAAGATCCACCGACGAGACGTCCGCATCCGATCCGGAACCAGAACATGGCGAATTCCCTCAAAGGTGGGTACCAGGGAGTGTGGGTATGTCAGCTCTGTGCTACCCGGACATCCTGCAACTTTAGCCGTATATGTCTATACTTATCTTTTTTCTTCGGCTAAACTCGCAGGACGAAAAACGCTGACGAAAGCAGGATCCAGCTGTGCGGTTTGCCAAGTCTCGTTCGACCGGTTGTCAAACGGCCGGCCAGTGGCCAGTGTCGTGGTATGAAAGAACGAACGGTGGGCTGAAGGATGCTGAAGGGGTTCTCACCAAAATTGCAAAAATAGCATAACTCGTGTATTAGTATATAACATCTTTCTGTGACTGACTGCAATCTTCAATTTGCCAAACATCGAGAGGAGCTCCAGCTCATGTATGGCATATTTATAAACCCCTGAAACCACCCCAATGTACGTGAATATGCCAGTCTCATGGAGTGTCTCAAAGGCATCCCCTGTTCTAGCTTCAAAACCAACTCTAGGAGTGCCACTGTTGAGCGCTTCAGTCAAACACTGCCGGGTGTTGGCACTGCATGCCATCAGCAGACTGGAAACCGAGTACCTGGCCATCACTGAAAGGAGTGACTCAAACGGAAGGGACAAATGGTGATACTCTCCGACTTACTAACACGGACATGGACAACCCCCTGTTCGTAGAGCAAAATGGTCTTCCAAAGGCATATTTTCCACTTCCATGTTAGTGAGCCAGAGTGTGTTTCTCTTGCAAACAATGGCTGACATAGTTGTTGTTCTTTGACTTGCTTACGGTAATGACTCAATGTAATCACCGAACACATGTCATGATGGAAAGCTCACTTGATATAGTGGACAATACGGGGTTCAGTGAGGTGGCGCACCCCACCACCACCAGTGTGCTCATATGCCTTGAAGTCCTTCAAGGAGAGCAGGGAATTCCTGCCAGGCGACATCCTCATGCTGATAATGTGAGGCCCACATCAATCCACCAATATAATGTAAACCACATGTGGTCATGAACTATACCAACCCTCCTGTGGTTGTGATGCACCCTGCCGCAGCAGCGAACACCTAAAACACAAACTGTCATCGCCCTGCAATATGTGGTCAACCAACTCTGAAGGCCCTTGCAAAGCCCCATAAGGGGTGGTTAATGGACATGGATTAAGCCTTTAAGGGGCTTTTGGACACCCCTTCAGGGCCCCTGCCTCGCCTCACTGTTCACTTCCTCAGCTTTCCGGAACGGGAAACACAGCTCACCACAAGCAAGCGCGCCCTCCTCCCCCGCCAGCCCCCCCAGGCACTCCATCTCTCAGGGTCTTCGTAGGCATCCTCGGCCGGACTGGAGGAGTTTTGTCAACCTGCTCGGTTGAACCGAGCAAAGCGCTTTTCAGAGATGCAGGGAAGCACCACATCAAGCTGTTCCGTTGGGAAGGTCAAACAACATACAATATCACACAATAAAGAAACGACTTGCTTTATCCACCAAACAACTTTTCCTCCAAAAGCCAGATCATCCCGATGACATCAACCATGTCCCTCCACCTGAATTTCCTTGGCTTTTCATGGTCAACCAACCAAAAAACACGGGGTCTGCTTGTCCCCTCTACACAGCCCCCAAACCAAAACGGCGATCTGAGTCCCACCAGGATCCACGCTCCACACTTCGGAAACCCACCGGGATCCCTAAAGTTCCACTTGGTTTACGGACATATATCAAACACCACCATACCTTAGACGTTCAGCCATACCTTTTCTACTGTAGGTTCAACAAGTACTTCAATCACCTGAGTCTGGGTGATGGTATCGAAGGAGAGCCAGCTACCCAAGAGAACCACAGCCCGCACGCATCGAACCAAGAGGTGTGCTTCATTCAGTGGCTTGGGTACATAGGACCCCCACTGAAAATGTCAGGGGATAAAAAGAGGCATCCAAATAAATCGAGAGGTAGATCCAAACGATTTCTATATCTATTATTATCTATTAGATCATAAAGCAAACCTCTTGAGCTCCCGTGTCCGCTGTCCGCCCAAGCTCCCCGGCTGGATCCCAAAACTCGCGCGTCCGCGGGTCCAGCAGCGTCAAGCGGATCTGGGTGGGACCCACGGGTCCAGCCGCTAAAACCGAACTGGACATGGTGCGGCAGTGTTTTTGAGGATTAGCAGAGAGTTCATCTCTTAAGACCCTTTAATGTTCCAAAACAACAGGTTGTTTCCACATGTTTCCGCAAATTGTCAAGAACAACAAAGACATGGCAGCTTCTCCAGGCCGAAGGTTGGTACTTGAGCTTGAACTTTGGGGTTATATTGAACGGGTGACTTGAGCAAATTCATCAGATCTACAACCACTTGCAGGGGACAACTCAGGAAAACAGTCGGCTGAAATCTGCCTTGGGAATACGAATACGTCACATCACATGAAGTGATCTGTGGCACACAACATCTCCACCATGCCCTCTGTTTTTGGGAATTTCTGGAAGCCAAAGCCGCTGCTCCGCAGAATTCAATGATCTGAGCCACCAGACGAAGCGACACTTAAAGTGCACGGTGCTGGGAACCACCTGGCGCCACAGGGAAAAAGGCTCGGGGCTTGGAGCCAACCATCAACCGGCTGCTAAGAGCTGCTCAATCAGCCAGGCAGACGGAATCTGTGGCAACATTCCCCAAGAGGGAATAAGCCTTGGAGAGGAGAACACATTTTCAGAGTCACCCTCCCTGGGAAAGAAAAACACGGCAATTACACGTCATCTTGATATATATATATATATGTATATATATCTCTTAATTATGAGACTTGATCTTGCGCCTTTGTGCCAGACAAAGATGCAAAGAACATCTATCTCAAAAAGTACAGTTGAAATATGCTGCTGTAAATATGGGTCTCCGGCGAGCATCCTTACTAGTCGATGTCAAAGGTTAAAGTTGAACGATACTGGGCAGCAGATGTCATGGATTTCTCACAATTTCTTTAATGCGAACTCAAATTCTGTTTCCATGGACTGGTCAGAAACTTTCAACATCTTTCAACCAGGTATCAAGGCTATCAACGAGCCAGAGACAGAGACCTACATCTATTCTATTAAACTCCCACACCACAGCACCCGTCGCGTTCCGAACGTCCGAACGGGCTGCCCTGCACGTTGCCAGTTGCTACGATTGTCGTTCCGGTTGGCATAGTGTACCTGGCCACTGATCCGTCAACACCTTCTGACCAAGCCCGGCCCCGCCACCAGCGGGGCACGTCCACTCGGCCAGCAATATGCCCAAAGACCCAGGTCATGCCGGCCACCTGAGAAATGCCGGCACAAGCAGTCGTTGTAGGTCCAGGTCGTCTGGTTCTTGGACCCGAACTCTGGCCCGCTTTGAACAGTTCACAGAACGCATGGATGAACGACCGGTTCCTCTGACAGTTGCATTCTGTTTCATGTCACGACTGTGCTGGGCCGGGCGTTGCGTTCATAGCCCAAGTCGTAGATGAGCTTCGCTTCCAGCGCCCCGAAGCGTGAGGTCCACTCGGTGCTCCTCACGCCGTGGGGCCGGTGGAAGGGCTTCCGCGGCTCCTGGAAGGTCTGGAAGGGTCTAAATTAAAGAGCTGCAGTTCAGGTATATGTATACAGGAATCACGTCATGAAAACTGTAACACACCCAAACACATCCCTCTTTGCATTTGCTAGAAGCAAAAAAAGTGCTGTGACAACATCACTGAGTATTTTGAGTTTGGGTTCATCCAGCACGTCAGGACATTGACCACTGACACATCCGAAGCGTCTGCTCCCCCGAAGGGTGCGGGTGCTCACTGGGTTTCCCCGCATGTCGTTGTCAACTGTCCAAGATGGAGGATACTCCCAAACACCTCGAAGCTCGAGTACGACGTCTTGAAGTTTTCTTCCTTCATCCCTTGTTCTCGCCACTGCTTGAGGTTTCTTTCTTTCTGCTTTTTGGTTTCGGCCTGGCGCACTGCGGCAAACAGCTGCGGCCGCGGCCAAGAGACAAAGTGTCCCAGTTCCTCCAGTTCCGCCGCGTCCCTTTCCGCCGAGCGACTGTTGGTCAGGGGCACTTTCCCTCGGACGATGTTCCTTGGCTCGGTCGGCTCGGTCACGGACGCCCGTTCTGCGCGCCCGGCGTGGGGTGCTGGTCTCTGGTGAAGGATCAACCAATTGTGGATGGGGATGTGGTGCATACATGGTCATACATGTGCGTACTGTCGTACAGCATACAGAAATGGTTTATGGAAAACTGTGAAGCACACTGACACCCAGAAACACGCTTTAGAAATCTGTCCTTGATATTTTTAGGCACGCTCTTCCAGAATCTCAAAATCGATCAAAATCGAAATTGACATGGTGTTCTAAGCCTTGAAGACTGCACATCTGCACTAGGCTCACTCAAGTCCAAACCCACCCCCCAAACAAATGGACCAGACTGGCCCGGACCAGAGGCCTTCTTCGATGCGACTGTCCTATGTCTTACCTGTTTTCATTCGTTTCGGCCGACCTTTTCGTATGTCCACCGAGGGGCGAGAACTGGAGAACCCCGAAGTCCCGGATGGTCGTGCCCCATTGCCCTGTCTCGGCATCCTGAAGAAAGAACCGAGAACCGATCTGGAGTCTGGATCGCGTCTTCGATCGAATTGATCGAAGATGTGGAGGGGTGGATGAATCAGCGTCTGTCCAAATGATTGCACTATGACTCAGTCTGAGGAATGCACAACTTCTATTTGGATGTTGTCAATCAACTGTAAGGAAGGGGTCACACAAGAACAATGATCCAAAAAAAAGGCGAGTGCTGGATGCTTAGGGCCTGCAATCCAGTGACGACTCATGTTCCCTTCATCTCTCCTATAGGCCTCCAGTGCCTGCCTTCCACACATGGGTCGGTCAACATCCCAAGTGGGTTTCCCCAACGTTCATCGACCCCCGAAACGGCGAAGCGAGACGTCCACGGAACGGGCGGAGGTCGGCGGCTCGGTCAGGCCTGGAAACCGCGCTGGATCCACAACGTCACATACCTGGAAACCAGCGCCGCGCAATGGCGATTTATTGAAAAAGAACGACGCCAAGGCATTGGTGGAATCATATATAGGTCAAACATGTGAAAGAGACATGGGACTGGCTGCCAGGGCCATGGGGTGAGCCAGCAATAAAGCCCTGCTTTGAACGCATGAATTTTTCATGAACAAAAAACACTGCGGTGTCGACTGGGAGGTCAACGGCTATCGATTAAGGTCCAACGGCTGGGATTCCGAAATCAACTGCATCCCCAAAGAAGCTACGGCTGGGACGGCCAAATCCACGGCAAAAACCGCTCAGTCAACTAAGTTATATATGTACCTTACACCATCTGCATCCGAATTTTGTCCTCCTGGGCACCTCGGCACCCTTCGGATGCGTCTGGGGTTTCATTGATGCGTCTTCTCCACTCTTCCTCTCCACGCTGCGCCTCACTTGAAAGGTGAGGCCTTTCTCCTGGCGGCCGATGGGACCTATAGGGTGACACGACTCAGACTACACCCCGAGCTGGAAGACATGCGAATCAGCGTTTCAAGAATTGGGTGCATCTTACTGTACTGCATAATGGGCAAATTGGGATGCGCATGGCTTATACTCAAAAGGCATAATCAAAACTATCCACTACAGTAGTTCTGCGACATGGGAGTCGGATCTGCCTCCCTGTCGGATGGGCAAATCGGGATGACATGTCACGCAACCCAGAAAAGGTTGACACAGTTCAACATGTCTATGTGCGACATCATACAATGCTACAGTGGCAGGGCAGGGTTCCACAACAACTTCAATGAGCCTCGCCTCTCAAACCATTTTTTCATGGTGTACAATCATCCAAACAAACAAACGGGCCACCGGGCCACCATGGTTTATCTGCCGATCCAGACCACCCACAATCTTAAGGACCGACTCTTAGAGTCGAGTAGTTCTAGTTGTGCCCACCTAGAAAAACCATGTTCCTTTTCTGCTTGGTGTCTTTAAATGGTTCAAACTAAGACTGAATGCCAACCCAAAGGACAGCCGTTTCCCGTGAACCCGCCGGACACAGCGCGCCTGCAGAGTCAAAAGCCCGAGCACATTGCCACTCGAAAGTTCCTTTCGCACATAGTTAACCTCTGCCGCGAATCAAACCGAGTGATGCATGCTAAGAAACATACGGCTGATGTTCACTGGAGCTCACAAACAGTGTAAGTTGGATGATTTTTGCTGTTTCTCCCCTGTTTGCTCTGTCAAGAAAGCTTTCTTTGGCTCACCGGACCACAGTTCTGCTATTGTTCAGCGCTGAAGAACCTACGTGTCATTTTTGGCTCTCGGACAAACCCAGCCGGTGCGAAACCAGCTGTGCTCACACTGTTCACATTGGCATTCTTTGGGGATGATCTTCTTGCAGTTTATAAAGGCTCCGAGTCCACAGCGAGTCTGCGAGATGGACACGCTCAGCGTTAAAGAGCTGCAATCTTGAAAGGCAAGATCCCCGATGTAGTTCACTGAGTCAGGAACGGTCAGACTTGACAAAGAGCTGCATTCGAAAAAGGCATGCTGGCCAATGTCAGTGACGGAGTCGGGGATGGTCACACTTACCAAAGTCTTGCAGAACTGGAAAGTACCAACTTCAATGCGAGTCACTGAGTCCGGAAGTGTCAAACTGACCAAAGACGTGCAGTTTTCAAAGGCCTCCCCGCCAATGTGTGTCACTGAGTTGGGGATGATCACAGTTGTCAACGACCTGCATCTCGCGAAGGCATTGCGACCGATGCTTGCTACTGACTCAGGAATGGCCAAACTGGCCAGGGAGGTACAGTTTGCGAAGGCACAACTCCCGATCCGTATGATTGAATTGGGGATGGTCACACCTGCCAAGGAGCTGCAGCCACCAAATGTACCAGCTGCAATGTCAGTTAATGACTTGGGAATGGTCACGCTGGCCAAAGCGCTGCAGTTTGCAAACGCCTCCTGCCCAAGATGGGTCACTGAGTCAGGGATGGTCACACTTGCCAAAGAGGTGCAGTGTGCGAAGGCACCCTCCCCAATGCGGGTTACTGAATTGGGTAGTGCCACACTTGCCAATGAGCTGCATTGTAGAAAGGCACTGTCTGGAATATAGGTCAACGAGTTTGGTAGTGCCACGCTTGCTAAAGAACGGCAGCCCAAAAAAGCTCGTTCCCCAATGTGGGTCACTGAATTAGGAATGCTGACAGTTGCCAATGCACAACATCTAGCAAAAGCCAAGTTCCCGATGCGGGTCACCGACTGGGGAATAGTCACTTTGGCTAAGCTGTTCCAGCCCCTAAAGGCATCGTGTGCAATTTCACCGACATCATCTGGGACCTCAACCACTATCAACAAATCCCAGTCGATCTCGCTGGACTGGCCCATCTTGTCTCTGTTGGAGCATCTCACTGTGTTTTCCTTGAAGATGACTGTCAACTCCGAATCTGGAGAAAGACCTGCACCTGTCACCGTTTCGTCCTTCTCAAGCAGTTTGCTCTCTCCGACAAGAACCTCCACCCGAGTTGTTTCACGTCTGAGATTGTCCTCGGGAAAGCGCTGTTCTTTGATTTGCATTTTTAGTTCCTGACCAGTCATCTCTGGCGTGACCTTGAGCATCATCACTTCGCCATTGAGCTGGCGAAGTGGAAGCTGCATAGCCATGGTTCTAAATCTACCTGTTCTCTCTTAGGATCTATTATAGATTAGGGACCCTGCTTGTAACTTCATCTGCGAGTTGATCCGAAACGTCACGAGCTCCAAGGGCCCTCCCAGCTCCAAGCTTGTTCTCTGTCCACCAGCGGCATGGACTCTCGTTGATGGCCCGTTGTTTGGCAAAAAAAATGCTCCAACCGTTTGCAAATTCAGGTTCCAGTGGTCCAAATTGCAAAGCTCCATAGAAAGCCACCCAAGTTCTTTCAACTGGTTTCAATCATACTTGTGGTTTCTAGCCCCAAGTCACGCCATCCATTGAGAACACAATCACCACGTCCAAGCCACGCTGTGACATATCCGAAAATATGTTCAATCCACGGACTTGAGAGAACTATATAACTTAACAATCTTGTAGACGTGGGATCACCAATTCTTGGCATTGGGGTTCTGAGTTGCAAAACATGTCATTTGTGGCTTCTATGGACATCAAACCTCTGACGTGTCTGACATTCTTTGGTGTTCCCCAACTCCAAACCAAAATCTCCACGTCACATCCTGGATGAACTGTTTTCAGTCAGCTGGTGACAAAGCAATCCGTCAGTTTTTCACTGGTAGTCAGTGTTCGCGGATTCCTTGCTGCTCCAGATTCCTGAAGAGGTTGCAACTGGGGAGCTATCGTTCGATTGCCCCAACAAGGATAATCAATATAAAGGAGGGTCTTGAGTCGGATTGAAACTTGAAAACAGCATTGCAAAAGAACAGGTTCAAATCACTCGGTAAAGGCATCTGCTGACCTTTGCCAAATAATCGGACACACCCAGTCTTCCATAAACCATGGACGCTCGCATTGTTCACACTCGCATTCATTGGCGAGGTACCTTCTCCAGTTCTTAAAGGCCCTGTTCTTGGAGGGTAACATGGTCACCGCAAAAGAGCCGCAAGAACAAAAGGCAGTTTCCGAACACATCACTGAGTCGGGGATGGTCACACTTTGCAAAGAAGTGCAACCATCAAAGGCATATGGCGCAATGTGGGTCACAGAGTCGGGAATGGTCAGATTTATCAAAGAGCTGCAGTTTCTGAAGGTACTCTCTCCAATCAAAAGCAATGTGGTGGAGATGGTCACATCTGACAAAGAGCTGCAGTCAGCAAAGGCTTGCTTCCCAACTTGGGTCACCGAGTTGGGCATTGGTTAAAGAGCTGCAGGCATTGAGGCATCCTCCCCAATGTAAACGACTTGGTCGGAGATGATGGTCACACTTGCCAGGGAGCTGCAACGTTCGAAGGCACCATCGTCAATATTTGTTACTGAGTCAGGGATGGTCACGTTTGCTAAAGTGCTACAGCGAGCAAACACACTATCTGCAACGTCAGCCAATGACTTGGAAATGGTCACACTTGCCAAGCTGGTGCAATCTGCAAATGCGTTCTCTCCCATGTGGGTCACTGAGTCAGGGATGGCCACACTCACCAAAGAGGTGCAACCCATAAATGCACCATTCCCAATGCGGGTCACTGATTCAGGGATGGCCACACTTGCCAAGGAGCTTCAATGTAGAAAGGCACAATTCCCAATGCGGGTCACTGAATTGGGGATAGTTAATCTAGCCAAAAAACGGCAGTCTTTGAAGGCACCATTGTCAGGGATTTCAACGGCAATCAGCGCATGCACGTCAATTTCTCGGCCGAAGCCAGCGAATAAGTCTTTCCGGGAGCATCTCACGAGGTTTTCACGGTGTTTGCTTTGAAGATGACGCTCAACTCCGAATCTGGAGAAAAACCTGCACCTGCAAGGGTCTCATCATTCTAAAAGGCGGCTCTCCAGAATCTCCACCTGGGTGGTGCAACTCAACTCTTGCTGACCACCAGGCCTTGAGAAGCCCTCTTGAAGCTCAAGTTCCCAGGTGGACAAGAGCCCGTTGGCTCTCAAGTTCTTGAAGCTCCTTGACATACTGCAGATCCCGACCAGTCATCTCAGGCCTTACGTCCACATTCATCACTTCGCCGCCAAAGTGAAATCTGCATTGCCATGGCTCTCGAAAAATAGCTCAACCATGCTCCATCCTCGTCAGTCTGGGTGTTAAAAAATGATCCACCACATATACTCCCTTTTTATTCACAAATATGGCACGATGTTTTTTTGACATCAAACTGATGTTTGGGAGGTGGAACACTCAGTAAAACGTGGAAATACCTTGCGGATTTCTACTGCACTTGTTATTCTGAGGAATTGGACCTGCTCATCCACTTTTGGACAATTGTTTACTGTTCTGCAAACACGTCATGAAACCTTCTCACATGCTTTGATCGTGCTTCAAAAGCATCACTCGAGTGGTTCTGATGCTTGAACAGGGCAAAAATGATCATGCAAATCAGCAAATCCTACCTTCTTCCCAACAACGATGGCCGGAAATGCCGGCCTTGGCTCCTATCGTGTCTGCAACATCTCAAGCCCCATAGGGCCCATCTTCCCATCTTGAGATGTCAAGCAACTACTCAGCTGGTTCCGTTCTGCTAAGTTTCGGGCACCATCTTCCGACATATCCAGGCGCACCACCTGCGGGGCGGCATCAGCAGAGAGAGCTAGCAGAATCCACGTCCGCCGACTTGGCGACTTGGGTCCGAGAAATGGGCCTGATAAGAAGCTTTCCGCAGATTTGATGTGGGTTGCTGGCAGTGCTAAGGAGTGAAGCAGATTGGAAAAAACACACGGTGGAGAGTAGATGCCCAAAACAGTTGCCCCACTTGAGAAGTTGAGTTGGGGATCCATGGACAAACCCACCTATTGACCACTAAAAATGGAGTATTCTTGAGACGAGACAAATGGAAGCTGATCTTTGGGGCTGAGACAGGCCCACATGTTGTGGGAGAGGTTGAAAGAACTGGTGACCTGGCTCTTCCTCCAAATGCATCCTCAAAAGGATCCAAATCCGATCCACCAGAGTCACCTCCCCAAGCAACTTTCCAAGCATCCAATCCGATCCATCCTCAATAGAGGATACTTTCTCCCCGTCTATTTTAGGCAGATCCCTGCAGCATCATCAGTGCTTTCAATGATGTATACAAACATATCGTAACAAATAATATCAAATAAATAACTATATAGTTGTAGGCAATACTTGTAGAGTTGTCTGTGTGATGAGGAGCTGTGATGTCAAGTCTTGCTGTACTTCTCTCTATTGTGGAAAATCTCTCTAAGACAAATGTTTGGCATTATATGGCATTATAGGATCATTATAGAATCTCTCCTTACTTCTCTTTGTTTCCGTATATTGTTCAGGCCTTTGAAGCCCTGACAAAACGGGCCTCATAACGGGTTCCACGCCCCGACATCGGGTCATGAAACCTTCGGAACCCATCGAAACCGTTCTGAGTTCTGAACGAGAAGGATCTCAGAATTGAGCACTGCCTTTGGTTCCATATGTTTCCCCTATCCAAAGGATGCGTGGGTGTTCTGTGGAACTGCACGATCACTGAAGGAGTGTGTTCAGATGTTCATATAGTTCGGAAGAAAGTACGTACGAGTTCCAAGACATCCCGATGGAAATAGATCGAAAATCCAGTCTCACACCCAGCCCCTCAATGTCTCCTGCTCTCCCCCACAAGTTTGTAGCGTTCGCCACAGAAACCGCGGGGGTTCTTGCACCTGAGCACGCCAGCCGAAGTAGATCTCGATATCTGTGGCGTTGTAGATCTTCCCCAAGTCCACCCTGGCACGGAGCTGTGTTCTTCGGTACAGCTGTCAATGGGCCCAAGGTGCGAGACGGACCGGTGGTGAGTCCAACTAGTCACCCCACTTGGCTGAGTAGCAACTGTTCTACTCTGCGTTTTCTTCAACGTGTTGGCGTTGCTGTGTACTCAAAACATGCTCAACTGTGCGAGATCGGTGATGCCGTCGGTCTCGGGGAATTAGTGCATGCAGGTGACGCCTCATCCTCATTCTTGCCAAGAGGAGCCACTGCACTTCAACTCCCAAGACTTCTTTCTTAAACGCAAAACCAACCAGTAACCAAACCCAGATCTTCTTCAGCTTGGGTCTTCAGGACATCCAAATCCATGCAGGGAAGCACGAGATGTAGATGTTGTCCCCGTCCGTGAGGGGAGGTCCTGGAGGACGAGTGGGCCCAAACCGTGGTAAGCAACCACCGAACTATTCCTATGCAAAGCTCAATTGCACTGTGACTCTGTCTCAAAACCTCTCAACAACAAAGGGCTTCCCCCATCTCATATGGAAATTGCCAAACATAGCAAACAACCGCCGTCTTGAGACAGGCCTTGTTCATCCTGGCACATCAAACCCTCAAAACGCCAGGTTTCTATGCTCAGGATCTGCTCTGATGAAGTCCCCACGAAGTTCCACGAAGTTCAGTCCGCAGGTTCCATGAGTCTGCTGAATTGACTTGGTTTTCTAGGGACTATCCCTGTTCTGATGCTTCTGCTTGTTATGGTTGTAGGCTGTTAGTTGGACTCATTGTTTGTTGGCAAAAGGTTCGCCACATGTGCGGCGGCATTTATTTGGTAAAGCATTATGTGGAGGCCCTATCTCGTTCACAAGCAAATGCTGATGATAGACAAGCAAATAGAGCATGACTACTGACTACTTGGAGTAAAACCAGCTACTCACATGGCTACTGACCACTAATAAATAAAAGTGGGTGCTCACATGGTCACCAGCTTGCATCTCGGGTCTTGGACCGACTTGGTCGCTTTGCTTCGCTCCCACCGGATAGGCTGGGAGACCCGGCCCATCCAATACGTATCCTGCGGCGGAGAGACATAGAACGAACCTGATGGTAGAATCCGAAACCCGCAACCGTGTCAGCCATAGAACAGAAAAAAACAGAAAAGTCATGCAACGGGTATCAACATGTATCAATGCATAGTATTAATTTTATTGTGGTTCTTACCAGGTGTTTTTGCCCGAGTGCCTTCCAGAGGTAACCCGCGACGGCCGACAGCTTGGGACAGGGCCGATTAGCCATGGACGCTCTCATTTTCGGTTCCCCCCCGCGTGAGGTGGGTGATCGGGTTGACGTGGTGGCTGATGTCTTGGTTTCGGCCACCGATGGCTGTGGCCTTCGCATCCTACCTTTCGGGATTGAGTGCACCTTGTTAGGTCCGCATGTGCCACCCGGTCGTGTGACCTTTTACGGTTTGGAGGTCTTTGAGACCACACCTTGCCTGGTTTTGGTGCCTGCCTCTGACTTTTGGTGGAAGCGTGCCACTGATCCAAAAGAACCGCTGGCTCCTTTCCTGCTTGAGCTTTGTGCCGGGTTTGGGGGCATGTCGATAGGGGCTGCCTTTCTAGGTGCTGTGCCGGCTGTGTCGGTGGATTTCTCTCCTCTTTCCATTCGCCACTTGAGGGCCAACTCTCACGGACAGGTCTTGGATCTGGACTTGAACGATCCATTGGCTCCTCGTTCGGTTCATGCTGCTTGCCCGGATCATGGTTTCACAGGCACCCTTGGGTTTCCCTGTCAACCATACAGTTCGCAGGGTCTAATGTTAGGCTGGCAAGACAAAAGAGCCTTCGTGTTGCTTTCAGGCCTCAAAGTCTTTTGGTTCACGCAGCCTCAGGCAGTGATCTTGGAATGTGTCGCCAAAGCCAGATCCAACTTGGACACGCGTCATGCCATTTCCATTTTCGCTCAGGCGATGGGTTTCGAAGTCTTGGATCTCACATTCGACTTAGGCACCCAATGGCCTTGCCGAAGACTAAGGTGGTGGGTTCTTCTGATCCCGTCCAAATGGAATCATCATGGACTACAGCCTTGGCCCAACATTGCCGCTCCACTCAGGATTGGGCAGGTACTTCCTCAGTGGGGCACTTGGAGCGAACCGGACGAATCAGAGCTTCAACTGGACACCGACGAGCTAGCTCTTTATATGGATCCACGGCTTGGCAAAGAAGACAGGTGCCTTACTTTGGATAGCATTGCCCCTACTTTTTTGCACTCTTATTCCAACGCCACGAGGCCCTGTCCTTGCCACTGCAGGTCAGCAGGATTCCGATTCGACACCCTTCTGGAACACGGCCTCCGAGGCTGTTGGGTCCCTTCGCAGGTTCACGGCAATCCTAGGTTCCTTCATCCTAGGGAACTCGCTGCGCTTCTTGGAGTACCAGATTCTGTTCAGCTGATCTTGGAGCCAAGAGAAAGCAACTGCCTTCTAGGCCTGATTGCCTCTCCCATCCAGATGGTTTGGATTTACGCCTCCCTTGTTGAGAACTTTCAGCTTGCTACCGGCTCAGAAGAAGTTCTCAGGGCCACCGAAGTCTTGGACAACTACAAGAAGGAAATCCTGCGGCAGATACATGACGGCTTCCCTGCCATGGACTCGCCTCCTCTGCATTTTCAGCTTTGGTCCAATGGTGCCTGCCTGGAGATCCTTTGCAGCAGGGCTTCTACGGCTGGTTCACTTCTTTCGGCAGAAAGGATCCAACTGGAATGGGGGCAACACAGTCAGGTCACCATCGGGGACACTCTCCCCATCGCTACTGAGGCAGTCCTTCAGCAGAACGGCTCCTACCTGCTAGAAAGCCATGGCAAACATCAAGTCCGGGAATGCCCAACGGGTGTGCTGGTTGTCGGCATTGTGCATGAGGGTTCACTGATCATCGAGTGCGTTGAGCCAGGCAGCTTTCTCTTTTCCATTCTTCGGAAACATCAGCTTCAGCATACCCTCTTCCTGCGGGATGATTTGGGGAGGGTCTACGGTGCGGACTTCAGACTCTGGCGCTCATTGCGCCTTACCACTTTGCCTTGGCTCGTCAGTGGTTGGCATTCTCTGGTTGGCAGGGGTCCTCCTACGCACCACACTGACGGTACTCGTCTTGGCCTTGGAGACCCTGTGATTTGGAGCACACTTCAAAGCCTGATTCGGCAGAGAGGACTTACCTCGGCTGGGCCCGTTCTTGCCTTCTCACCTACGCAGGCCAATGCATTTCTTCAAGCACCTTCGCTTCCTGCACCCGCAGCAGCGGCTACACAAGGGCCGGCTCAGATCCTTTGCATCTTCCCAGCAGATGAGCATTGGGCTTTGCTGCATGGAATTATTCAGTCGGAGGGCATCTCCTGGACTTACTACGATGGACTTCGAGACCGGCTCCTTTCTTCGGCTCGTTTGCTCTCTCGGAAGATCTCTTCATGGCTTGGACTTTCAGCAGTGGATTTTGACACCCGTTCTCTTTTTACTCAGAACGAGGAGTACACCTGCGGCACCATCGCCATCATTCATGCCTGCCTTGCATTGGGCTTTCCGGGGGACTTCACCGAAGACCACATTCTTCGGATCCATGCTCATCTGCTCCGGCGCGATCGGAAGGGGGACTTCGTTGGCCGTGGCCCCACCGGGCGGGCTGAAACACTCAGTGAACTAGCCGCGTTGCTGCATGATCACGGGGTACCTGCTGATCAATCTAGGGACCGAGCCACCATGGTCATTGACAAGCTTGGGGCCTCCTTGGTACAATCCACCTTGAGGTCCAAGACTCCATGGGCAGCACTCAAAGCCGAAGCCAGCAAACCTGCCTTTCGTATTCGCTTGGTGACACCGCTTGAGTTATCACAGCACGTGCAGGATCGCGAGAAGACCCACTTTGGCGCCTTCTCCTCTGCCAAGAAACAAAGAGGCAACAAGGAGAAGAAACTTGCGGCCAGGCCCATCAAGGTCGACCCTTCAGCGATTGAACTTTTTCCCAACACCTTTGTCGACGAAGATGGGAACACCATTGGAGCCATTGACTTCCAAGACGTCGCTGCAGACCACAGTGGAATTGCCCTTTGCAATGCCGAAGGGGCAGCACCTTTCTTTGCCTCGGGTAGCCTTAGCTCTGACGCACTTGCCTTGGCTCTCATTGATTTACCTGAGGAAGACATCATCTCGGCAGCCCACATCCAGAAGTGCATGATCCCGGCCAAATACAAAGCCACTGAGGAACCTGTGGTCTTCTTTGGGGGTCTCCTTCAGCTGGGCGATATCCCTGTCAAGCGAAAGGCATCCACCTCTATGCCGCAGCCTGCCATTGTTGCATCGGCAGTCCTCAAAATCCAGGCCTATCGGGACATTCTTGGCCCCTCGTGGGACGCCCTCTCAAAGGCTCCCATCCGTGAAATCATGGAAGCTACTCCTGCACTACAGCTCTGCAAGGACAGCAAATGCACTGGCAAGGTTGCAGATTGTTTGAAGGCCCATCCTGCAGTTGACGAGCAGTACTATGGGGTCATCCTTGACCTTTGGACCGGCTTTTTACTTCAATGGAGGGCAAACGGACCGAGGCCACGGAGGCAGACTGCTTTTCAGTGCTGATCAGGGTACCAGCATCTATGGTTCAACAGATTCTACAACAGCAGCCGGCAGGCCTCTTCTTTGAGCCGCGCTGCCAGACCACCCAAGGCCCGGATCCACGCTACAGAGTCATATGGCTGCCTGGATTGGACTTTTTGGCTGCCTCACATCAGGCCAAGACCTGTTCCAAGACTATTTGCCTCATGCGCATCAAACAGCGTTTTGGAGTCCGGGTACTTGCCAAGGATGAAGCTACTGCCTTCAAGGCTCTTCGACCCGGTGTTCCATTTTTGGATGTTGAAGTCAAGCAAGTCTACAGTCTCATGCCTTTGCCGCACGGGACCCAGAAGGCTGCCATTAGTGCTTTGCTGAAAGAATGGAATTGGCAAGCCAAGCCATTGCAACCCGGCAAAGGTAATGCTGGCCACATGGCATGGACTGTCGGGGCTTCTGACCCGCCACCTCAGGCGATCATGCCGGGCTTCCAGCTGGACATCATCATCACGGCAGTTTCCAAGAAGGCATCCACAGTCCCAAAGCCCACTGTCATGGCCACTCGCAAAACCGAGCAGCACATCCGCAACATGGCGGCCACCTCACAGGCTGCCTCAACAGACCCATGGCACAACGGCCACAGCAAGGACCCATGGGCCAATTTCCGGTCCTCCCAAGCCTCCAGCTCCTTGGCCGCTCCAGCCGCCCCTGTCAGGAGGTACGACGATTTGGCCAAGGAAATCAGGCAGGAAGTTCAGCAAGAGCTGGATTCCAAACTTCAGCAGGTCAGTCCAGCCAACCCGGAACAAGACAAACGCATTCTCCAGCTTGAGAGCGGGCTTTGCGAGATACAAGCACAGAACAAACAATTTTCACAATGGTTTCAGGACGTGCACCACACTTGCAGCAGCACTCAGGCATCCATCAGCGAGTTGCAACAGCAGGCCCTGCAGCAACAGCAGGAGATCCAGCGGCTTGGCAACGAAGTGCAAACCGGACAAGCCAAATTCCACCAGCTTGTTCAAACAGCAGTGCACGAAGTCAAGAGCGATTTCGCCAAGGAGATGAATGGCCGTTTCGACACTCTTGAGGCTATGATGGCCAAGAAGGCTAAACATGAAGCCTGACTAGGGCGCAAGGGGATTGGACCCCGGCCATCCAATCCGCCGTTCGCCCCTTCAGGCCGGTGTGCTTTTGGCTTTACCTCGGGCAGCGCGCTCACATCTTGCAAGGGCTGGTCCTTTTCTCGGGGGCTTCGCCTTCTTTTCTTCTCCATGCTCTGGCCCTGCTACTTTGCGGCGACCTCGGCTGGTCATGCTTTATCCTTCACAGAACATGGTTCAGATCATGTTGGCTCACTTCAAGCCTGCAGGCATCACAGCTCTCGATACCCGAGGCTCAGACTTGATGGAATGACAGGGCTTGATCGTGACAATACTCTGGCTCATTGCGGTCTAGGTGATCTACCTGGCGGGGCTTTAGTCCAGGTTGAGAGCTTACTTCATCTTCGGGCATCCACTTCTGTGGCTACCTCCTCATCACCTCCTCTTCAGGCTGGGGCTTGTGCCTGGGGGAGGACTGGCGGTTGCTTCCTTGTCACTTGGCTTGATCTCGGCCATCTTCGTCTGCTTGGGGAGGCAGCGAATCCTGGGCCCTTGAGGATCAGCACTTCCAATCCTTCGGGGTTACGAACCAAAGAGGAATTGCTCCTTTCATTGGGGGCTGGCATACATCAGGTCAGCGAGACACACCTCAGCACCGCCACACAGCTTTCTACTGGCCGTCGGCTCAGACAACTTGCACAGGCTGAACACCGACAAGTTCGACCGCTTTTTGGGCATCCCGCCGACCTCCGCAGAGGTTCCAATTGGGCAGGCACCTGGACAGGGGTTGCCACCATCAGTGATTTTCCTTGTGAGTCCCTACAACTTCGACTTCCTGCCGAACTCTGGCATTCAGGTCGCATTCAGTTCTCACTTCATCATGTGGGGGCTCAATCCATCATCCTGGCTAGCATCTACGGCTTCCCACGTGGGCCTACATGGCCGGCTGCGCAAGAGCTCACTTCTCAGCTCCTGGCCTTCATCTCTGAGCATCTCGTCGTGGGCTACAACGGGCTTGCAGTGATAGCTGGGGACTTCAATTTCAGTCCCGGTGAATTGGCAGAGATGCAGCTTTGGACCTCCTATGGCTGGCAAGAAGCTCAGCTGCTTGCACACCATCGATGGCATACGCCCATCCAACCTACATGCAAAGGCAGCACACATAGAGACCAGCTCTGGCTCTCTCCACGGCTTGCTGCACTCTGCTCCGAAGTCTCCGTTGAGGACATCTTTGTGGACCATAGCACAGTCATCGCTTCGTTTGACCTGAGGTACCACATACCTACCTGACATGGCCACGACCGTCCGAAGTTCCATGGACCGGCATTGCCGTGGACGATTGGCATACACATCTGGTTCCGCCTGAGGTTTGGTGCCACCAGGATGCCACCGTCTACTACCAGCACTTTGCTCGTCAATTTGAAGATTCTCTGGACGGCCATTGGTCTTCTCAACCAGGTCAACCGCTGCCTTCTCGATGCAAAGGACGGGCGCAACGCACCAGTCCTACTACTCAGCTCTCCACTCCGCCTTCATGCAAAGCACATAGGCCTGGAGAACTGGCTTTGACTTATCGGCTACCTGGACGGGCAGTCTTACTATGGTACAAACAACTGCGTCGGCTACAATCATACTTGCACTCCATTCGCAAAGGCACTGCCACCATTGAAGCCACCATCTACCGAGCAGAACTTTGGCACTGCATTCGCCATGCTAAGGGCTTCAAGGATGGGTTTCCTTCCTGGTGGAATTGCCAAGAATTCGTTTTGACCATTGGAGAGTTCCCTCTTTTTCCACCTTCGCGCAATTTGGCAGAGGTTCTCTTCGCTACCTTTTTGCAAGCTTTTCGTGAGTTCGAGACTTGGCACTTCAATCAGCGCCTCGACATCCTCAAGGCCAAACGTCAGGCCACAATGGAAGGGCTTTTTCAGGATCTCCGGCCTCCTGGCAGGGAACAAGTTGATTGCCTTTGGAGGGATGAAGAATTTACTCCCCTTTTGGAAGCTGATGACGAGGGAGTCATCCACCTGGACGAGCCGGCCACTCTGGCCAAAAATTCCATTTGGTTGCTGGATGGACTTCCTGCCGCCATTACTCCAATTGCGGACACGGTTGTACTGGTGGACATGCCCAGCGTGGTCTCAGATTGTTCCTCTTTGACTCAACGTATCTTTGCCTCTACCACAGGGGAGATTCACGAAGCCCTGGGCCGCTTTTGGCAGGACAGATGGTACCTGAGTGAACCGCCCTCACAAGAAGCGTGGACACGGATCACGGCATTCACCCAGGCCTTCATGCCGATGGGTCGTTTCTCCTTCGGGCCAATCACCATCAACCAATGGCGGGCCTCAGTCAAGCGCTTCAAACCTCGGGCTGCTCGAGGAGCCGACGGCTTTGGCAAGCAAGACCTTCAGTTCATGACTGACAGTCAGATTCTCGCTCTCCTTTCACTCCTCGAGGCCATAGAAACCGGCCAAGCGGGTTGGCCCACACAAATGTTGGAAGCCTTTGTCATTGCTTTGGCCAAGAAAGACTGCTCACACACACCTGACCACTTCAGGCCTATCGCTTTGCTCTCGATTGTCTATAGATGCTGGTCATCTTTGAGGGCGCGTCAGTTTCTTCGCCAACTCATTGCATACATCCACACGGATGCCTACGGCTTCCTCCCGGAGAAAGAGACAGCGCAGATCTGGCTCCTTCTTCAAGCTCACATCGAATGCTGCCTTCAAGCTGCTATGCCCCTTGGGGGTCTCTCTACAGATGTCGTCAAAGCCTTTAACCACATACAAAGGCCTCCACTCTTCTTTCTTGCTGCTCATGTTGGAGCTCCCCCACGCCTTTTGCAACCGTGGGCTGATTTCCTGGTTGGACTTCGTCGGCGATTCATTGTCCACAACGAGCTTGGAGAAGCTTACCTGAGTAATGTGGGCTTCCCTGAAGGCGACCCGCTCTCCACGGCCGCCATGGCATTGCTGGATTGGTCAATGCATGTCTATCAGTCTCGGTTTGCCCCCTCCGCACGGACCTACAGCTTCGTCGACAATATTTCCATAGCTGGCCACCAAGCTCAACATGTTGCAATGGCCTACTTCTCTTTGCAGGCTTTTATGGCTCTCTGGGGTCTGCTCTTGGATTTCTCTAAGACTTACCTTTGGGGCACCACCAGCGACATGCGCAGTCAGCTTCGGCCACTTGGACTTCCTCTTTACGAAGATGCCTTGGAATTGGGCGGAGCTCTTTCCTTTGGGGCCGCTTGGCGTAACAGGCTTCTTCGGGCTAAAGGCACCAAACTTGAGGATTGTTGGACTCGGCTTCGGCGGTCTACTGCCCCACTCGCGTTCAAGCTCAAAGCACTTCCTATCGTTTGCTGGAACAAAGCTTTGCACGGTAGTGAAGCTTGTCCGCTTGGCTTACAGCACTTGCAAGCACTTCGGCGCCAGGCCACTTCGGCCCTTGGTCTTCGAGTCGGGGGGGCCAACCCCCTCCTTCGTTTGTCTTTGTCAGAGCCCCCTACAGCGGAGCCTGCTTTCTTTTTGCTGGTCCGTGTCGTTGACTGTCTTCGTAGGTTATGCTTCAAGTCTCCTGAGCTTTTGGATCGTTGGCAGTCCTTCATGAGAGCTTACAGCGGCCGCACTCTTCCCGGTCCTTTCACACGCCTTGTGACCTGCTTATCTGAGGTTGGTTGGTCTGTCACGGCTCCTCCGTTGGTGCTTGATCATGATGGGTTCGAGCATGACCTTTTGGCCTTACCACGTCAGGCTGTTCATGAGTTGTTGCTCGATGGTTGGTTGCAGCATGTGGCACACATCGTCAACAAACGGCATACCATGTCGGACCTGGCAGGAATGGACACCTACCTTTCCCGACTGGATCATGACCAGCTTACGGCTAAACAGCTAGCCCAGACGCTGGCATTAAAGGAGGGCGCATTCATTTCTGCATGGCACCAGGCCAAATTCGACTGCACCAAGCAGGCATTTTGTGCTTTTTGCCGGGTTGCCGACCACCCAGGTCACTGGCTTTCGTGCCCACGATTTCAGGACTTGCGCCTACACAATCCGGAGCTGACTGAGGCAGCGGGATGTTGGCCTCAATGCACGGTTCATCATTTACTGGTTCCCAGAGCCGATTTTGCGTTTGAGCTGAAGGAATACTTTTTGCAGCTACCTGCTCCCGGAGACTTTCTTTCTAAGCCAGAAGAGGGGTTACAGGAATTGTTTACGGACGGCAGTTCCATTGACTTTGTTCCTGGATACATTAGGGCCGCCGCTTGGGCCATTCAAAATGCCACCACCGGTCAGCCGGTGGCCACAGGACACCTCACTGGACTCCTGCAGACGGTGAACCGGGCCGAGCTCACGGCCATTTTGGTTTGTGTTCGTTGGGTGCTGAACTTTCGCGCTCGAGCGCGGATTTGGACTGACTCCAAATATGCACACAACTGGCTGAGGGCAGGACTGGAACTGCATGTTTCCCAAGTGCCACCTTCTGTTGACAACCACGATTTGATCAACGAGCTTTTGGCGGACACTGCGCTTCTGGACCAAGGGCAGCTCGAGATTCGTTGGTTGCCTTCGCATTTGGCTTTGGAACGCTGTGAGACCGCCTCCGAAGAGTGGGCTGTCCTTTGGAACGACCAAGCCGATCGCCAGGCGATACGATCCAATTTGGATAGATCCGACACTTTCTGGAGACTTGTCGCACGAGGGCAGGAACGGGTCGACACTTGGGTCCCCTTTTTGCGGGATCTCCGACGCTTCCACCTTGAGGTTGGGGATCACCTTCGGACTGCTCAGACTGACGAAGCTGACCAAGTTGTTGACGACACCCCCTGGGAAGAGGTAGTGCAGCATTGTTCGTTGGACGCCCGACTCCCTGAGGCTTGGATGAGCACTTTTCAACTGTTTAAGTCAGACAGGGTGGCTGAATACGCCCACTGGCTGCTTGAAGCGATTCGGCCTTTGCAGGACGAGTCCGCCGATTTTCTGCCGGTCAGTTTCATAGAACTCACGCTTTATTTGTTCGAACGGGAGGATTTTACCATCCCACACGTGCGGGAAGGGCAAGATCTTTTGATTGCGCCCCGCAGGCTTTTCAATCGACCTACGCTGGCCCGCATGGTTCATGCCGTTAGGGGGGCTGTTAGGGAGGTTTGTGACTTTTTTGATCTTAGTTGCTATTTGACCAGAGGTCCAAGATTGGAAAGCCACATTTTCCTGCCATGTGACTGTTTGATTTTGAGGCCTAGGCCCGAGGTTCGGAGCCAGCTGCGCGAGCTGACTTCGACATTTTCTGGAGGACGAGGCATTCGCAAGACTGCCGACTTGGCTCGTCCCCCTCCTTCGGATCGCCGCTAAGTGGTTCGGCCGATGAGGTCTGTCCCGGTGGTTGGATCCCAGAGACCGAGAGGACGTTCGGCGCGGCACTGCATCTGCCGTGCTCGCCGCTTTGACTGTCCGCGATATTGTGGTTCTTACCAGTTGTTATTTATTGCTCCCTTCTCTGTTCACTTAAATTTTAGGGACAATAAACCTCCGCTGCCCAATCTTCATCCTGTCCCATCGACCCTTCAGCCAGGCCATCGACCCGCCAGCATTGGATGTTTCACCTGGGCTCGTCCCAGTCTTTCAAGATGCATCCTGGGCTCGTCCTTCCCAGTCCTTCCCAGATCCCCATCCCTCCGGCTTCCACACTCTGCCGCTCGGTCCCGGCTGGGATCGACCATGTTCTCTGCGAAGGCGGACCAAGGGTTGGTGTCCGGCTCCACAGTGGTCGGTAAAGAATAGCTGTATTTGTAGACCTCGAGATGTGACGGAGTGAGTGACTGCCTGAAGAGCTCACTCCGAACATGGGAAAGATATATTGCTATATTGGAGGAAGTGGTAGAGCTTGAAACATGCTTGAAACGATGTGTATTGAACATTGAACCAACCAAATCCAAGACACACACAAAACATCTTTCAGGGTTTCCGTGTGATCCATCCCATACTATATAGCACATAAGAAGCCTCCAAGCTCAGTGCCTTCATCCAGACTCAGGTGCTGCTTCCGAACTTCTTCGCGTGCCGAACCTCCGCGACTTCACTCCAACCAGACGCTCCGCGCTCCGCTCCGCTTCGGCTCTGTGGCACCAGGCTCTGATCTCCATAATGCCGATCTCTTGGCAGAAGGGATCCGGTGGGACCTCGGAAGGCATCACGGCCGCCAAACACCACGGGAACGGGCGCATGCGGGCGCTCAGAACGGCAGTGCAGATGGACGAAGGGAGTGCAGGCATTGCGGAGTCCACGCAGAAGCAGAGTCAATGGTCTGAGGATGGGCGGTGTCAGGGACTCGCGGTGTTTCAAGGGGGAGGAAAGCGACTGAAGATGAAGTCTGAGGAAAGCAAAGAGAGATGTTAAAGAGGCACGTCAGCTGCGATAGGCAACGAACCAATGTTGATATAGCGTCGAACGCTCAATGACTGACCCTTTTGCCTGGTTTCAGAAAATCCAAGGCACACAAACCACGTCAGTCTTGTCAATGGTAAGCCGGATCGCGTTCATGCTCCTGGGCAAACCAGTCACTAATGACACAACATGAACCTGGGACCAAAGCTGAGGCTGCCACCTGTGTAGCGAGTTCAGCTGCCACATGTGTAAACACGGACGTCCAGCCGAGTCATTTGCATCTTGCGTGCCAAGCAAGATCCACATCTGGATCTGGACATTACTAGCAACAAGGACATTACTACTCGTAGCAAGGACGCACTGGTAACAAAGGGCATCTACTAGTAACAAGGGCATTGCTAAACCTCGAGCCTTGAGCCTGATAATCCGAACGTATAGGACCCAGGGACCACTATGGACCACCATGAACCACCCCCCTGTCCCGTCATTCTTGCTTCCAAGGCACCGCATGCCGGACCAATCCTGGGGGCCGAAAGAAGGCACCGCATGCCGGACATCGAAAAAAACAGTTCCATGTTGGGGTGTTTCTTGGATTTCAAAGACTTAAGATGGTTTAATATAATAGGAGGTTTCAGGTGTCAGGGGTGACAAGAACATCCCTCACAAGAATGTACCTGACGTGCTTTTCAAAGGGGTTTAGTCCTGCCCCAGGCACTTTAAGTTGCATGGCAGTCCATTCCCCCATTCCCCTCACCACACTCCACACTCCATCCCTGGCATCGGCATGACGAGTGGAGCGGGTGCACATCGTAAAGGCTCAACCAGGGCGCGGTGCGCAGCTCAGTGTCTTCGCGTATCTGCTTGATGACAGTCCACTCTTCGTTCAGCTGCCGCTCCAAGGTCAACTGTCCCGGTGGGAAGCGCCACCTGGGGAGGTGGGTGGTGGGGAAAGAACTCGTGGGCGGTGGACCCACACAGTAAACACATGTTGTAGGAGAAGGGCCTCTGCCTTCCTGTCATTTCATTCTCGGATCGACCAAAACAACCAGCATCTATGTTCAGTCTTCATGGGCAAGGTCCCAAGCGCCAGTCCGAAGCAGGAAATCTGATGAAATCTGCAGTCAAGCACCGTGCATCTGTACATTCTCCATCCAAGCTAAACAAGTTGTCCGAGCCACAAGACGATGATGCGTCCAATCGGATGACCCTGCCGCACGACAAACACGTCCGCAAGGTTGGGCTATCTATCTGATGCTATCTGGCTATATACCTCCTACCAGGCCGGGTCGGGTAGGCTTCCTATCGGCCGACTGTGTTGGAATCACGACGTGGTCGCGTTCACATAAAACGACGTGCAAAAGTGGGAGTGTTCTTTTGGGTGTTTCTACTAGGGAGTGCCCTTTACATCCACCAGTGGTGCGAAAGAGAAGGTATACATGCATGTACATGTTGCTTCCCCATCAAGAAACCAATGTTGTTGGGGTCTGCAAACAGATATGCCGGAGAGGTAAGTTGGGCATCTTGTAGGTGTGAACCAATACAGAAAACTAAGGTATGCCAACCCTGGAAGGAGTCATGCCTTATCCAAACACTGCGAATCTGCCGAATCTGCACTTGCCACTGCCGTGCAAGTTCTCACTTGCTTTATCACAAAACAAGACACACGCGGTCAAACACTTGATGCACAGCTACAGCGGAAAACCTGTGGAGGTTGCAAAGGCATTGCTTAGAAATTCCAACAAATCCAACATTATACTTCCACGAACAAAATTCAGATCGTATCATGATGCCTAGCAACCTCGAACATCTCGAACATACACAACAAAAATATCCAGTAAGAACGAGATCACCACAACCCCTGGTTGAAGCACCGTCTTTTCTCTCAAGATCCACCCCACCAGCGACAGCGGAGTTTTGCGACTGATGGCGAGGACGATGACTTCATCGTCCCAAAATCTGCCGCTCCGATTCATCTGCCGCTTTAATTCCTGCCCAGTCATCTCTGGTGCGACTTCCAGAGCCAAAAACTTTGCCATTGAGCTGCCAGAGCTGCATGCAGGAATTCTTCAACGCCATGGGTGCAGCTCTTCACATGACACCCTTGACTCGACTTCAAAGACTTTCTTCCAGTCTAAGCTGCTCCTGCTGACTGGAAGAACTCCTGCACTACAAAAGCCCACAGAATCCTTCAAAGAGCGAAGTCGGCCCAGACTTCCACCACTGCATGACGTGTTGTCTACAAACAGCATACTTTCCTTACTGTGTTTACACCAGTCTACCCTCTCCTTGGAACCACTCTTACAGTTGACAACACCATGAAAGCAAGAAACATGGAGCCACAAAGTCTTTTGCTATTGTCTGTTTTTGAGTGTGCTTGAAGATTAGTTACCTCCATAAGAGCACCGTTTTGGTCCTATGTTGGGCTAATTTGATGACGTGGTGAGGTGCATGCCTGTGAACACCCTGCAATAGAACCCGGAAGGGGTCATTCAAAAAACACATGCATCTGGATATGGGTTGGTTCACCGGTTGTCAGTGTGGCTGTGGGCAAAATGATAGCATGTGATAACAACGTTCCCTGCTTCAGATTTTTGAAAGCTTCTGAATGTCTCTCTGTCTCGCAAAATATTTAAAGGCAGGCCCAGGCAAAACTCCAAGTCGGATGAACTGGTGATCTTTGCTGCCAGGTGTGGCAAAAAGCCTTTTGTTTGTGTTTATGTTTTTTATTCAATTGGTTTGATTATCCAGGAGTCACAAAGGGGTGCCTATTGGAGGTTTGATCCACTCACTGGATGGGACCAAACACCACCCCTTTGTGACCCCTGCATGTTTGATATAGTTGTTTAAAGAAAAAACCTGTCTCCGTCCGACTCTCTTCGACTCTGTACCTTTTGTCTTTGGGTTTTGGAGTCAGGCTTCACAAATCCCACAGCTGCCCGCGGTCCTTCGTGTCTCAACAGCTCGGTTGGGCTCTCGGTTTTCACCTTCGGTGGTGGAAGCCTCTTGCAAAGACACCAACTCGATGGGTTGGAGGCTCAAGAACGGCAGTTTGCAAAGGCATATACAGTAGTTGTCAATTCGAATCACCGAATCAGGGATGGTCGCACGTTCCAAAGAGCTGCAGTCCATGAAGGCACGCATCCCAATTCGGGTCACCAAGCTTGGTGTGGTCACATGTGCCAAACGGCTGCACCTTTGAACGCACTAACTCCAATGTCGGTCACTGAATCCGGGATGGTCACACATGCCAAAGATCTGCAGTCAGCTAAAAGCATTCGCCCCAATCTGGGTCACTGAGCTGGGGATGGTTACACTTGACAAAGAGCGGCAGTTTGAGAGGGCAAAGTCAGAAATCCAGGTCACTGAGTTCGGGGTTTGTCACGCTTGTCAAGGAGCTGCAGAGTTCAAAGGCGCAAACGCCCCAATGTGGGTCACAGAGTTGGGAATAATCACGCTTGCTAATGAACTGCAGCGCTGACCGATTCGGTGGTCACTCTAGCAGACCTGCAGCCCCAGATTCGGCATCTGGAGAAAGTGTACTTTCAGTGTCTGGAATTTCAACCTCTATCAACGACTCCAAATCAAACTCCTGCCCAAATTGGGCAAAAGCAGCCTGATGAGAGCATCTTACAGCAGTTCGCCTGAGGACCCCTGTCACGGTGGAACCAGCAGAAATACCCCTGTCATGTGTGAGTACTTCGTCATTCTTCAGGAGCTTGCAGTCTTCTAGAATCATCACGGCCCACCAAGGTCATTCTGCATCTAACTCGCTCGTCGTTCCAAATCTGCTTGTCATGCACCATGATCTGCTGCTTGAGGTTTGCGGCTCGTCATCCCTGGTGTGACTTCGCCCCAAGGAGCGCCACCCAACACGATGCAATAGTTTTCTCCATCGCCATCACGTTGTTCCAAAATACACCCTTGCGGACTTCAAAGATCTCTGCGTGGGGGATCGGTAGACTTGATAGGCGAAGGAGGGTCGAAAGAAGGATTCTTTGTGACTAATATTGTATTATAATGTGTTCTATTATATATAATATATGTTATACCTAATGTCGATTTGTTTAATCATTCCCTCTTCTATCTGTTTTTCTACGTCGACACTCCAACAGCGCTTAGCACTGGAGCCAGGACCAGCGACCTCACCAGCGACCTCAACGGCACCTTTCTAGGATGTCAGGGTTGGATCTTCCCCACATGTATGGCATCTCCCAGGGATGTTCGTTGGGTGTGCTGGGGATGGATCTTCCAGGGGTGCTCTGAAGGGATGAATTGGGGCAGTTCTGAGTGGGGATCTTTGATCTGACCCTGTCTGGCACCTGCAAATCAAACTGGCACCACCCTGCTTCGCGGTGCTGTGCGCATCGTTGGCAGTGGGAAACCACTGGTTGCCCAGAATACAAGAAATAGTTATTTCCTAGTATAGTGTTACTGTCCTATATAGTGTAACTGGTTACTGTATATAACACTATATACTGTACTGCATTGTTCATGGTACATCCTACTATACATTGTTACAGCAACTGGATGTACCCTGATTGCAGCTGGTCATGTTCCTATGCAACAATCGGAAGGATGTTCATGGTCAAGCGGTCAAGCAGCCTGCACCAGATTGCACCAACACATAAAAAACGATGAACTCACACACCGCAGCCGCCAACAACTAAAACATATCGCTAAGGCCAACTCCCAAGCACCACACCCTCGGACCTCATCTCTCGCGTCGCGTTCCGTGCCACCGCTCACCGCTCCGCGTGACACCGCAGGTTTCCCCCGCCTGGGGCGGCAGACCTGGCACCGGCGCCACGGGGTCTAACTGCACGATGATCCACGCCTGGGGTGAGCCTGACCGAGAGAACCGAAGCGAACATGCGAGAGATCCGATGTCCAAGAAGGTCCAAATGACAGATGAACAGATGTGTATATATATGTAATATATATATATAGGTTCTACTTTTTCCAAGGCAACCTTTCCACATCCAACTCCGACATGCCATACACGCCATGGGCGCGTGAAATGGCGCGACATGCCTTCTGCTGGATACCAATATGTGCCACGTTCGTTGCCATCCACGGCCTGGTCTGAGATAGTCTCATTGGTAAGCGAGGTGAGTTGTTTATCTATAACAAAGACAAATCAAAATAAATCAAAGGTGAAGCATGACCCAGGATTCCAAAGGGAGATTGCATGCCAAATCTGGCCATCAACGGCCTGACACAAACCTTCCAACTAGCCATACCACAGGTGATCAGTATACTACCTAAGAGTGTCCGTTAAAAGAAGAGGTGTGATTCGTCAAACGAAAACAAAAAGCCATTGTCCACCATGAGTGAATGGCAAAGTATAGTCATAATCCAAGGTTCTACATAATATTTATTTCACATCACCGTTTGCAAAACATTCAAAAGAACACCGATGTCGTAAGGAGTCTTTCAATAGCAGGCACAATAAGAGCAAGTCCGTTTTACATGGTGCAACGCCATCGTTAATCAGCTTAGAGGTTGCATATGAAGCTACAACAAAATGACATAACATGACCAAGCTTGGCACATTAGAGAAGCATGGTGGTGATGGCCCTGCATTCACACCGCGGCTGCGTACAGCTTCAAGTGTGACTCTGATCCAACACAAGGCATGAATTAGTGATGAATATTAGTAATATAGAAAGGCCAATTCTCATCAATCATGACACGAGATGCAGTGTACCATGCAGTGTGTACTGTATATCTCAGCTTTTGTACATCTGGTTTGCCACCGGCCCACTCAAAACTGGAATGCAAGACTCATGCCAAGCTGCATATGCGGCGATGTTACCTTGCATCAAAACGAGCGCCGGGGCGTTTGAGGGCGATCAACACTTACAAGTAAAAAAAAACACCACCAACAACAACAACAGCAACAACGACAACGACAACGACAACGACGACGACAACAAACATGAGCTAGCAAAAGGGCACGACCTGGACTTGCTTTTGATTTGTGCGTGATGGGACAACCCTGGCTAAGGGTGCAAGGATGTAGATTTCAGCAAAATGAGTGACACAAGGTCCTAGAAGGTTCCAATGACACAAGGTCTTTACCCAAAGTGTCTTGTGCAAGTCCATCCAAGCAGAGGTAAAACAATGGTTATCCCGTCGTGTTGAATCCATGACAGTGGAGAGAAAAAACACACAGGTACACAGGTCTGCGTTTCATCTCCTCGTGGGGAAACCAGGTCTTCATCTTGTGAAGCAAAGTTGAACACGTCAACAACGGAGACCTGTTTGGAGACCTGCTTTGCTTGTCTGAAACCAAAACATCCGGTGGCTGAACCGCTGAACACCTCAGTTCTTTCCCTTCTCTAGACGCTGGCCGACGCTTTGACCGTTTGGCACCGAGGCACCAAGGATCGTCTCCTCACTGGGGATCACCTTGCCGCTGGCGGCTTCAGCTAGACCGGAACAGGCGTGTGGAGACTACGTGAGACCACGTGGCGCTGGCTAGACACCAAAAGGGCCAAGTGAGAGACCAAGTGCCTCTATGAACCTTCTGATCCTGAAGGCGAAGGTCCTTTCATTTCATGTCACCATCACGCTGTTCAGACACGCTCTTCAGACCCGTCGGGAGAGTTGAGACCCTATATGCAGAGTTTCTCCAGGTTCGGGACAGAGTATACGGGAACCTGTTTTTGTCATGGTTTCTGTTGGAAGGTATTGAACATTCACACCGCCAACCCCTGTCCCACATGTGACCTTCATCGGGTCCGAAGCGACTTGTGGGTCGAAGATGTTTGGGCAGTGCCCATCCTCCCGTCGGCGCATCCTCTGCTCGAATAGAGCAAACACCGGAATTCATGGAGTTGATCTGCTGGGTCCATGGTGGGTTTGATGGACTATTTTCAGCCATCGGCTATCGAACACGGAGGTCTTTCAGTTCATGCATGCTGCATGGTCGATGGGTCGCATCAGCGGTTCATCCAGAGTGGCAAACCTTCGAAGACAATTCCATGGTTGTCACCAGATCAATGTGGAGAGTAGAAGCATCCAAGGTGGAGGAGCTTCCCCTTTCGCCCTTCGCCGGTGAGGGGTTTCCCGCAGAAAGGGAGTTCTCACACTTGATCCACAAGCATTTCGTGGTATAGAGAACGACACATCAAAAGCATGCAAATCCATAAAATTGTACGTTTTGCAAAACCCTTCAATGGTAAAATTATAATGACCATCACGAGGCACTCTAAGAGAATAATCTGTGTTCTGCTGGGCCCATGGGTTGCTTCTATATATAGCAGCATTCCAGTCGTGGTCGCCATCTCAATGACCATGACTTCTGTCACTTGGACATGAACTCATGAACCTAATCCAACATTCAAGCCTTCCCAAGTCAAAATCTGCACTACCGAAGCACCCGAAGCACTGTACGATTGCCCAGTGAGATTTCCGGCAGCTGTCCTACCCCCTGCCTGACGACCCAAGGCCAAATTCTCCGAGCGGTCCCAAATCTGCGGGCGGAGCCCGGGGAGATTGGGCTGTTCAAAGCCGCTTAGGAAATCTTGGGAAAACACTTGGGACTGGGAGGCTGAACAATGAATGATCCTGCACTGGCCACTGTTGAGATGAGAAATGGGCCCACAAATCACCTCGTTGGACTCTTTTCTTTTAAACGTCCCCAAGCAATGTCCATCGTCAAACGCTTGTCATTGACAGATTAAAGAACCAACATCGTTTTGACATGTATACATTCTATAACTATAACTGCTTGCTTCATATCCAGGGAGCTTGCATGAGCTTGCTGACCAAACCAGTTCCTTCATCACACTGGTTCTTTGCAACCCCTTTGTATCAAGGCCACATTCAGTGGTCACCGGTTGGTCAGCCACCGTCCTTTGGTCACCTGGCGACAAACCAAGTCGACTAACTCGGAAGCGCCTCGAGGTGGAGCTCGGTCAAAGCACACACACGACCTTCGGGCCAGCGCTGCATCTCCTCCACCACGATGCGCCTGGCCCAGTACGCCAGAAGCGGCGAAGCGGCGAGGAGGCGAGGCGAATGGCGAGGAGAAGCGAGGTGAGATGTGAAGGGATTGGAAGGAGTGGGAAGACCGGTTTCGGGAGGAGGTTGGTGGTTGGGGATTCAGATGGATTGGGATTAAGTCTTTAAGCTGCATGGTTATAGGAAACAAAGAACTTGCTGAAGTGGGCCACGGCCAAAAAGGAATCAGGACTAAGCGGTATCAAGCTCTTTGGAAAGCCTAGACACCTGGCCAAACCACAAACACAGTGCTTTTCTCGAGCGGTCAACGGAATACTCGGTACAAAATTCCACCTTTCTTTGGTCTTGGTATTGCCGGTCTTGCGATGTAGAGGCCCTGAAAGTGACTCAATGGAGGGGTGCTGGTCATAAACCCCTGATTCAGGCATCCTCTGCGATCAATCTGAACATGCAGATCACCTAACAGTCAGTGATCCCACAAAGACTGAGAATAAGACCTCAAAGTCCAAACCGTTCAACACAGCCTTCTGACTAGCGAGAGGATTCCGGCTAGCAGTGACATTTTTGTTAACAAACGCATTTGGCAAACACAAACCCACAGAAACACACAGACCCCCCAAAAAAGCACAAAACACACGCACGCACGCAACTTTCGGTCAGGCACAATCTTCTTGCTGGAAAGCCATCGAACCAATCCTGCGGAGGGAGACGGAGCGGAGCCATCAAACCCTCCACATGTCTCCCAATGTGTTGGTGGTCAACGGGATGTGACCGTGGTCGCCCCAAAACAGCGCCGCCGCCTGCGGGTCGGGGCCCTTTTGACCCACGCTTTGGCCTCCGGGGATCTTTCGTGTATGAAAGACAAAGGAGAAGAGACGTGGAACGTCACGTGGAAAACCGCACATCCCAAAGAAACACCTTAGTCCTAAAACCTATAAAACTATATAAAACCTAAACCTAAACCCTAAACCCTAACTCCTTGGACGAAACGGTCATCCACGGATGTTTCGGTCGCCTTTTCAACTCGGAAAACGGTCGGCTTCGACGATCGGACCCGGAGAAAAGCGGGTCCTCCGATCGGTCCTCGTCCTCAAGATCTCAAGAACTTGGGTCGACCCATATGGCATTTTATGATTGGAACCCAAGCAGCTAGAGTAGCCATTCCCACATATTCCCACCTCTAGATAAGCAATCATTCCTTCTTGAGTCATCATGAGCAGGTCGGCGCTCCTGCTGGTATCCAACATTGCCATAGCCTGCTGGAGTGTACCATCTTCGAACCATCTTCCAAATGAACGTGTCGGCCTCTTCATACCTGATGCTTGAGTTTGCATGCCATTCTGGCGGAAGCCAGTGATGTGAAGTACACGAGAGAAAGGCAGCCCAACTGTTTGTTATACTTCCACCTGAAACGATGTGTGTTGACAGCATCTGATGTCTATAGAATGATTCATTGAACATGAATAGATCCAGTTGGTTGCAGCAGCCTGTCCGGCCCCAGAAGACACATACAATCGTTGTTTTGTACTTGAATGTACTTGAACAGTGACACCTTGGTCCCATCCTGAACATGTACCCAAAGAGGATATTCTCGAATCAATACTAGTTTCCGCTACGACAAAGCATCCTGATGCTATTCCCACAGCTTCTGATCACTGCACTGCCCTCACACCCGTCGTCACCCCGGTGGATGACCCCACCCTTTCGGCGCCGCGAACTTGGGTGGTAGATCATCAACGTTGTGGCAAAAAGTGCTGGTCAGCACCCTGGTCATTGACTCCTCTAGTTCACACACCAGCCACATGTTTATGAAGTCAGGAAGGTGATGAGGAAAAAAAGGCTCATCGCCTGCGCTCAGAACGTCATCCGCCTTCCTAGCCTTCGATGTAGAACATCCGTCCCGAGAGCTCCCCGGCCGAGCAGCGAATTCTACAGTTTGGCGGATGTAATTGATGTGATTATCTTTCTTAGTCTCATGACATGTGCTCCACTCTATTGGATGACTCTTTTAGACTGACTTACTGAGCAAACTAAGCAAAACAATCAACAACTCAAAACGTTTTTGACCTCAAGAATCTTCTTCTTTGGAGACATCGTCCAACATCCACCATACCTCTCTGTTTCCATCCTCGCTCCACGTCCTCAATCGCCGCGCACTGAACACCGAGCCGCTCGGCGTAGAACTGCACCGGAGGCCGCCGCCAGTTGATGCGGAAACCGCACACGAGGACGTCGTACCTGGAGAGCGAAACGGCGAACGCCCGGCAGTCTGGACGCAAACGGAGCGTGCCCACGGACCGGAGGTTTGGGGTTTGGAACGGCGGAGCTGGTGCGGGAAGCCAGTTCGCTGAGCCAGATTGCATGAGTGAAGATCCAATGATAACGAACCAACTAACTTCCTCATGAGACCAAGCATTTCTTTTGAACCACTGAGTCGTCCCCTGTAGCATCGACCAGGCGTCGACCATCTCGAAGCTGGGTGGTTATCTCAGGGTTTCCACAGTCTCGTCTGGGCAGGGCACGTCATGTCGAAGGTAATGAAGTTGGGATCGCCCACTTGTGCCGGCATCCTGGGACGAAGAACGGTAGGTCACGGTCGGGAAAGACCGACGCCCAAACACGCCGACACCCGCGCGGTACCGGACGTGGGTTGACGACCGACCGGTTGAGGGGGGTTGAGGGAATGGAAGTTGCGAGAAATAGCAACAGAGATTCATCACCAATCAATGCAAGTTGGAAGGAATGGGCCAAATGGACCATCAAGTTGGAGGGAATGGAACTTGGTTCACCAATGTCATGGACCAAATGCCTTTAAGATCCTTAAACTTAAACTGCACACTATCTGGAGTGGGTCATGTTGGAGTCACTGCTTGCTCCCAGGCGGTCCAGAAGGTGTTTTCCACTCCATCGATGGCATTCTCCGGGCCGAATGGGTTCCCAGACCTCAGCTGCACAGAATCGTGTGGGAGATCTGACCACGATGCGAAACGCAACCTTGAAAACAGTCAAAACAGAATCAACAGAACAAGAACAAGTGGGATGTGGGGGAGAGCCAGCAAATGCTTCAATGGATGATGAGTTCCTCTTCTCTGTCATAAAGTCTAAAGAGTCAAAGTGTTTCAACAAATAGATCATATAAACCATTAATTCCAGAATCAAAATTTGGTCGAGTGCCGGGCTTTGGGTTTTGTGAACGGAGTGTTCCAGAGTTTTGCTTTGTCGAGAATGCATGCGATTTTTCCTGGTCAAAGCCCTAACCCCATGATCTTCCAAAAAGAAAAACTCCTTTCTGGGTAAGGTGCTCTGGGAAACACTGGGAGCATCCCTAGCGGTCCATCGCAAGGTCCGGCTGTCTCCCGCGTAAACCTCGTGCCACGTCGAATCATGAAGCTTCGGCATCCACCTTCTTCGCAGTGTTTGAATCAAAAACTATACTGCTACAATGGCAAATGACATGCCTTTTACAAAGACTTCCGAAAAGGAAGACGACGTTGCACCATGTGCACCACAGTTTGCTGGATGTGTGATCTCTTAATTATGTTAAACATATATGTGCATGTGTGTGTGTGTGCGCGTGCTCCCAGGCCGGGCAGTCACTTGCGCACTGGGAATTTCGGTCACTTGCGCACTTTGAGTCACTTGCGCACTTGGCATCAAAAATTTAGGTCACTTGCGCACTTACCTGCTTCCTAGCAACGGGTGGTGCCTACTCCACATGCAACTAGTGGGTGGGGGGGGGTGGGGTGGGGGGGGTTGCAGTTGCCAACCATACAAAGGGACTCTGAACTGCTGAAAAGATTACCAAGTTGGACAAGGTCAACATCTTTGCACACACACACGCACGCACACACGTTTTGATTGCCTTTCAAAGCATACTTCTGCCATACAAACTCACTTGCGCGCGCAAACTATAATGAGTGGGTTGGGGATCATGCAAGATGTTTCAGCGTGGGTGTGGTACAACCAGGACTGGAAAGTGCTTTGACATAACAACAAGATGTCTCTCAGTGTCTTTGGCGCCAATGCTAGGCGACTCTGTTCTGGCAGAGTCATCCAAACCAAAACTGCACCACAAACGCAAGTGTTCCTTGAATGTTCATCACTCCAAAAATTTGGAAAAGTCACAGAGAACACACGTACAAAATCGGTTGTCGATATTCTACAGGATTCTATTCCGTAGTAAGCGTCGTAGTAGTAGTAGTAGTAGCAGTAGTAGTAGTGGCATGCACTACTAGTAGTGGCAGTACGATTGGTGGTAGTAGTAGTAGTAGTAGTAGTAGTAGTACTTATCCGATGTATGATACAGAGGCATCAGTCTTGGGTTTCCCTCATCGGTTTTCAATGTATGCTCAATGGAAGACCTCGGTCTTGGGTTTCCCTCATCGGTTTTCAATGTATGCTCAGTGTAAGACCGACCAACCTAAAGCGTTTCGTGACGACATGTTCGGACAGTGGTCAAATGTCAAGTGTACAAGCGACCATAATTTCAAGTGCACAAGCGACCCAAATTTCAAGTGTACAAGCGACAGCTCGCCCTGCTCCCATGTGTTTGTGCACTGATGGACTCCCTTGCGCGAAAGCATCATGATCTGTGAGAGATTGAGCCGTAGCATGCTGGTGATAGGCAGCCGCAGCCAATGGTTCTTGCAAAGGAAAGGGCATCTCACAGTGTCCGCAAAGGCACATACCAAATCGAACTGCACCTCAAATCCTCAGAAGCCTCCGATTTTGGGACCTTTTGAATGTGCATCGGATCAACACCTTGTTTTTCCAGGATCCCGTGAAACATCTGAAGATCCTACCTTCCCGTCTCCAACTCCCCACGAAAAGAAAGCTCTTTCTCGGTCACCAAGGTACATGGTCTTGGTGGCCTTGGTGAGTTTCCACCGCTTCCCGGAGCCGATCGAGGTGTTTAGTGCGCGAGCGCGGACTGGGAATTGGGGACTATTCTCGTTGCCAGGCTCTGAAAACGAAGGAACCAATTAGAAGTATGCAGAACGCCACCTAAAGATCTGCTGCAATTAAGAGTTATAGATCTAAGATGGTCACTGGTGTCAAAGTAGCTGGGAACCGCTACAAAAGACTTCATAACAGTGGTTCATAACAGCTGTGGTTCAGCAGCTGCCAAGCTCCTTTCGGAGCCTTCGGAGCTCTTCGGAGCTTGGGCTGTCTGTTCATCTCTCTCATCCGAGTCCTCTCATCTCCTCTCCGATGCTTCGAAGACGCCCATGAAACACAAACGAAGACACCCAATGTGAGCTGCAATCCAAATGGCATTAGACACTTGTCCAAGACACCCATCAGAACAAGAGACTGCAGGGGAAGTCGCCTTACAGCCCATTCTGCACATCCAACACATCATGTGAGCATACTCCCAGCCCCCCCGGTCCCATGGCACCGGTCCGCTAAAGTTCGGTCCGGATGGCAGTGATGGGCTTAAAGTGCGCCAGATTGGTATCGAAATAGACATTGAAGCCTCAGAAGCCCAATCAAGTGAATCGTCTCTCTCTCTCTATATATATATAGTTGTTACATTGTATAGATCAATAGATTAAAGTATATCTATATATATATATTGATATCATTATATGTGAACAAACAGATCGAACATATGGATGGCATGCAGCATGTCCACATCCGTTGTAGTTGTAGCCACAGCCGGTGACCCATCGATCCCCACTGTCTTGAAGCAATTCGGCTGGGCTTGGGCTCTCCCAAACCCTTGGGCTTTGGGTTTTAGGTCGAAATCGCAGTTTAGAGGTCGACAGCCACAAGGTGTGGCTCAAGGAGATGTCTAATCTATTCGCCCCCTTTCTGGGGTCTGGCTCCAGTTCCCATGAGTGAATGCCCACATGAGCGTGCAATGTAAGCATGCCATAGAGGATTCCTCGCAAAGTCACCACCAGAAAGAGGAGACAAGACATGCAAACTCTCCCATTCTTCCAAGACATGCTACTACACCCACTATATCCCACTACAGGGAGTTGCCTGTATATATATATATAGGATGATTCCCATCCAACCTAACTGCGCCTCCGGCCTCCGACCGCCTTTCTCTCCAAATCTTCCGCTCCTTGGAAATCCGGCGCCTCGGTTTGCGCCAGGGAGCTCTTCAACGCGTAGAGCCCATCGCCGTTCATGGCCGACGCGCGGGTCATGCGGATCCTCGGCTCACGTGGTAGCGTGAGTGGTGGATCGCTGGGTCGTCACAGCGTGAGTGATGGATCGCTGCGATACGCACGTGCAGCTGGTCCTGGTGCTGGTCGTTTTTGTTTTTGTAAACAGTACGTATACTGACTAATATAATAATATAGGATAATATAGATCTAGGTAGGGAACCAAAGGAGCCTTTTTGGGGGGTCTACTGTTTGAATGCCGGAAGGAAGTGAAACAGCGGAGGATCCGGGTCAGCGGAGGATTCCAGTTGGACACTGGAACCCAGCTATTACCCAATGGTCTCACCAGAGGGAATGCTGCCTGGGGGCGCCAGCTAGTCCAATGGCTTGTCCAATGGTTCGTTCCATTGCTGATCAACACGGAGTAGATCGATCCAAGTAGATCTCAGGGTACCTATCACTCGTAATTATTAGAAACAATAAGCTACTAGTAACAAGTGCCACGCTAGTAGCAACAGGTGCCTTACTAGTAGTAACAAAAAGCTATTAGAATCAAATTATCGTAATCTTCGATTCAAGCAATTGTGAGGTTGATGCGGCCATCTGGACACCCTCCAATACTCAGCAGCCCGCATTGACCTATGATTCGAACTATTTGCAACTGTAAACAGTGTACGTTCCAATTATGTAGGTTAAATCACCAAATCCAAGAGATTCAACAGATTCAACATCACTAACTCGTGTTCCAAGTCCATCCGCCAAGTGGCTCAATGTACCTGGACTCCCAGTAGCACAAGTCAGGGCAACCGATCTTCGTAGCATCCACATAGTTGCCTGCGCCAGTGCATCAAGGAGGAGGTTCTTGGAGTGGAGGAAAAAATGATGTGGGTGTGTATCAGGGAGATAGTGGGTGTATTTTAACAGGGAGACACCCAACCCCAGCCAGTGGGGTTTGGTCATCGATGTTCCTTCTTCCCAGGGGTCGAACTGGGAGGTCGCCGTAGTTGAACCCACACCCATGTGCTGAAACCCAGGTCTAGTCTAGTCTATCCACTCTGGATCCAACTCTCAGAAAAACACCGTCGAATGAATGTTGTTTTTCTAATGGGTTTATATGTTGTTATCGTTTTCTTCACCAAGCAAAGCGAAGACCCAGTGATGAAGTTCCTGCGCACCATGTGTCAACCATCATTGGAAAGCCAACCCTGCGCAGAATGAGGTTGGCCAAAACACCAAGTGACGTGACCCTCAATGTGCACGGAGGACTTGGAAGCTTGATCTTTCTTGGCGTTCCAAGCAGACTATTGTGTCTGTAGGTACCTTTGACAATTTGACGAGATGAGACTCGGAGATGAAGGAAACTGGAGGGGTTCACTGGAGGTTCTCCCTCATGGAGATGAACAGAATTCCCTCAAAAGCGACCCAATGTTCAATTTCTCAGAAGTGAACATCGTGTTCAACATCACATCTCCCACAATTGACAACGACCGTCTAAAAAAGCACACCTTTGCGGAAGAATAGCACACCAACAAAACATCCCTGCACCACTCGGTGTATCCACGCCAAGGAGGTCGAAAAACCACCGACCGGTGAGGTGTTCATGGCCTGTGGTGTTCCAAAGCAATGCCCAGGTCACCATGTCGTTGCCTCGGTCACGTGGCTCATGTGGCGAAGCGTTACCTCCAGCATGTGTTGACATGTAAAACATTGCAAAAAAACACCTCCCACAGTGGCGCGCTTGAAACACCCGGAGTCGTTTTTGCCGAGGAAACGGCTGCGGACGGAACCAGCTCTGGCAGCTCTGGAAGATGGAACGAAGTCTGTTGATCCAACGCTCATTACAAAGGATATTCCACGAAAAGATTCACCTATTGGCTCCCAAACAAAAACATGTCCGTGGATGAAGGTCAAAACTACACGCAACGACACCAGGACTCTGGGAAAATACATAGAAAATACATACTATGTATGCATACCAGGACCACCTGTCTGGGTGTCCTGGCTGGACTACCCAACACTGCTACCCGGCATCTCCAAACAGGACACCAAAACAGGATGGGCCAGGTAGCTGACAAATGATATTGCGGATGCTAATTTGCAAAGGAGAGGGTGCAAAGGAGGCCCGAAAATCTATATTATATTACATGGTATTTAAGTTATATAGTATTATGTAGTTATTTATGTATCTATTATATTTACATCTTGTTTACGCATCTATATGCATCAGAATCATATGTCGATCTATATTTTTGCACCAAATCGAAAGCTTCCGCCCTTCGACGTCTTCCACCGCTTTCCGCTCGGCGTCAGTCGAGGGACTCAAATAAAGGCCGAAATCCTGCCAGGCTCGGCGTCCCAGCCGGTGAAGAAGACGCATCCAAAGGTACCAAACAACATGTGATAAATCCGGAAGAATACGGTGACTCCGGTTGGAGTTTTTTGTGGCAGATTGGACCTTAAGTTGATAGTCTTGATTGCTTGATGCTACCATATGCTACCCCAATTCTGACTGCCTTAATGTTGTAAGTTGCAAGCGAACTGAATAGAAGTCACTCCAATAGTCGGTCGGTATCAACCGGGTTGGGTACCTAGTGTCAAGCACCGACTACTCTTTACTCTTGCATGCAAACAAACCATGTCGTCGGCGTCCTTTTCCACTATGCCGTCACATGTTATGCTATCACATTGCAAAAAACATCGCATGAACCGGTCATGAGAAACAAAAGACCGGTCATCGGAGGTGTCTTCTGGAGAATCTGGAATTCAACTCAGGACCTCGGACGGACATCCGCACCTGCCGGGGGTTCAGCGTTTGGGACCGCCGCAGCCGGCCGAGGGGGCTTCTGGAGCCTCATATTATTGATCATGTGGAGGGGGCTTCACCTTCACCAATCCCGAGGTTTGGACCTCATGAGGATTGCTTGGAGAATGCATTGCATCAACTCACCCCGAAAATCACGGTCGGCACTGCTCTCCGTGGGTGGATAAAGCCAGAAGATCTCCAGGCCGCCCGCGATGAAGGTCTGTTCCTCACCCAGTGCAACGTTTTTTCACTGCAAACTCTGAAAGCCGTGGTCTCTGAGTCTTTGCCGCTTTTTTCACCGTACCCTGCACGCCTCCACACGCAAATCTTGAGTCAGGCACCTGTTGATCACAAGCTAGGTCGTCCAAAAGTTTATGGTTCTGAGGTGAACCAGTGATTGGCGAATTAAGTCCCAGCTCCAAGCTTCCCCCAGGTCCAAGCGGATATTCGCGCTCGTCGCCATCGGCTCAGAGAGCCTTGGACATCGGATCTAACAAGTCAGGATCAAAACACTGGAGAGGATCACAATGAGTACGTATTTTATCATGACATAAGTTATGTGGCTTGCGTGAACTCTCAAAAGCAATAATGACAACTCTCCACCCTGACAGTCACCGATATAAATCAGCCGTGCTTGTTTGATAATTTCCAGGGATGACCCACCCCACCCGCAAAAATTATTGGGAAAAAGCCATCTCACTGTTAGTTGATGTTTTCATTTCTATTTGGAGTTTTCATTCCTGTTTGTGGAGTGAGGGATTGGATGGTGATAGGATTAGGATGGTCAGAAAGGGGATGGGGGGATGTAGTTTTTTCTTAGTAAAATAGGACTTCTTGCAAAAGAGGAATGCGCCGAAAGGTGCTAAATGCAGGTCATCATCATTAAGATTTAGAGTAGCCTAACTTAATAACATAGAGCCTCTTGAAAAAGAGGAATGCGCTGCAAAGTGCACACTAGAGTCACTAGAGTCTAGTTTCCAGCTTTGGCACACTGAACATTAGGATTAGGTTATTATCCACCCTAGCCTGGCACAAAGATATGGGTTGATGGTGGCCCCTGAGGATTTCCTATAGTTCCAGCCTGGCATAACCTGGCATGAAGCATGGGTTGATGGCCCCCACAGCCCCAATAAGCTGAAGCACAATTCACATTGATTATTTTTTTGGACCAATTGCAGAGTGTTGCCCACAATGATCCATCCTGGCATGACCCCTTGACAAGGCAAAGTTTGCCCATCTGGGTCGAGTAATTCCAGGAGTGAGTCACTTTGCTTACTTTTCTTTTGTTCACCAGCTTCTGGAATTCCAGAAACTGGGCGAACGCTTGGAACTCCAGCGTTGACTTGATGGCCCCTAGCTGACATTTGCCCTCCATCACTACTATACATCGTAGCAATGGAAAATGTCTCCAGCAGCTTGTCAATCAGATGGCTTTCCAGCCTGGCATGCATCATTTTTCATGGAAGAACTGCAGGCATAAGTTACAATAACTACAGCTGCTACCAATCAAACAACAAACACACTTACACATCAGGGCCAGCCTTGGCACCTCAGAAATCAAGACTCCAAGCAACCCAGCTGCTTCTACAACATTTGGGCACTATTGCAATGTGTGAGAACTGCAACTGCTTTCATGCTGACACAATCAGCAGCCCTTTTTTACACAGGTGCCGGAGCAAGTTGCAGGATTCACCTGACACAGCGCCAACAACACAAATAAACAAACATCTCACTGTCAACAACACAAGTGAACAGAAAAAACAAAAATCACCATGCCTTCCCTTGCTGGATGAAGGTCGCACATCTCCATCATCTTCAGCACTGCGCTTCCTGACAGCAAAGTCCCAGCTAAATCCCAGAAAAACAACAACAAGAACAGCAACAGTAATGCAGCCACCCAACACAACATGCCTCTTCTTCTTTTTCTGTTTCTCAGACTTCTCAGATGCCACTGGAGGTTGCTTCCTGGCAGTTACTGTACTGGCTTTGGCTACAGGAGGTTGGGTTTGACTACATCAAAAAGCAACTTGGCCCCAGGACCTGGAAGAGGATGCACCACCCTCGCTTGCAAAGAACGCATCCATCCAGATTTCAGATTCCTGACAAACAGTGCATACAAATCAGAAATTGAAACAAACTGGAGTTGCTCACCCTGCCTGCGTTTGCTTGCGAAGTTCTTCCTTTAGCTTCTCCTTGGCCTTTGACTCAGTGTCTACCTGGCCCACCTTGATCGCAAGCTCCTTGGCAGTTTCCCTATACTGCCACTGAACCCTCTGTGAAAATTTCTGCAGATCTTCTGCACTTTGCTTCATCTCTATCATCTTCCAGTAGGAATCCTTTGCTCGTTCTTTTGCCTTTTTCTCTGCATCTCTTGCCCAGTTCAATTGCTCATTGAACCGCCACTCAGCCTTCTGCAGAGCTTGATTTGCATCTTCTGCCACTTGCTCAGACTCTCTCATCTTCCAGTAGGAAGCCTTTGCCTGCTCCTTGGCCCACATCTCTTGATCCTTGGCCCACTGCGCTGCAGCTTTTGCAGCTTCCAACTCCTCACTGTTCTGTGAGACATTTTGACTGGCCAGTGAAAACTGCCTCTTCTCTTCTTCTAACTTCTCTCGTTCTTCTTTGATCTTTTGCAAAGAGGCTCGTCTGGCCTTGCGATTGTCGTTAGATGGACCAGGCTTCGGCATCTTCACACCCAACAACAAATTTACTGTTGCTGTTCTTGTAGCAATCTGATTGAAACACTTCAGCCCCCTGAGTTGAGCCAACACCAACCTCACAATGCACAAACAGCAAGTATACAATGACTACTCACTGAACCTCTGTACACACAATGAACAATGTAATTTTTGGGAACATGGCAAACTCTTTTTCTCAACTGAACTCAGCCAGCTAGATCCAGCAGTGGTTGCTCTTCTGCATCTTCTGCCTTGCCACAAGTTTTCATCCAAGTCCCAACCAAGTCATTAAACAAGTGCTCACATCAAGCAATCAGCATGAAACGATGCACTTTGTGACAGCAAGTTTCAGCCAAAAGTTGAGATACACACCATGCAATCAAATGCCAAGGAACATCCGGATCATCATCCATGGGCAATGCCTCGCCCCCATCATGCCACACATGGATTGGCCTGGGTTCTCGGTCCTCCACAGAGTGCCCTTGCCCAACTGGCAAAGGAGTTTGCTCATCAAACCTCAGTGGAATAGAACACTGTTTGAGTGAGTCTGCACATGGGCTCAGGCAAATTGAGTACAATATAACATTAGCAACATGGGCCAGGCCTGTTCTCCAAGAAGTTGTAGTAAGACGGCCTGGGCGCACGTCGCAATGTACTTGTTGCCCACCCAACCAAGAAGTCACGCCCAGCTTCCTCAATCAAAGCAAAGTCACACAGCCAAGTGGTCCAAGGACCATAAGGACACAGAAGGAAAACTATGATCTCAGCAATTGTTGCAACCTGCGCAAAAACCATTCAACATAAGATCAGCTGCAGACAGCTGCCCTGCATCGTAGACTTCCTTTGCCCGAGCAAGTATGTCCTTCTGGTCCTTTGGAGAGATGTCCTTTCGAGGGAAGTCCCCTGAAGGCTGCACTGTCAATCGCGCCCGGAGAAAAGGAACAAAGTCACCTGCAAGGGCAGCACTGAGAATGGAACACTGTGATTGTCATTACCTATTTATTGTAAACTTCCAGATTGGTTCAGCCAACCCCTGCCTGGAACCAGCAGAGCAACCTGGTGAAATGCACGGCTGCTCATTCGCTGCCTGACCACACAGACTATATCCCTGGGGTGGGATGGCGGTGCCCCAGGCCAAGCACTGACACGACAGTCACCCAGGTCTCCCACATCCTTCAAGTACATCACCTCAAACCTCAGAGCAGTGGAAAAGGATTCAATACAATATCAAAAATGTCCAAAGCAGCTAAATGTGTCAAAATTATGTAACCGCCAAAGCAGTGGAAAATCAAATGCCCAACCCAACTGTCAAATCAATGTGAAGTAGCTGCAGAGCAGAAACAAGTGTGGTGCCAATGGCCCTGTCAAGTTCGAGAATCTCAGGCCCAGCTCAGACCACCAGTTCTCCCAATGGGCATAGACATCACCTAATGCGAAGCCAATCACACAAGATCAAGAAATAGATGTTGTGGAAATAACACAAAACAACATGGCAACATGCTGAAAATGTCCACTTCATCAAAGCTGCATTTGTACCCCATCAGAGACCTGGATGTGCCCTCATCCACAGTGGATCCCTTCAGGAAACTGTCCTTGGAACACATGGACAACACAAAGCATAAGGACTACATTGTCTTGAAGTGTACAGCACATGAAAACAATTGATCCTACCACTTTAACTTGTCTTCAAAACAGTCAAATGATCCTACCAAGGTTCGTAAATCTGAGACAACTGGTCTGCAGTGTCAAATTCAGAGTGGCTGCATTTCACCACTGCTTGGCCCCCACAGGCATCGAGTGGCCCATGGGTGTGGCCTTTGATCGGATAGGCCAGCACAGCATGATCCACACACCCAAGCACCTTCAGTTTCACAATTGCTGACAAAATTTTGCCGTTCTTGCATTCTCGCTGGCAGTTGTCCTGCAGGATGACCAGGTGATGCGGGAGCCTGTTTCCGCACTGGTCAAAGACAATGTCAAGCATCCGAGCAATGGTCTCCTCACAAAAGCAAGACACAGACCAACACTGTAGGCACAGCATTGGAAATCCATAAACTGGTGGAGAAGTGGGGCTATTTCTGGACTTTTGGACAAACCTAGTAGTGGAAAAGAACATGCTTCTTTTTCACACCCAGATACAAAATTGTTGTTGCTGTTCTTGTAGCAGTCTGCATCACAGACTGCGAAGTGTAGCCCATGGCCTCATCCAGCTGTGAACCCCATCCTCCATATAGAAGGTATTCCAATCACTAAGTTGAACCCGAAACAAAGCTTTGCTGTCCAGGTACAAAGAGGTTGACCCCTTTTTGAAGACAAACTGCTTACTGTCAATGACTTTGATGAGTCATTCACATTCAGGCTGGGAACCAATGAGTCAGATCACCAGAATTGAAAGTTAGATATCTTTAGAACACACTTAATTCCCTAATCTTCTAATCAAGTTATCGCTACACATGGACATTTAGGAAAATGAAAGGGTACTGGCTGTAAACAAGAAGCCTTGTCCCCAAACCATCCTTGGTGAGAATAAGTGTAGACAAATCCAGAAATCAGTGGCAGCAGTCAGCATCAAAAGATATTGATCACTGATCACAGAAAACTATGTAGATTCAAACCAAAGTTCTGGATGTGAAGGGCAGGGCGCAGGACTCGTTGGAACGAGTGGCCTTGCACCAAACTCCGTGGACAGCGATGCTTCGCTTGGTCCAGCCCGTCTGCACGGATCAGCACAGTGCTCAAAGATTTTTCCACTTCTTGGAGTTTCAGCCCCATGCCTGCGCAAAGCCACAAAAGACACACCAAGAAAGGTAACTCAATACTTTACCCTATTGTCCAGCCATTGGAAGTTGCAATAACAACAGATGTTTTCTCAGGGAGGGATTTCTTCAGAAGACCCAACATGCATAAAAGACAACGTGTGCAGCATAAGTGGTTAAGTTATTCAATGATCTTTGGTGCCACCACACTTTACCCTCACTCAGCTTCAACACATACACTTTTCAACAACCATAAGAAATGGAAAAGCACAATCTAGTCTAGTCCATCCCCTCCATCAATTTCAATCACCAACCCCTAAATGTACCATTGTATCACAATCACCAAACCAAGAAGTTCCAACTCAGACTCAACACATACACATCAACAACCATGAGCGATGGAACCGCAGGATCTTACCTAGTCTTTTCTCTGTTTCAATTTCAATCACCAACCCTTAAAAGAATAGAAACCTTTAGGCCCCATTCTGCCACAATCACCACCCCACTCAGAAAGCCACCAACATTTTTCCTTTGTGCTCATCATCCCTTTGTACACAAATTGCACTGAATTTCCTATGTGTGAAGGGACACCCTCACACAAAAGTGCATCAAGCTCCAAAGGATTATTGCTTCAACTTGTGCTCTGTCCTGTTTCTGGATCGAGACCTCGCACGTCCTCTCACTGCCGATGCATCTGAGCATACCACTGCAGTTCCGTCATCTTTCTCATCATCAACAACGTGCACTTTAGGCACTGCACTATTCTCACCCATGTCTGAGTATACCTGATAAGCTGTGCCCATCCATCCACTTGAAACTTGTGAATCTCGCCAAAGCTCTGTCTCATCATCCCAGTTCCCATTCTCATCTGGGAACGACTCTCTCAACTCGCCCTTTTCATCAATGAAATAGACAGGTTTGACACCATCGAGCACACAAACCATGATTCAAACACAAGGAATGTTGCAGCAAACAGAGGTCAGACCAAGAGCACAGCTTCGATCCAAAATGCTGGCAGTCAAGCAGCATTGGTTGCCCACAACATAGGCACTACATCTTACACTACAGTTAGGTATCCAGAGACAACGCTACAGTCTTTGCAACCAAGTACATCATAGTGACATATAAGTCATGTCCACTGCAATTCAGGCAAGGCACGAAGGTTTGCCGTCAGCTGGACTGACAGAGTTGCCCATCGAAGATCAGCCTCTCGATCTTGCCATTGCAACATCAGATGGCGAAGGTATTGTTCCATCACATCTGCTCGCTGAGAAGGGCTTAAGTGTTGACGAAGCCGCTTCTTGTAGGACCTCAGATTAATTTACAGAAAATGCATGGACACCAAAATAAGTGAGGTGTTCAGATGCACTATGTGCTACAGGAAACCAAAAGCAGTGTGCTGAAGACACAAATACACAAACTCTTTTCAAACTTTTACAGGACCAACTAACCTTAAACCATTTGAGCAAGAAACCAGCAGGCATCACACACAGGATGCTGTCCTTGTGCCTTTCTGAACTTCAAGAAGCCAGAGCAGTCACTCAGCACCTTCATAAACGTAGTGAAGCTGGGGATGGCAAAGCCCTGCTCAGAGCACCATGTCTGACACCAGGAGAACAACATCCTGGGTTTAATGACCCCAAGGTAACGTCTAGGGCCAGGTCCAGCTCCTGGTCCTTGTAGGACTTTCTCCCCTGGTTGAAGCAAGTTGAAGCAGTGCAAAGAACAGGATGAAATGGCCCTCAGCTCTTCTTCATCATGGTCACAATCCTCCAAGGAAGACTCCTCTTCATTGATGTTGCCCTTCCTCTCAATTGGACATGACATGAGCTTCAATATTTTGTGGCCACTGTTTGAGGCTAAGGTTTGGGAGAATACAAAACCCTTTTGGAAAACACTGCCATGCCACTACATGAACAACACTAAATGCAAAACACCAAAGGGCTTTATGAAAAAATAGTGAAGCCACGCCACGCGCCACTGATCAAAGTTGTGCTGTCACCAGTCTCAAAAGAGAATCGATCTGGCAAGCCCTCAGCGTCATACTGATACCGCTGCCAAAGGAACAACCGCACAATTGAAGCGACCGGTGTAGTCTTTACAGAAAGCTTTCGCACCTTCGCCCCAAATTGACGGCCATCAGGTCGACCATCTATGACCTGCATCCAAATTTCTTTTGTGACCCTGCATGATTAGAGTTTGGAGCCACAGAAACAAAGGACATTTAGTAGGAACTGGCTTCAGGCTGAGTCATTAAAAATTGTTAAGCTTGTTGAGCAACTCTCTTCAAGCGAGCAGGGCCTACCTCAGTGCAGCAACAAGTTACCCAGTCAGCAAAGAATATCAATCCAAATGAATCTGTTATCTACCCACCCAGCCAGTGGATAACATCAAACATTTTCTGTGGGGTTGGTAATTATTTTGCAATGAACGTGAGGGAGTGAGCTTACCATCAAGAAAACCCAAATCAATTCTTCAACACCCATCAGGCTACTCCCAAGAAGAACATCGCAGCTTTCAAGCACACACATAGGCCCTTCAGTGGCAGGATCCTGTCCAATCTAACAGATGGCTTCTTTGCACTTGCTCTTGCTTTGTAAGTCCGCTTGTTCTGCACTGGCTGCGGTGGTGACCTGCCACCTTCATAGTCATTGCCCAAAGAGACTCTAGACTCCAAGGAGCTGGGGCATGACTCTGAAGTCGCCTGCGAATCCTCATCATCCGCACCATCACTCGTCTGCTGCGTATCAGCTTCCTTCTGCATGTTGCCCGCGCCGAAACACATTTAAGAAGGTGTCAGCTCCATACCAAACAACTAAACCATTCTTATATTGATCCAGCTTGTGGGCCAAGAAGCTTCAGCCTTGTTTTTCAAAATGGTACAATGCATCAGCCAAGGTTCAGACTCAGAAGTGCCAAGTGAAGAACATGGATCATCATCACACTGAACTTCACGATCTGTGACATCTGAAGTCCCTTGGCTTTCCTCATCATCAGCAGCAGCAGGCCCAGTCCCATCTGGAAGCACTTCCAAGACACCAGAAGCATCAAATTGATTGCTAGTGAAGATCCACAGAAGCTCTCTGTCTTGAACAGGGTGGTCCAAGCGCTGAAACTCTTCTCGATAATGCACAAGCTCTGGCAAGTTCTTGGCCACTGATGTGAAGCAACCTGCAAAGCATGAAAACAGCTCAAGATTTTATGTGGGTCTGCAACTGAAAACCCTGCTTTCGGAGATAGGGTATAGTCAACACCACAAACTGACAGATATTTCTCCTGAGTCATAGACTTGGATTTGCTTAAGGAACTGGTAAAATACAACATATCTCTCAAAAGTGATCCGCTACATAGGGAAAATCAAAACGACCTTAAACAAAGCCAAGTAGACCGAAGGAACAGTGCACACACCCCATGCCAAGACCAATGCACTGCTGCAGCTTCTCAGAAAATTTCCGAGTGAAATCCACCATTGTGACCCCACAGCTATGCACAAAGTTGACAGCAAAGCTCCAAGATTGCAAGTCTTGGTTGATATCTTTGGGGTGTATTCCATACCCCTGTAAACAGTGGATGATGATGGTTAGTAAAAGCCTTTCTCTAATATTGTCATAATCATTGAATTATAACAAATCATATTTTCTCACTGGCATGAACCAAAGCACAGTCAATTACTGTATCACATTGCAACCATGCATCAAAAACATTGTGCAAACATCAAAGCATTTCACAAACAAATACCTCCAAGTTGAGGATCCCCACACAAAGCTCTATCATAGCCAGCCTTTGTCAAGAAGTTTGCAAACAGCATGCAACATGACTGCTCTCCATGTCTGTGTGAAATCACAACCCCCTGCAGTTGAGATCGCCAACAATTGACAAATTGCATGTGTTGCCACTACATTTCCCTTTATACTGAGTTCACTGCAATGCCCACTGAGCCTCACTTGGGGTGTGACAAGAGATTGGAGAAAGGCCATGAGGAAAAGACACTGGGACAAACCCCATGTACACACAGTGGCAAAAAGGCACCCTTCTGGAGTTCAACATAACTTCACACAGAACAGAAACACGGTCCAGACTGCAAAGAGTATCCTCAACAGGCATACACAAACAGAAACTGAGGGATCCTGTTCTCAAGCTATGCCAAGGAAAAGACCAAAGCAAAGCATTATCCACTACAAATTTAATTTCAAACATCTTTGCAGATCGTGAATCAAGTCTAAATGTAACTTTTTCATCTTGAACTCAACAAGTTTGCTCAGAGCTTTCCGTTGCTCAGGAGATACTGCGCAAGCAGCTCTGTCTTGAAATTTTCTCGGTACTGCGAAGTTCTTGGCCACTGGTGTGAAGCAAGAAAAGCTCAACATGTTATATACAGAGTTTTCTACAAGCTGTCAGTATTTCAGGGTATAAATTTGAAGTTCCTCCCAGTGGCTCCAAGGAGATTGCCTCTAGGCCCAGCAGCAAAACCAGGATCTATTTCAGCAACAGGGAAATGAACACATTCACAACTCATAACCAATCAGATTTACTTTGTATGATGCTGGACATTCCAGAGCCGGTAACCAATCACATCGGTAGGCAGTGGCAGAATAGGCTTTCCACTGTGTGATCAAAATTTGGCCCAAGGCTACACAACAAGGGTGCAAACAGTTTCTATTCAGGAAGCTATGTTTCAAAGATGAATTGTAAGGCATGTCAATGTAAAGGCTATCAGAAACCAATCTTCAAATGTGAGTTGTAAAGAGTGCACCACATGCATCATGCAGTCTTGCTCCTGCATCACTGTGCACCCTTTGTCACTGCAATTGGTTTGTTCTTCTCCATCTTTAAATCTGTGTCTGTGATCAGGTACGGTTTCCTCGAAGTCAATTTGCCATGAACAGCATCCCATGTGAATCTCCAGCACCATTCGAATCCAGGGCTCAGCTGTGGTTGATCACCCTCTGATGCCAAGGACCGAACCTGACGCAAAAGACATGACAAGACGCAAGCAAGAGGGCACTGCAAGACATGACAAGACACAAGCATGAGGCCACTGCAAGTATGTAAACTCACCCTAATTTCATACTAAGCTTAGCAGCAAAGTTCTGATGGTTCATCTTCCCTTCAGTCTTGTCCTTCAATACATAGACCCAAGGCTGCCCTTTGGCTTCCACTGTGTAGCCGTGGCTCTTGTCGTTGGTAGGCTTCAGCACATGGCCCGTTATATCGAGTTTGGTGAAGGAGGTTCCTTTGAACAGTTCTCGGCAAACCTTAGAAACATGCAATAACCAACACAAGGATCTGACCTATAATCAGTTCATGACACATGTGAAAGCTCAATCTTTGATTTAACTCAGTGAGGCTAGTGGCTGAATACAGAGTTCCCCTTTTGGTTTTGGCACTGTCATCACCATCACCTCCATCAGCAGTGTTGACCAAAAGCTCTACCCATGTCCTGTCACCCCGTAGGAAGGCCAAAGGCACACCCACCACATTCTTGCCATCAGCCTTTTCTTGAGGCTTGCCACCACCAACTGAGGCCAGCTTTGTTCCACGAGGAACCTTGCAGTCTTGGTTGGCAGTCAGGATATAGTGCTTGTCATCCTTGTGCAAAGTCACCGTGCCGCCACTCACCATTTTGTGATCAATGATCTTGGTGGAAGGGCAATCCTTCGGTTGCCTTGTCGGCACAGTATCAATGACAACCTCTTCTTCATTCTGGCGCGCATCCTCAACAGTCTTGTCCACATTCACAACAGCACTGCTTCCACGCTGTTCAGACAGAATCTCATTGAACTTATCCAGCACTTCACCATCTTGTTGGCAAATACGGTCAAGTTCCTGTTTCAGAAAGGGGAACAGGCTTAATGCAAGGAACCCAATTGCTCTATTATTTTGGACTTTGTATTTAAAAGCACTGACAAAGCTTTCAAACAAATGTTTCTTCCAAGAAGCCCCTCTGATTGATGGTGGGGCTGTCGAGAACTCTCCCTTCTTCACTGGGTTGATTGCCACTGCACTTCCAGTGATTGCCTCATATTTGGACAAAATTCTGAAATCAACCTTTAACTATCACTTCCAGGGGGGTGAGCATCTGTGAGAAACAAAATGAACAAACATCGCAGAAGACTTTGCTTAATACATCAGGGCACAAGAACTTCAAGCTGCAACTTGTTGAGGCCCTCATAAGCTTCATATACACCTGGCACCTGCTTCATTGCCTCCAAATCCTCCGCAGAGAGAGCTGTCTCTGGCTCTGGCATGACAGGTCGAAGGCGCCCTGACTGCCCCACCTCCTCTTCATATAGTGTGACCATCTTGGACAACCATTTGGAGGAAAGGAAGCCAGCCAACCTCAAAAGGGGAAGAGACCCAATTGGAACAGAACAGCTTAAACTTCACAAAATCATGAAAATCACATGTAATGCACAGCAAGATATTTGGGATCTTTTTGGGGTATCCAACCACGCCTTTTGATTGAAAAGGCTGCTTGAGTGCAATTCTTGCCTGGGATGTCCACCATCCAGCATCGAAGCTTGCACTTCAAGCTTCCTGACATTCGAAGGCGACAAATGGCCATGGACAAGTCCCCATTGTACGGGTGCAAGTCAACTATCTCCACAATGTCTTGGGCAGTCACCACCCCACTCAGGAGATCTTTGATCATATTCTCAGAGCATTCCACTCCACGCTGTGCTGCACGTGTTGCCGCAACCACCCTCAATCGCTCCTTGTACTCACTGGCCTCAGAACCTGGGATTTGCACAAGGAACAGGGAAACACATTCAGTGGAAGGACCATTCACTTGAAGTAGAAAAAAGAAAGCCACCAAGCAGAAGCAGGGGACTGGACTGTACATTGTACAGCTCAGATGCAGGTGGAGATGTGGCTCCTAGGGAGTGGCAGGCAAACATTTCAATCCTTGACAGTTAGTGCTGCGTAAGTGTACCAACTACTAAGCCAACCCAATGCTGCATGTGACAGCCGCGCCTGTGATCTTGGCAGTGAGCACAGCGGATGATGCACACCACTTGTTCTCAGCAAAGGCAACCTTCAAGTTGTCATGCATCATGAAGAGCTTGTAGGTGACATGTGTGTCTCGCTGCAAGTAGTTTGCATCTATTAGCTCTGCACTGGGGCTCAACTCCTGAATGATCTTGATGTTCGCCCCAAAGCCACATTGCGAGAGCTTCCGCGTGATGACAACCTCATCCTCAAGAACGTCAGTCGTGGAATCCTCCTTTGGCCGCGATGCCAAAACCACCAGAACTGCAAAGTTGCTCGCGCCATGAACCCTCGCCAGCGTTGCCAGCAGTGGCCCATACTTCTCCACCACAAGGGCATTCCGAGCCATCGGGACATTCATGTCAAGCCGTGCCAGCGTAAGTCCAATCGCTTTGTCACTCTGATAGGCACTTCCCACTGATGGTGGAGGAAGGGTCGGAACAGGCTTCATGATCCCTTGCTGGAGGTCACCAACCAAAGCTGACCAGTCAGTCTGCAACTGGGGAAAGCACCATTCCATGTGCTGCTGCACAAGACGCTGCGCTACACTGACTTGCTGGATCCTCTTTTGATGTGCCAGCCAGCCAAGTTTGTCTTGCAGCATGCGATGTCCTTGCATGGCTCGCTTGAGCAATAACAAGTCCTTGTTGAAGTGCGCTTCAAAGCTTTCCAAGTGAGCTTTCCAGAGAGATTCCTCTGCCCTTTCCACAGCTTTCTCCTGTGACATGTCGACATCTTCACATACTGCACCTCGCAAGTCCGTCACCATACCAACATGGAAGTGGGTTGGGAAGCTCTCAATGGACTTGATCACCTTCAAGGGCACCAAAGAAGAAAAGAAAGACTAGTTTAAGACTAACATGATTCTGTTAAATCAAAAGTGAAGTGTCTTTTCTGAACATCAACAGAACACTATCCCAGCCTGTTCATCCAAAACATCACCTTCTTCAATGACTTGGGTCACTGACTTGAGATCATCAGCCAGCAAGTCTTGCTCACAGCAGCCCTTCATGCATCGGCTCCACAGACAAATGACTTGCCGACTGCGCATCAGCTTGTCCAAGCCGGGGCGTTGCCTGGTCCACTGATCCACCCCCTCAAAACAAAATAGCTCAATCAAACTACTACTAAGCATGGTCCAACAAAACCAGTGTTCACTTAACCACAAAGTCTAAGCACAACTTGCAGCAAGGAGCATTGACCTTGCTGCCTCCGCTGGCAAGGATTGCACACTGACCTCAAACTGTGCAACCAACTTCCTGACCAGGAGGTTGTGCTCCTCTACAGACAAATGGCTCCTGAAGTCTGTCAAGTTGACCTTCACCCCCTCCGGCACCATCCTCAATGCCATGTCTGAAGCCTGGATGGGAGGAGCAGTGGTATAGGAAAAAACTACTCATAGAAACCTTGCCAATCACAAAAAAAACATAACTGCACCACATAGAAACCCTGACAATCACCAAAAAAATAGCTGCACCACCTTGTCAAGGAACCATTCGAGCAGAGGCCTCTTGCTGCTCATTTGGCAAAAGGCCTGGTGGAGATGGACTCATAGGCCAAAGGAATTTGGATGCAAGTAGCTGATCACTCAGTGCAGATTGCCTGTATCCCTGGCACCATGACACATGACTTGTCATCCATGCCCAGCTTTCCTTCGCGGCGTAGCGGAGGATGTTGCGAATAGCAGTGCACCGCGTGGTGCCCAGTCGAACAGCTTCTTGATCTTCCACAGCTGTCTCATTGGCACCACTACTTCCAGCATCTTTGTTGGATTTCGTGGGTCGGCCACGTCGTTGTCGCTTTTTCGCCTGGTTGCAAAAGTAGAGGCAAAAACAACAGCAAGTTAGTTCCAGATTGTGAGAAAAGAAAATATAATATACAAATTACCAATTGCAAATCATTAAGACATGGGCCTTGGAGCTAAGTCACTTGGACAACTGCATCAGTCACACCTTCAACATCCATGGCTTGCTGGTAGTTGGCACAAATCCGATCAAACGTGGCCATCAATGATGCACCACGTGCACTTCTCTGATCCAAATCAGTGGAGTCAAATATAATATTTGTATCCACCCCATCCTGATGGACAGCTGGTGGAAAAATATGAGCTTTGTGAGAATCACCAATTTGCATGGTAAAAATATCAGCAACAAAAATGATTGCAACACCCAGGGTACTGGCAAGGCACAGGATACAAACAAAGGGCAGTGAGATGCACCCATTGTAGGGGGCTCAAAGGCTGAATGAGGGTGCCTCGCACATTCTGTTTCAGCGCTGCTTGGACCAATCCATCTTCATGGTTGTCATCTGTGAAGCCTCAGAGATTCAAAGCCTGTGAGGAAACATAGCAGTAGCAAAGGAGTTGCAAAACATTCTAAATATTTTGCTCTCCCTTTGCCAAGGTGCATGTGGGAATTTGAAGCAATGACTTGTAAATCTTTTTCACCTTGAAGTCCTGCAAAACTGATGTCACACCATCTTCAATCATGCCCTTCATGAGTGACCACCTCAGAGGGATTGGCAGGCATGTTTCACCAGTTGCAACTGTACATGTCCTTCACCACTTGATGGGTCACTGAACCTTTTATATTTCACCAGGTTTCTTTATTTCCACTCAGTCTACTTTTTGATCAAAAAGGTCACTATCCTGACCACAATTCATGATCTTGGTCATCAACATGAACAGCAATCATGACCATTACGAGGATCGTGATGATGATCTTCACATGGACTGTTTTATGACTGTACATCCCTGCCATCTTGTTTGACTTCAAGATTATGATGTTGATCTTCTTGTGGATCATCATCAATCCTTGTTACTTCTCTTCACCAAAGAACAGCTTGTTAAACATCAAGGTTGCCATCATGTTCACACTGTTATTCATCATTTTTGTCATCACCATGACCATCAGAGACATGATCTTGCATCAAAAGAAAACATCATTACAAACCCCATCTAGGTTGTCTTCAAGTTGAACACCCTGTTCATAAACAAGGCCACCATTAAGACCACAATGTTTGCATCATCTTGATCAACAACATCAACAGAAACATGTTATTGATCAAATGATGTGCATCATTTGGACCATTGTCATGAATAAACATCATGTCAA
>CAXAMN010025384.1:470019-532050 GCA_963970005.1 Durusdinium trenchii | reverse complement strand
TCTGCTTCGACATCAACCTGGCAACATTGATCTTACAGCCAAATCTTTAGGAACAAGACTGAACAAACTCACCATGAAAGGCAAATGTTTCAGATAGATTTGAGAGGGCTTGGCAGGAGTCAGTGCAGTGTTTGGGTGGCCCTGTCAGCAATGATCTCAAACTAATTAGCAGTGTGATGTCTTCAAAAGCATGCTTGCTTCTCCTGGTTCTTCATTAATTTGTGTGACCTTGATTGTTTTTAAGGATCACCTGTGCTTGGAACACGTGAAGAAGACTTCAGCTTGGGACCTTCAACAGGACAGGTTACTGGGTCTAAGTTGACATCATTGGATGATGTTCCTGAATTGCTTCTGCTCGACTTGCCTGGTCCACTGTGCTTCTCAATGTGAAAGCTGGCATTCCTGATCCTTATGTGCAGAATGTTGCAGCCACAAGCTCCAAAGACGATCAGGCTGGATGAATGTCTTGTTTTAGAGAGCCAACCTGCAGAAAATGACATCCGTAGTGTTGTGTGGTTTGTGTTTGGCATGCTGGGGACGCAAACACAAAATGGAAGGAGCACTGCAAAGGCTGGGAAGATGACATGTGAAACACACATACCATTGGAACCACAATGTGGTCACTCAGGCCATGGCTAACATGGCTCAGCCTCAAAAAACAACAAGACTTCAAACTTTAAATTAAAGACAGAGGTTAAACAAAACCAGACAGTTCATTTTCAGTGCCCAGCCATCACTATCTTCCTACTACATGAAAGTCACAATCAGTCCTGAGGCTGAAGCACAGTCTGAAGAAGAATGTATCACCACAGACCTAAGACAGTAATGCAAAGTTAAGCAAGCTTTTCCAGTGACAGTGTGAAAGAACAACTTCAGCACACAAGCTGGAATGCAAACCTTTGACCATCAACAACCTTCTGTTGCATGATTTTTGATCACCAGCATTGCTGAGTACGAGGCATCCCTGCAGGCCTCAGACAAACCACTGCAAAGAAAGCTGTGACCACAAGAACCCAAGCAAAACAAGAACCACAAGAACCACAAGAAGGCTGTGAACAAGCAAAACACACAGGCAGCAATGTGAACCCTTGAGCAAAGATTGGGCACAACTCCCTTTTTCCACCATACATCATATCATGCGCCCTTGCCATGCGCCTGGCCCTCCTGCACTTGACAATGTTTCATTCATCCATTTGATTCACATGAAAGGTTCAACAAACAACAGTGAACAATATTGATTATGACAAAGCATGAGGTCCTTGATCAATGCGATCGCATGCAATGGCGTTCAGCGCCTTGCCCTCCTGCACATGACAACGTTCACTTGACAATGTTTCACTCATCCATTTGATTCACAAGAAGGTTTCAATGAACAATAGTGAACACGACACCTGCATGCAGTCCTTGCTCTGTGCTCCTGGCCAGCTTCAAGGGCTTTGTGAAGAAACCCATAGAAGCCATCGACCACATGGAAACGCTGCATGACCTCATCCACACTCTTGTAGGCACCGCTCCACAATGCGTAGGCTGCAGCTAGCGCTGGCGATCGATGTTGCCCTCCATTGCCTCATCATGTTGATTGTGAAATGGCATGGAAGAAGTACAATGCATACTACCAGGGTGACACATATCACAAGTGGCAGCCTAATTTGACCAAGCTACAATGGATCAGCAAGGGCTTGGACGTCTTGAGCGCGGACTTCATGTTCACCATCAGCGTATGGAACCTGACTCAAAAGCGCTGTCAAGCAAAACTTGTTCTCATAAAGGTTTCCAGACAATTGTTCATAAAGGTTTCCAGACAATTGTTCATAAAGGTTTCCAGACATTGTCATAAAACATGGTTGCAATTGCAGGCAAAATACTCTTTGCGAAGGCCATCCTGCATGTTCATCCAGTTCGGATTCCCCTGGTAAAGCTTCAGGGCCACTGATGCACTCTTCTGCAGCCGCGTGAAGTTCCTCAGAGGTTTTACAGGGGCAAACTCACTACTTGTAACTTCACAATCTTTAGTTTCACACTAGTCAGTCTTTTGCACAAAAGCTTTCAACCATGTTCAAACCAAAGACTAAAACATCCAAGTGTCCTCAGCGCTTGGCAGTTGATGACAGCACCAAAGACTGTCTCCATGTTGGAGTAGCTCTTCGGAGCACTTGACACCAAAAGTGTCAAGCCAGAGGGCAGAATGAACTTGGTGTAGTCCAGATCCCAGATGAAGTCTTCCCTCAAGGCAATCACACAAAACATCTCAGATGGAAGGAAGGTACTCGGGAAGCATTCCAACCACAGCATCACATAGGAATGGCAAGCAGCAGTGTCAAGGGTAGTGTATCTGAGTCAAACTGACAGTGCAACCAAAAGGCGCTGCAGCATTTCCATCTGCATTCACTGGAGCTTCATCAGGAACTTCAGGAGCTTCAGCCACCTCTGATGCTTTTCGCTTCCTTAGAAAAGCGCAAGAACAGAACAAACCATAGTCAGTCAGAGGTCAACCTACTGAATACCTGATGAGAAAGTTTGCCTAGTCCTTTTTTCAACTTCAGTCATGTCAGACTCGACCAAGGGTCTTGGATGATGTAGATGGCCGTTCTGCACCAGTCCTCAGCTGGCATTGTAGGCTCATGGTCTTCATTGTTGTGCAGAAGCGGTCTCTTGACATGCTGAACAAGATCCAAGCCATTTTCCAACCAAGGCTCTGGTCATCATCAGAAACCTCAAGAGGCGCTTCCTCGCGATACCTCAAGGCAAAGCACAATCAAACATACAAATTGTGTGCTACACACAGCAACCTGCACTTGTTTGTTGAGAAGGGCTCTGAAAACAAACATGACATCATACAACATATCATAATGCACTACCAAGCCACTCTGCCCAGACTCCTTGTGCCTCTGGCACTTCACCCTCATCATCCACATCCCCCTCACCCTTCACCCTGTTGTGCTCCTCCATCCTCTTTCGATCCTGAGAGGTAGTGCAGCAAAGATACAGTGTGAACACCCTGGACAGCCTGTGAAGCTGGACACCCATCCCTGCACCATACCCTGAGTTAAACCAATGCTTCCACCACCTACAGGCAGCCAAGGTTCTCTGCGCAATTGCGCAGGAGTCTTCTTCTTCTTCCAAGGGGCGGCATAGATCGTGAGGTTGTGGATGGTGCAGTTATGCATCATATGAGCTGGATCCGCCATGGCCAGTTGCATGTAGCCGCTTGAAAGGCCAACGATGATGAAATTGCAAGCCAGTGGTGGTGAAATGACTGAAATATCAGTGGTTTTTTGTGTTTGAAGCAGAGAGATGTTGAATGAAGGTGGTTGGACATTCCTATTGTGGACCTTATTCCCCTTAAACATATTGTAGAAACTCCTAGCATGGCAGTTATTGTTTATGAGCTTGGCTGAGGTCATGCCAATTGAAGCTTCCCAGCATGGAAGTTGCCCTCTATGATCATGAGTGCCCACTGTGATCATGAGTGCCCATCTGAACTGTGGGGCTGCGGTTGCACATATGGCAACTGTGAGCTTAGCAATCAAAAAGCAGACACTGAAATAGGAGCATTGAGGAACTGACTGTGTCCAGGATCATCTGCTGCACACACGCCCCAACCTGCAAACAAGTAGTAAAGTCATCACTCAAAGAAGGCAGCAGAAGACATGACTCAAGACTCACACACAACCTGCAATGCAATAGAATTGTGAAAGGACGTGCGCCAAGAAAATTTGTTCTGCTTAGTTCATTCAGAGACACTGTTTGTTTTTGAGCTGCCTACAATGGTGCTTAAAGATATTCCAGCCTGTGAAAACATGCCTATAGCCATCAAGCAAGAACAGCCACATGGTGGTGCAATACATGTCAGCTTCAAATTAAACCAAATAGCTCAGGGTCCAACGTCCTCTACACTGCACCGCATGCAGCATGCATCCAGCCTCAAGCCATTGGACAGTCACAAAGTACAGGATCCACTGCAAGCACATGACAAAAATATATGCACAGTGAACAACAGGGATAAACAAAAGTCATCACAAGATTGACTGCCAGACTGAGGAAAAGCAGGATCATTTGCTGAGTGTGCACCCCAACCTCCAAACAAGTAGAAGTCATCACTCAAAGATGGCAACAGAAGACATGACTCAAGACTCACACACAGCCTGCAATGCAACAGAAGTGTGAAAGGAAAGGATGTGCACCAACACAGTTTGTTTTGCTTAGTTCAGACATCCCATAGTCTCACACCAGAACCCAACACTGCAGAATAGCAAGGTTGGGCATAACCCCTGGATTTCCAAGAGTTAGTCCAGCTTCTGGAATTCCAGAAGCTGGTGGGCAACAGAAAATTAGAGTTAGTCCAGCTTCTGGAATTCCAAAAGCTGGTGGGCCCAAAGACAATTAAAGAAAACGCATTGATTCTCACACACTGACACTGTCACAACTCTGACAGTTATGCATTACTCCTGGAACTCACCAGATAGATGGGCAAACTTTGACTTGGGGCCACCAAGTCATACCTTCATGCAAGTTCACCCCAGGACGAACTCAGTAGCACAGCAGTGTGCATTTGTCCTTAAACCTAGTGGAAGGCAAACTTTGATTTGGCCTTCAAACCATACCTTCATGCCAATTCATGCCAGGATTCAGTGTAGAAAAACAATGTGCAATTGGTTCATCACAACAAATGGAAGGCCAACAACTTGCTGCCAAAGGCATTATCTCAGTCCCAGGTCATGCCTGGCTGGTGGAAAACAATACAACATTGGTCAATCATCCTCACCTGCCACAAAGTTAACCCTGGGTTTCACACGCGAACCCTGGAAAGGTGTAGAATGATGTGTAAAGGTGAACACAGAAACGACCCCCCCCAAAGCCAAACTGTTCCAAATGCTTGGTCGGAGCCATTCTTAGCCCTGTTATTTCCCATCATTTCCCGAAAAGGTCAAAAAGCAGAAGTGACAGATCACGATAGATCGTGCATAATTTGTTTTCAATATACTTTATATGTCCTTATAGCATAGAAAAAAGGGAAGAAAAGTGTATTGCGGTACCCAGGTTCTAATTGAAACACCATCAACCCATATCTTTGTGCCAGGCTAGGGTGGATAATAACCAAATCCTAGTGTTCAGTGTGCCAAAGCTGGAAACTAGACTCTAGTGACTCTAGTGTGCACTTTGCAGCGCATTCCTCTTTTTCAAGAGGCTCTATGTTTATTAAGTTAGGCTACTCTAAATCTTAATGATGATGACCTGCATCTAGCACCTTTCGGCGCATTCCTCTTTTGCAAGAGGTCCTAATTAAACAGAAAAAATCCACATCACACCCCCCCCTGCCCCATCCCACCCCCCCTGCCCCATAAGCTCCATGACACTGGTGCTGCTGAAGTCGCTGGGGGAAGCTCTGAAGGTGAAAGGGCAATTGGGCATTTGGCAATTGGGGTTTGTAAGCCTTTTCCCCATCACCCCAATACAAATATGTGTTCAGTGTAGTGTAGTGGGTTCAGGGTGTGCCCCTCAAACTAAAAACTAGTGACTAGTTGAACCTTTCACCATCCACTCCCTCACTCGATCACCCCAATACAAACATCTGGGATCAGTGTGGTGGGTTCAGGGTGTGACCCTCAAACTAGTGACTAGTTAACCCTTGCACCATCCAATCCCTCACCCCATCACCCCAATACAAACAGCTGGGATCAGTGTAGTGGGTTCAGGGCATGCCCCTCAAACATGAAGATACAACTAGGGACCACTTAACCTTTCCCCTTCCAATCCCTCACCACATCACCCCAATACAGTCATATGGGATCAGTGTGGTGTTGCATGTTCATGGGTTGATGCCCAAAGATAAGAAATGCAACCACATTGTGATCTTCTAGGTGGCATGCCTGAACTCATCCCACCACCCATCCACCCATCCCATCAACGCATCACCCATTCCAAGTTCCATGATGCTGATGCTGTAGAAGTCTCTGGAGAAAGCTCTGAAAGGGCAGCTGCAGGGAACAAAACCTTTTACACAAACCCACTCAACCTGTTCCCCATCCAATCCCTCAACTCCTTCACACCAATACACATATATGTGATCAGTGTAGTGTACTGGGTTCAGGAGGTGTCCCTCAAACATAAAGACAACTAGTGACTATCTAACCTTTTCACTTTCCAGTCCCCCACCCCTCACCCCAATACAAAATATGGGATAAGTGTAGTGTAGTGGGTTCAACAACTAGTGACTGTTTAACCTTTTCACCATCCAATCCCTCACACCACCACCCCAAGACAAAGATATGGGGTAGTGTACTGGGTTCAGTGTTTCCAAACATAAAGATACAATTAGTTACTAGTTAACCCTTTCACCATCCAATCCCTCACTCCATCACCCCAATACAAACAGGAATGAAAACTCCAAATAGAAATGAAAACATCAACTAACAGTGAGGTGGCTTGAAAACGAACTCTATTGACATCTGCATGCCACCCTCCAACTCTTAGAGTCCCCCCTCTCAAGTCTCTTCCATCGCGCCATCCCTCTCCGTGCTCCAACTTGTAACAACTCCTTGCCTGTCCTCCACCCGACCCACCCGACGTCGTCCACTGTCTGTTCAGACCCACCTCGCGCGGGCCACTCGTGTGCTCTGCCGCGTGAACTTCACACCAGGTGGCCAGAAGGTTTCATTGAGCCCATCGACGGCTTCCAGCCCACTGTGATCCCAGCGAAGAGGCGAGTAGGTCTCCTCCGGCGCGTGCGCGTTTTTCCATGCGGCACGTGTTCCGCGGGAACCGCGGCGGGTCGCCCGGTCTTCCACCGCGATACGGATCCAAAGCTCCTTAATTGGAAGGTAGAGCTGGTTGATGGTCGGCTGGACCCTCCAAACTCACCTTTCCACGCCCCCTGGCCCACCTTCTCAGAGGGATGCGCAGTAGATCTTTGAGATGAGAAATCTCTGCAAAACAACTGGAGGTCAAAGAAGAACGACTGCAAACGACTGCATCTGTGCAAAGACATGTATTCTAGGTACTCTAGTCACTTCTGTCAATATTCTTGTCGGTATAGTTCCGGCATGTTCCGGCTTTCCAAGGATTCCTTCCCTCAAGGTCCAGAATAGATTCTATACATTATTGCAACATAATACAACTGTGACGCATATCAAAGACTACTAAAGAATATGATTCTCTCCGAGGACATGCGTATTCTCCATTAATCGTCATGAACTCAGTAGATCCCCACATATCCCCATCTAATCCAGCAGGCTTCAGGATCCCAAAGCCTTGAGATCAACCATCTCCGGCTCTCCTGCCCCAGGGCCAAGTTCTCCGTCGCGAAGATCCTGAACGGACGCGTGGTCGCGAACCCGGGTGTTCAACGCTGGAGAACTGTCCAGGTCGGCGAACGGCGCCAGCAGGTTCTCGTGAACCCGGTCTCTCTGTAAAAGATAGGATGCAGTTATGATTAAGAGGAGATTGCAATGACAAGGATGGCCTGGGAACCGTTTCCCCTGGTGGAAAGAAAAGGCAACTTCAAACATCATAGACATGTCATGACATGTCCAATCCACTTTCTACTCTAATAAGGTTCATTATGGTTCATCCTAGACTGGAGACCTCAGGGCTATTGGAGCGTCATTTCGGAAACACATGGAACAAAATGCTAGCTACAGTCACCGTACCCAATCTTTACCCCAACCCGATCGGTGCGGGGAGTCATTTCGTCTCGGCCTCAAGGTTCGCACGTAGAAGGCATTGGCCAGGGACCGTTGAAAGAGGAAACGCACGAATCCTGGACAGCCAAGTGCAGCCAAGTGCCATTGGAACAAGGCACCGGGTGGGGTGGGGTTTGGTCAAGTTGTACCCAAGCACACACTCATCGAGCTGAAATGTTGTGAATGGAGAATTATATATAATATGTATGTGATTTGCTGAACGCAACTAGCGGCCAACACATCAGGGATCTCTGTCCAAAAGCCGCAGAAACCACGGGGCTACTCGGCACATCGCCTTGATAGAATGATGTGTTCCTGCCACTTTAGACCCATAGACAGGACATGACATATCAATCTCGTACGGCCAACAGTTAGTATCGGTGAGTGAGTTACTTGTTCCCCAGGGTGCTGAGAAGAAGAATATAGATCAAGCTGTGATGCCGATTAACAGTTCATTGTTCCTCAAACAACAAGCCACTATAAGCCAATTATGTTAACCTCAAGTGCAGAATCTAAGTATTTGACCGTCTGGCGATTCGACACAGGTGAGCATAAATATATGTGGAGCTCTTGCCAAGACATCTGCAACTCCTGCAAAGTTTGGTTATTCCTGCAGTCGCTTATTTCTGTAATCAGTCCTTTAGTTGTTCTTTACTTCAAAAGAATGATCATCACCAGACCAAAGATTGTCATCTCCCCAAAGCAACATAGCATCACTCTGTTTCCGTGAAAGACCATCTGCCCATGTGAATGGGTCCTGATCAATAGGCTTGCATGTCGGTCGGAATCCTCTGAAGCAACAAGCCTTTAGTCGGATCCCCCCAAAAAACGCCCTCGACAATGTCCCTACGTAAGATGAGCTTTGACTATGCTGGAAAAGCCACTTCATGAGGGTTCTTTACCACCTTCAGCACCTTCAGCCCCCCCTGCGCCGCGTGTGAAGGGGTTCTCCATCGCCCCCACGTCCCAAAACCGCCGAAAACTACCGCTCCACCGAGCGTCTCCCTGAGAACCTCTCGATGACCCACAAATCGTTGTTGCGGTTCCCCTGCCGGACGGAAAACCGAAGACCGGCAAAGTTAGAATGAACATGTATTTACTCAAACATCCCTGCTACCCCAGGGGGTGGGGGGGTCGGACCCCCAACAGAAAATGGATTATCCATTTTTGACCCTGATGATGCATTAGCAACGGTCTAGATCCAGTGATATTCAGTGTCGTCCATAGCACCAGCCTGCACTTACCCAACCTGTTTTGCAATTTCTGCATCATATTTTGCATCGTTTGGGTTGTGTTTTTGATCTCTTGGCGTCATCTTTTTGGTCTCTTTTGGGCAGCGTCCTGTTTCTGGTCGAGAACAAAAAAAGCATTGGATAGGGGTCCAGGTATCTGGTATTTCGAAGTGCAAAACAAGCGAGCGTTGGGTTGTATATCTTGTTACATCGAGCGTTAAATCAAAGAAACAGACCTTGATTTACATTGCGTGGACGCGTTGCCTAATACACTGCATGGACGCATTGCTTACGCCCGCGGGGCGTAAGCGATGCGGACCCTCAGGGAGCTCCGAGCAGTGGGACCGCGTTGCCGTCCAAAAGGTCGCGTTGCTTACGCCCGCGGGGCGTAAGCGATGCTCCTGTTTTTTTTTATTTTTGGCTACATTCAAAGCAAGACCATCATATTCAATCATGCCAGCATGGTCAAGTGAATTCAGGCGGTTCACAGGATCTTGGCACTTCTTTTTTCTTTCCCTGTGTCTTAATCTACTGCCCAAGCGGAAAGCCATCAAAAGTCTTGAATCTGGTGGGCACCCTGGCATCTCCATGCTCAGACTTGTATTCAGTGAGCTTGCTGAAGCCTCTTTCCCATTCAACCGCGTCGCTTGTCAAAATTTCTCGGGGCCACGCGGAGATAAAACTGGAAACATGTTGGCTGTGTAAATGGAACATTAAAATGGAATTCCTAAAGGTACCCCCCCCCTCGATCCTCCATTTTCGAGGAGGGGGGATACTCAAACATAAAACGGTGTATGACGGTCAATATATATGATGCTCTGTACTGGAAGTTCAATAATTTCCACTTGTACTCGATGTCTCGAAGTGGAAGAATTGCTGTGATAAACACTTGAGGGATCTTGAGGGCTTTAGAGAGCCAAAAACATCAAAAAAACGTTTTCACAGGCTCCTTTTAAAACTGAAAAAAACATAATATTGATAAGATTGTCATTGCAACATTTCCCTCTAGAACCAACTTGCACGCTGTGCAGGTTCCTCCGCCTATGAATCGATTTGGGATATTGTGGAATTGTGCTTTCACCATCGAGGTTTTCCGTGACCACCGCAGAAACCAATGATGTTGCTTCATCGCCAATAACTTCCGTGGTTCAACTGTGTGTGCTCAAACGATTTGTTGAGGTCGTCAGTGAAAATAACTCAATCTGTTTCAAAGCAACAAAAATGAAGGAAACAACATAACATTTGCTGTCAGATGCAAAAGCATAGACCACTACCATGAAGAAAAACAACAGCAACATGCATATCAACTCCCTCATCTGTTGGTCTCCTTCTCCGTCTTTGTGTTCTTTCCTTTTTAAAGCATCCTTTTAGGGTTCCCCTCGCGGGTTTCCGCCGTGCCTGTACCGAGTAGATCGTATCAAAGACAAGGCCATCGTCCGAGACCTGGTTCCAGCACGCCGGCTCTGGAGTAGCACGATGAAACACCGGAGGCTGAGCAAAGGATTCATCGCTGTCTGAAAGCAATGACCAACATCCCTACACTCGGCCCTACACTCGGCCCTACATATCCCTATGCTTTCGGACAAATATAAAGGATTTAGGATAGGACAAAAAACATTAACATTAAAAGAAAAGAACTCCAAGGCCATGCGGCCATACCCCTGTCGCAGCACTGCCACCTCTCAGCTACTCCAGCTACGTGGAAAACAGCCCTGAAAGAAGTGGTATGTATAATACATCCATGTACTAGGATGGATGGTTAATATAAATATCATATATCGATATAGTCTGTGTTCCAACTCTTTGTTGCTTCCACAGCTGCCCGCCCTGTAGTGCTTCCTCCTTCCTCCCAATCCCCCTGCAGCCCGCACGTTCCGGCCTGGATTTGAAAGGCATCGATGAGACTGGTCGAGGGGCTCAACAATCGAGCACCCCAGGCCGAGAAGTTCGTGGCGGTGTCGATCCTGTCCAGTTGGCACTTGGTGTCGCATCTGAGCTGTGTTCTGTTTATGTTTTTTATTTTTTGGCCCTTCTCGGGTGAGGTCTGGTCGAGTCGTGTTTTTAGATGAAGTATGTATGTTCTCTAGCCTACGATAGTCGATAGGGACCATGGAGGTTCCAGGGGATCCAATGAATTTCTCTAACTCGGAAGATTTGGGCCGAGACCGTATGAGATTGATGGGGAAGTCAGCGACGCTCGCTTGGCAGTTTCTTACTCTAGGGATTCTAGGAATGATTCACGTGCAATGTATCATAAAGTACCAGGACCTTCCAACAGGTGGTTTTAGAAGTTTCTGGGCACCTGTTGTCACCAGGAAAGACCTTTTGGAGGGTCTAGGTATTTATACCTTAAACCTCCGGTGGTTGCTTTTCTCAGCCTCTTAGCAGAGAGGCTCAAATGTTAGCCTCTCCATTCAAGAGTTGCCGCTTAGAACAAAAACTGCCTCTCGTGCTTTTCTGGTAGAAGGGAATCTTGTCATTTGTAATGTTTTTGGTGGTCTTCCGCTGCTGCTGCCGACAGCTATCAACATGATATCAACATTATAAAAGACCATCGGTCAAACCCAAGCAAACAGAGTTTCATCATGCTTGCTAGCAACTGCGTCCAAGCCCAAACCAGCCGTTTGAGTTTCATCATCAGGCAAGACGTATACAACTCTCCGAGGTGTTTGGCGTTTGGAGGTCTTTCAAGGCAGAGTTCATAGGAGTAGGCAGTTGCTGGATTTGCAACCTGAGCGCCTGCAACCGGCAGAAAACAAAGCTAACATGTTTAGCCAGGAAATGTTCAGACCAAAACACTGACTAGAGGTGAGTATCAATACCTATAGAAACGAACAGCCCCACCTGCGGTTGTTGCAGCTCTGACATCAGGGTTGCATCGTCACCATCAAGTTTGTCCACATCTTTCTCTTCTTTCACTAACGTCAAACCAGCCATCAGGGTCGAACTCGAAAAGACACGGGATGGAAGCTGATACGCCATTTCCCCTTTCGATTAGAGACGAGCCTGAAAGCAAATGTTTTTGCATAATATGTTGCATGTTTTTCATGTGCTTTAATGTGTGTTTGCGTGTATTTTGTGTTTTTCATTTGTTTCATGTGTTATCTTTTTCATGTGGCTCTCCTGTGCTTTCATGTTTTTAATGTGGCTTTCATATGTTTCATGTTTTTTCATGTATTTCAGTTTTTTCATGTGGTTTTCATGTGTTGCATGTTTTCATGTGTGTTTATCAAATTGCGCGATATCATGTTCATATTTGCAATTTTCCTTGCAAAAAGGACCCCCACAAGTCCGGTTCGACCTGCCTGAAATGCAGGTTTTGAAGGCGAAAGTCGGACTTGTGGGGGTCATTTTTCGCAGGCCAATCCAAGTGGAAAATTAGCAGTTCATATATATCTATATATAGTTTCATGTTGTGTGCGGTCAATTTTCCACAGTGAGTTATCATGCCTTCATGTGTTTCACGGTTTATCATGCTTGAACCTTTTGAATGCATATAACTTATGTTTTTGTTCATGGTTCGAGGTTTGTGGTGTTTTTCCTATATGATGTTAAGTGTATAAGTTTCATTGTTATCACGGTTATCATAATGTCATATGTTCTATCAACATAACTGGGGAGAAATCTATGTAACACAAGAATCGCCTCTTGCAAAAAAAATTGCCTCTCAGTTCCTAGAGGCCCCTTCTAGGTTGGAGGCGCAAAAAGTGCAGCCCTAGGAAGATTCAGGTATATATATATCTTTTGTGGGCGGAAAACACTATGCCCGGACCAGTCCGCCAGTCCACTTCCAACCTCCACTGTACCAGGGGACCAGTCCAACCTTCAGAAACCTCCGCTACGCCACTGTACCAGCCCGGACACTCGCGTGAGCTCCAACTCCTCACTCACGCGACGGCGCCCGGAGTTCCGGAGTTCCGGAGTGCGGCGGATCGCGGACATGCCAGGCGGCGTCAGGGACGTCTCATCGGTGGTGAGGGAACTCCAGGTCGTCACATCACCTGGTGCCATCGCCGGCGCCGGTGGCGCCAGTTGGTAAGCCACCGAGGTTCTTCCTCCTTCGACTTGAAGAGGTGAAATGGAAAATCGCAATGTATGAAAGCGGGGTTGTTAAGACCTACAACCCCTATAATGTGCATTGACCGTGGGTGAGTATACCATAATATACCATAATTAGCCTTTGAGCCACATTTAAGATCATATTGGGCTTAACATGTTTACTAAGCAGGGGATAAACAGCTCTCGCAAACCCATAAACAATATCCAGCAGTGGCGGAAGGGTCACACACATGTTCATATTTTGAGCTATGACACACTACAATCTACAGTAAACGACAGTAACAGTTCTTATCACTTATTTCTCTCGCCAGTCAGCTCCAGTCATCAAACCATGAAAAAAGATTAAGTTTTCTTTTGCAAAGGGACCCCTTCACTACTTTAGTACGACTCCCTCGTACCAAGCCACACAGTCCCACCATCTATATATTCACTCACAAAAAATGATCACATCTTTGCCCTGCTTCGCTTTTTCAGCATGCTGAAGCGCGGCCCCAGTGACTGTCATCCGTGGCGAAGGTGGCGGAGGACCCGTCGCTGGCGGTGATGGGCATGTTGAGAGCCATGTCGCTTTGGGTCGAGTAGATCTCCTCCGTCGACGCACTTCGTCTGCGAAGCGATGTGGAAGGCTTCCATTGAGGATCCGGAAGGATTCCTGCATTCCTTTTCGGTCGTTGCCTTTGGAGAGAGAACATGGTTATTTGTAGAACGTGGAAGTAAGGACAATGATTTTTTCTTAGCTGCAATACATGCTAGCTGCTATAGAAATTGCATTATGATGCTCGATTGATCCATGGAACCAGCAATATTCGGAAGCTTTGTGTTGACGCTTCATGGACTCAATTCGCGCGCACTTCAGTTTTACACGCCCAATGAAACATGTGCATGACCCACTAAAGCCTCTGTTTGACTCTGCTTCCTCATGAAGTATGCACGTTCCATGTTGCAAATCCATCTTCCTGTTGATGGGGATCCGCCCCTAAACACACAGTACGTGGTATCGTTTGTGTATATATATATATATCTGTATATGCGCCCTTGATTAAAAGCACTTGGCGCTGTAACCAGATCTGACCAAACACCACAATGTGAAGAAGCATCCCACGCAGCAAATCCTTTCCACGGCTATCGCAAGCCTTTCCGGGAAGCCCATGGAGTGTTTTAATTGTGACGGATTCCAGCCTTTGCTTGACACGCTGGATTCAATGTTAACTTCTGAACCAGCTGCTAGCGTCATGCAACCACAAAAAAGAACACAGTTAGATTCATCCCTTGGCCACAGGTTCAGGCATCGTTGCTGCTCGTGGCAGCAACGAGCAACAAGAAAGTGTCCACCCTCCAACTCTGACCTGGTCACTCGCTCAAGATCCCATTTCTGGATAGCTTCTTGAACATACATTTGCATACATTTGCCATTTCCATCACGAATACTTTCACCTTCGCCGCTTCGCTATGACGTTCTTGCGCCCCCCATCGACCTCAACCCGCTCCGCTCATCCGAGGTTCGATCTCGCGGATGGCGATGACCGGTTGACCCCCCAAGGTGCCCGAGTTCGGGCCCAAGGTCACACGGACCCTGATCGAGGCGATGTTACGGTCAAGGGGACGGCCTTCTTACGCACGCGTGTTCTGGAGAGGTGGGGATGTGGGTTGCAAGAGACGAACAATCAACAGTATCACTGGAGTGGTTGTCATACTCATTATAGGAAGAAATTAGGGGATTATTAGGGGCCTGTAAGAGGGCAACCTGCATGCAGCAGAAGCCGTACAGCACCTTCACAAAGTGAAACTATGTGAAACTGCTGTACAAACATCATGAGCCGAAACAACGGATGCTATATAAACAAGCATCGTATATAACCTTCACATGTTCAGAGTCTAAAGGGTACCCTATAGGGGAATCACTTGGTGAATTCGTTCCAAATGGTGCACCCTTCCGGAAACATGCGTCGCCCTTGCCGGACCAAAAACATCGTCGCCCTTGTGAGCACAAAGCAAAGACCGGCTCGGGTGGGGATCCCAGTCTGGCTTCACATGCAGAGAAAAAAACAGCGGCGAAGAGAAGACTGGCCTATACCGTACCAACAAAATGAGGGAAAAAGGAAACGTGCAACTTGACAAAGCAGTTGGAATAAAGAAACAATGGTCTTCAGAAGTATTGCCAGGCTGTAAAGAGAGCACAGGGACCGGGAGGAGATTCAAAAAAGCAAAGGCAAAATACACCTGAAGCCTGCCACAAAATTCAGCATGTGGAATGCATGATTCGCATCCTGAATCCTGAGTGTATTCTCATCAAACAAGATGTCAAGTACTGCACTTTCTCGCCTCCCGATGTGCCTTGACCCACGGCATGTGGTTCCTCGCCAGCACCAACACACAAGCAATCATTGCTCTCCTGAGGCCAAAACTTCTTCGTTGGTACCAAACCCAATACTGGCAGCACAGCATCGGAGTCCCGGAACACCGTGCCGAAAGGTCCATGTCTGGCTTCCTTTCATCTTCCACGCAAGCTGTAAAGCCTAACCTCCCAGCATGGGATAGAGAAATATTCAGCAATTCGAACCCACAGCCAGGGTTTGCCAGGCCATTGATTGCCTCTTCATGCCTCTTCCATGGCCTCCCTGTGTGCCACATCCATCAACTTCGAAGACGCCTTCATCACGGGAGCGTTCCCTCTCTTGAATTTGGTGACCAATCTGTCGAACATTACCTGCATGGTCATGTTCAAAGGCCGAGCCTTGCCTTTGGTAGGCATCATCGCCCATAGAGCCATGATCCCGGATGTACGCCCATCCGACGGTTCAACTTGCCGCCTGAGTGGAAGATCCCAAAGACTGCCATGCCTGACGCAACTTGTCCTGCCATATCCTTACACGAGACCATTCCAACTTGAGGACAGTGGGGACGAAAGCCAGGGGTGTGGAAGGATCAAGGGGACGCGGAGGGAGGGCAGCAACGCAACGCTTTTGTGCCACGAGCGCAAAGTGAACACTAAAACAAAACATCGACTTTCATATTTTGTCTTTTCTAGGCGTTTGGTATGCTTTCTCACAAGGACGAGGGAGGAGTCGAATAGCCTCTTTCAATTCACTTTACAGGGGGGGGCACCCTCCCCCTTAGACGTTTCAATCTGCAATTGAAATATCAATTCCTTTGCGACGGGGGGAGGTTATTGAAAGAATTAATAAAAAGGGAGGGGAGGGGGCCCCCCCCTCGGCTGACCCCTCCGTTTTATTGCAATTAGTTCACTGAACCTTTCAATTTTGAGCCTCACTATATTTCGTAAACAACAACTTCCGCTGAGCTCCTTCTGAGCTTTCTTTCGTGACATGGCATCTTGAATTCCCTTCCCTGACACTAGCTCCTGCCTCTGGGCAGGCTTCTGAGAGCAACCAATTGGCCAGCTTTGGAATCCGGCGGTAACCACTTTCCCCAACTCCAGGCAGAATTCTTAGAGGTACCAGATCTTAGCAGGTGGCTGGTGGTACACTTCCGGACGGATTCGCACTACTTCACCTTCCGGACGGATTTGACCGTCCTTGACATCCGAAGGTCCGTAGGGTCCGGGGAGTCGGGTCGGAAGTTCGGAACACGAAGGTCCTGGTAGACCCGAGCTGCAGGGCGAATGGAGCCCAGGGGGGAGCCCATGGACGGAACGCCGCACGTCACCGGACCGGCAGCGACCGGCCTCCGGCATGCGTAGGAGCTATAGAAGACCACCGGTGTCAAATAGGCGGCTGAGCGGGAAACCGGCGGACGAGCGGGCTTCAACGGTGTGAAGCTTCTGGGGCCACACTTCGTTCGGTGAAGACTTTAACTTTCATGTGGCATTCGTTGAAGATGTGTAGATGTGTAGAGTGAAAGTCAGATCAACATCTTGCATGTAGCATTCTCAAAGTTTTTGTTGAAGATGTGTAGAGTGAAACATGGCTTCTTCATGACCTCCAACCCTTCCAAGGTGGCTCAAGGGAAGCTTCCCATAAATAAAGGCCATAAATCGTTGAGGACCGTGAAACAACTACACCCTGCCAGGCCCTGCCGAAGGAAAGTGTTCAACAAAAATCATGAGAGATAGGGCTCCACAACTCCGCAAAAGCATTAAAAGCATTTCTTGTACCTGCTTGTTGGAAGCAGAAAAGGTTCTGTGGTACAGGAGTTGACTCAAGAGGTATGTAGACACCGGGAGCTGGTGAATGGGACATGTGGTTGATGCGAACTTGCAGTTCGCCCTTCGCCCCACCGAACTCCGCGGCAGGAACCGCTCCACCGCTGAACGTCCGCGCGAACGCGCAGCGGTTCACGTATTCCACCCGGGCGGCTGTTCTTCTCCACGTTGGCCACTGTGGCGAAATCCTCCGTGGTGGCACTGGTGGAGCAAAGGCCCTGAGGGTCGACGCACCGAACGACGTCGAGTCGGACGCACCCGAACGCGTGCGGCGGACGTCACCGAGCGAGATGACGTCAATTATAAGGTCACAACAAATGACAGCCTTTTGTGCCCTTTCACTTCTTTGACTTCGCAATGTGACAAACAAGTATACCGTCTACATGACAATTGCTGTCTTGAACGGCACAAGAGTACAAGCAGCAATCTGGGACGAAACCCTGGTAAAGGGTGCTAGGCGATGCATCCATTGGGCCATTAGGCTGTGATTACTCGCGAGGCGGCGCATCCTCTCTCCCCACGCGCCGCTGAAGGAACACCACTCAAAATCATGCATGCATTTTCCACCACCGCAGCCACGCCTCTGTCAAAAACACGGGTAGCAAAAAATGTTGGACTGAAGTGACTGAACAAGGAAATCAATGCCGGCATGATCCTTCATCGTGTTTAATTCAATGCAATAACAACATGTTTAAACAACATAATCTAAATTAACATAACATTAGCTATATTTTGTGCACGCCGTAAGTCGTGTTCCAGGATCCTTTCCATCGACTGCAGGTCGTGGTTCTTGCGGTTCATTCCACATTCTTTGTGACAACCTACTACATTGAGCCGGCCTTATTGGCGTCCCACTCGATCTACTTTATGTCGAAAGCGTGGCGGGTTGCCAATCTGGTTTAATGCACGACCTCCGAGTCCAGAAAGTATCGAACAAATGATGTCTTTCATACCAAACATTCATTTGCCTCCGCCAATGTGGAGGCTAAAAAAGTGCACCATCTCCATTCAACATGGACCATCTCCATGTTCTTACACACGTGGGCAGCCAAGGCAATGTCCCTCCTGTCCCACTCATCTTGCTACCCAGGTGCAAAGATGTCCGTGGCCGGATACTTCCTTAAGGTGTCGGTCATACAGGAAGGACCATGAACGGTCGTGGCTGTTCTCTACTGGCTTCTGTGTACTCATATTAAACATGATAAGGATACATAAGGTAAAAATATGCTGGCTTTAGGAGATCCAATAAATTGACAAGGATCAACAAAATATATTCCTGAACTGCTGGTATTTCTCTCGGGCACCCAAAGGACATTTCACCCTAGGGCGGGCCACAAAAAAGCAGTCTGACAGGTTTTCGCTTCGTGTGCGTAAAGGTGCAAAAGGTCAGAATGGCCTCCATCCTCCCAACATTTTAACCCGCACTTGGCCCACCAAATTGTGCGCGAGGTTAGAATATGCCCTTACTGAACTAAATTTGAACCTGAGTGCTAGGGACCAAGCAACCAGCAAACCAGCGAACAACATAATATTAAGCAAAATTGTTTTGATGTGATGTATATTCTGGTGGCTTAGGGCTTAGGGAATAAGTCAGAAAAAGCTGACACGTGACAATGTTCTCCCAAATGTCCTTGTTCTTTGGTGCCCACATAGAAGAGCCAAAGCTCTCTTTAGCCAGAGTTCAGCATGATATGTCCATATCGTACATCATCACACATTACAACAAATCCGTGCAGAAGGGCCATACAGCAACCACCGGGGTGACATCAAAAAGTACAATTGAAGACTGAGGCCAACAAAAGAAACACACTCGCACCCACTAGAAAGCCATCAAATCAATAAAGACAAGAAGAAAGTACCATCACCACCGCCACCATAACAGTAAAAGAAACAGAACAAGGACAAAGACACGCTTCGTCTGTGGGCCTCCCAACGTCTCCGCTCCGTCTCGTCTGCACCAAATAACACCAGAGACCCGCTCCGTCTGATTTCGCACCAACGCACCAAGGGGCCAGCGGATGGCGGCAATGTCCACCAAGACGAGCGTGGGGAAGGTGATCTGCACCGACAGCTCGGGCCCGGCGGAAAGCAGGGGATGAAGGACTGGATGAAGGTGGTCGAAGAGAGTGTCAACCCCAAGGTGTTTTGACCTTTTGGGGCGAAACGACTGTGACACTAGTCACTATAGTGTTTCCACTAGATCCACCAGTGGCCAGGAGCTTCCCAGTGACCTTTTGAGATCCTTAGGTCTGCTAAACGTCATGGACCAGAGCTTTGTGTGGATCTGAGGGCAGCCTTTCAGGGGTGCTAATGGAGATGGACAACTGTCACATGCAGAGATGGAGTTCCAGTCTTGGAGAACTTCTGACTAAGTACAACACAAATCAAACAATGACTGGTCAAACATGTCCACACACGAACATGTCTTGCTTTTGATTGAATGTGTGGGTGTGTGTTCAATAGAGATGATGCCAGGAGCCCAGGACAGAGGGTACTGTCAATCAAACATTGTCAACTGGAAATTGGTCTTGTGGGCTTCGGTAAGGACGGTTGAGGCAAACAAATATTATACCGAAACAACCTTCTGTCGCTTCTGTATACTTTAATTTTATCGGCATCTGGTTCTTTGAATTGCTATTTTGCACGGCGCTTACACTTGGAATTGTCTCGCATATATAGAATAGTGGAATACTCATCAATGCTCTATGTCAACACACAATGACAAATCACCTATTGCTTCTGGAAGCTGCTCTGCTTTTCTATCTACTTGCGGATGACGAAAAGGTGAGGGAAACCACTCCCAGCGTTTGTATATGACCATCCCCCACTTGCTGGACCTGCAAATAGGCGTTTTCAAAGTCAGTCAAGCCATAGGCCGCTCCAAACCAGGTATTGAAATCCTCAGTCCGCGCAGGTCTTCCCAAACCGAGCGGCCGGATTCCGGAAATGGCACCGGATGGTGTTTCTTTTCGGACCTCCGGATGGACTCATCTGAAGCCTATTACTAGGAGCACCACATGTGCTGACCACATCTGAACTTGGGCACCCCCGAACGGACTCAGTGTAGTCTCGGTATGTCTCGGTTACACTCATGTTACATCTGATGGAGCATGAACACAAGAACAAGTTTTCATCTGACATGTCACGCCCAACTTCCGCGTCTGAACGCGCCCTTCTGCAGGTGGGGGGTGCTAGAGGTAAGAGATCTCAAAAAAAACCTGCAGGTACTGACTTCAAGCCTGAGAAAAAGGTACTTTGAGGGCCCAGCTGGCTCTACACCCTTTCACTGTGAAGCCAAAGCGCATCGTCCACAGCGAAGGAGCCATCGTGCGGCCGGAAGTTTCCATCCTCGGACAAGTTGCCAGGAACGCATCACGACGCTGCGGAAGTGCTCATCCAGCAGTGGGGGCCCGGATAGATTTCTTCCGACTGGTTGCTTTGCAGGTCCGACACTGCTTGCAGCCAAGTGGCATAAATGGTCGCACAATGCGAACACTCCATGTACCTTGGTGGTGAACCCAGCGAAGGATGCTCGCCTGAAGCATTCATAACTTCACAAAGTGTTTCTCTTGCCGTGATCCGTAGTGTGTGGCTGTTAGGGTGGTTGTGATTGCCGTAGCATCCTTCTGCTGTACCATGCTTGTGCTAGTCATGCTCGCCGTCACTGAATGGTTGGTTGCGGCGGTGCTGTGGTTGTTGTTGGATCCGGACCTCCCGGTCCAAAGGGGCCTTAAGGCTCTAACCTCAGGGGATAGTGCGATGATCCTCGAATCCCAGCCTAAAGCAACTGTGTAGTATAGAATCTAGTATTCATTAGTATTCTATATATATTTCTATATAAATAAATAGAATAGGAAGACTGGAAGACCCTAAAACACATATTATGATATTGATACAAAACTCAACAAAACTCCTACACCCCGGAGGGTGGTGGGATGCCGTGGGTCCTCTCCCTATGAACACACACACACACTTCATCTTCTTCATCTATCTTCTGAGAAAATAATGAAGTTGCATTGTTTGTGTCCATCTTCCCCCCTTCGTCGCTCACGAGACGTGCTGTCGGGCTTTGACTTCACGCGCCGGGATCGCTTCGTCCGACGAGACGTGCCGTCGCTTCCGCGACGAATCGCGGTTCGAGAGACGAATTGGTCGCATCCACGAAGACGCCGGAGTTCTCCGCCAAATTGCTGCTCACCTTCCTGGACGAAGATCGGATGAGACGAAGGTGGTGGCATGGTGAGACGAATGAGACGAAAAACCCTGTTTAGCTTTTGAGAGTTGCTAGTTCCAAGTATGCAGCCATGAGCCGTGACTAGAATTCATGGAAGCAGCATTCACACGAAGCTTGGACAGGTCTTGGAATGTCCAAACAGGCTCCTCAGCTGCCTTGTTAACCCGTAACCCTCATGAAGCCTCCCAGTGCACATCGATTATATATACCCACACCTTCCACCCAACTTCTCAAGTCGCCAAACCGGCCACCCAACCGCCCACCAGTCACTGCCACACGCCAAGCGTGCCGGCTCGCACCGGCTCGCGCGCTGGCTCGCTCCTGATGATGAAGTCCTCGATGCCCAAGCGACCGTCGGGATTGAGCCCAAAGACCTGCTCAAAGACGAAGCGCACATAACCTGGGCACTGCAATCGCTGCGGGAACATGTGGTGTTACTACTAGTAAGGCACTTGTTACTACTAGCGATGCACCTGTTCCTAGTAGCTTATTGTTACTACTGTAAACAACGCGATCGCTGCAGTTTGGAGTTCGGTCAATGTCGATCATCTGAGTGGTCACAGTGGTGGTACGAAGAGCTTCATTTTCATCCATTTTCCCTTTCAGGAGTACTTACTATAGTGACCCTGACCTTAGACACCAAGCAAACCTGACAAAGTGCCCGGCCTCATTCCTTCGGCAAGCATGTGTAAAACGATGTAATATATGTTTCATTTCATCCACCACCCAGCCGACCATGCCATCCACCGCCACTTTCCAAGTCACGGGCATCACGATAGACCTGGACGTAGTGGCTCATGTCGCGATTGCCCGACAGCAAGTCGACCTCCGCGTCGCGTCGCGCCGCTCTTTTCCGTGTTCAGGTCGCGTCCGTGACGGAAGCGACCTGAAGGGCAAAGGTGCCATTTCACCGTGCGGTGTGCGAGCCTTGAAAAAGAGCTCGTTTTTGTGGGGCTTTGATGCCCTTTGTAGTGAAGTATGAAGTAATGAATTTCAAGTGGGGAAACCTCGAGGCAGAAAAGCACACTGATCTCGAAATCAACTCTGTCTCGATACCCTGTCTCTAAGTGCGCGACGATTCGCATGTCGAAATCCCTCAGGGTGAGGCCCATTTCGGTGTAGAACCTGCTCCTGATCCGGTTGGCAGTTGCGAATATCGTCCTTGTCACCAATAATGTTGCAGAAAAAGACTCATGGGAGAGAGAGTATCGGACCTGAATCCATGAAAAACTAATAGAACTTGTAACTTGCCGCATTGTCTGTACTTCTTGTTACTTTTCAAAATCTGAGCATGCACTCACCTGGATCGAACGGACAGGTTTTCACCCTACAAGTACTGAGGGCCCAGCGCCAAGTACTCGGATTGGTTCACCAAGGCGAAACGGATCTCAAAACTCATGACCTGACTGGACTGGAACGTTCCAAACCCGTGGCCGGACTCACCAGTCAGGCTCAGGCCTGGGGGTGGGGGGGCCTGACGGGCCTGGGGGTGGGCCTGACTCCGTCACGGCGACAGAACAGAAACTGCTGACGTGTTTGAAGAAGCTAAACAGTTGTCACACTAGCCCAACTTATGCAAATGATGTGTTTTGTTTTTTTTCACCAAGAAGGCAACCAGCGAAGGACCGTGTTTCTCTTCGCACCAGTGGAGCTTCCCACGTTCGCATCGGCATCGGCCGGCATCGGTCGGGGGAGACGCCTTGTAGATGGCACCAAGATCCACGGTGATGGTGGTGGGGTCTTCCTGGAAAGCATCTTGCGTTCCAGGATGAAGAGAAAGCAGTTCTGAGGAAACACAAAAACACCGTTGCATGAAACTAATCCTGGATTTTAGTTTGTTGCAAAAGCTCCAGTTCTGTTCCAGTTGGCTGGTCCACTGTAAACCTGTGACTTTTGGAGAATCTGTTTGGTAGTTTACATAGCACCCAAGTGTCAATCAATCCTCTGACACAGGAGTTTCTGCTCTTGATTCTGTGACGAAGGTGACTAGTGGGTAGACGTACCCTAAAAAGCCAACAAATCTGAATAGATTTAATGGTGACAGTGCTCAGCGCTCATCCAAAGAGAAACAAATGAATTCTATGATCTCCATCTCGTGTTTCCTCACTCTCACGTCACGAGCAAGGGTTGGTGGGGGGATACACGTCAATTACCAGCTGGCCATTCAGGATTTTCTCACTGCATTGCACAAGTTCTTTAAGGTAAGTAGCCCGTCATAAGAAAATTCCATATCGTTTCAATATACTTACGGAAAACATCCCAAGCTGACATCAAATGACTGAAACATACGCCCTGAGTGACATGTTTCACTGCAATGCTCCAGGATAGTGCGGAGATCCTAACATCCCGACATATCCCGACTGTCCTGCGGCTGCAGCAAGAAGTAGGTGTTAGGATCGCCATCGATGCAGTTGCTCACCTCCGTCAAATGGAATTCCTGCCCGCAACGGAGCAGCATGGAGACACTGGCGGCGGAAATGCGTCACTGAGCACCTGCGCCAACCAATCAGCGATACTGTAGTTATTGGGAAAACAGAGTATACCTGGACCAGGTTCCTAGTCAAGAAAGAAACCATTCGGTATTTCTCGAGGCCAGTGTGTCCCAGATCTCGTTTGTCGATTTGGACTTGGACGTTGGAGCAATTTGGTGGACACTTGACGTGAAAGGTTGCGCCGCGTGTTGGGCCCCGTAGTGCCCCACACGTCCCATGTCACTTCAAAAAGCGACCCGATGTCATGGTATATAAGGCTGTTGCCACATGTTGCCCAGAGGAAGACATGATGACAGCAGTGTATGAACTGAAATGTAGAGGCTCCCTAAATGCTAGGGAACTGAATGTAGACCTGCCAGGGAAGTGGTGCACCTGCCTTCCTGAGGTACCATGCAACTGGGTCTGAACCAGTGGACCACAACGAACGTCAGGAGTAGGATCCCAGTTCTTGTCCACCGGAACAAACCCTCCAAGGTCAATAGCCTGCAACTCAACTATACCTGTTCACCATGTTCAACCCCACTCAACTATACCCATCCAGGGGTTCACCATGTTTGAAGCAACTCTTCAACTGTGATGGACCACTCTGTCTGCCGCACTCACCCCATGTTCGGCGCAAGGGTGTGAACCCGGAAACACGTGGCCTCTAGCGGATAGACGCTGCTGATGTTGGAGTTCGGACTCAAGTCATCGCTGTCGGTGTACAACTCCTCAGGCTGTCATCCTCATGGATGGGATACCTGGTATACCTAGAACCCATATGACCTTTGTTTTGATAATAGATAAAGACCATGTTTTGACTCCAAAACAGGGGTCACTCAGGTTCTAGGCATATATATATATGATACTGACTGCTATGGCTGCATCAATGTCAAACGAGATCGAACAAAAACGATACTTTCATCTTTGGGACCTCGCACTGCATATCCTAAATCCAATAGAAACATCAAACCTCCCAAATCGACCGAGCGATCTCAAAGCTGCATCTCCCACCCCATGGACCGACCTTCGTTTCGTCCAAACCCTCGGACGAGGCGCTATTTCACGAATCCCCACGTACTGCTCTCCGAAGAAAAACCGGGACTCTTCAATCACGATGACCATGCAGCGACCTCCCAGACAGGAAAGTGGGAAGAACTTGGCTCAATCCATTGAGTTGGAGAGTTTGCTCCGTTTCTGACGCGAAACAATGTGCGGTTGAGTTGAGGAGCCACAATAGCAAACCTGTTCGGCATGGGTCAAGAAAAATAAGTGTGGGATCAAGCGCCATCTAAATCCTATCAATGAAGAGCTCCCTTTCAATTGCCCTGTATGCAAAGTCCTTAAATCTATAATGCAATTTCAAAGAAACTTGATCCATTTAGAACGAGATTGCTATACTTTTGCAATTCTTCAAGCTTTTCCTCGGGTCCATAGAGCGCTTTTCGATAGCTTGGGACCTGGATTGGGTTGGGTGGCTGAAAAGCCAAGCGTTCTCTGCCGTTCTCCCCTGTCTTCATCTCTGCATGTTGGGCCAAAGCGGGCGGCGGGAAAACCGGGTGTGAGCGTTGTCACGGTCTGAGCGTTGTCATCGTGTGTTGGATGTGTCTGCTGTTGTGGTGTCGGTACTTTCTGCTTGGTGTTGTCAGTTCTTGTGTGGTAAACAGTGTCACGGTTTGTCGTCATGCTGTGTTTGTGATTGTACTGGGTGATGTGCTGCAGCAGCAAAGGACACACTAGGGTGGGTTGTCTAGCTAAAATCTGACTCTAAAACAATCATTTCTGCTATCTAAAGAAATACTACGGTTACTTATAAGAACAAATCCTTATTTCCGTAAATTCGTAAATGTTCCTTCCATTAGTACACAAAACGATCAGTCAAGCTTCATTGATTCCTACATTCAAGAACTTTGCAGACTTAGGGGCGGCAAGATTTGGAAGATGACTCGGACCTCACTTCCATGGAAGCTGAGCCGAGAGAGAGAGAGAGCGAGCATCCCCTGATTTAATGGGTCTACTGTTGGAGGTTCATGCTGCAATGTGGTCTCATGGAAGCTCATCTTCGTGCATGGCCTACCCAATTCTTGGTGAGCTCGAACTCATCCAAGACCAAGCCCGACGACAGCTGATGGTAGAGCTCAGTGGGTGTTCCATCACCTCAGGTTGTACCGATTCACGTCGCTTGGAAACACATGAGGAAACTCATGAAAACTAATCCAGCAAAGCACTCGAATTTCTACTTAATGGATTCTAGCTCGAGGTGCTCAATGGAGAGCTATGTATGACTCGATCTATACCTTTGATGCATTTGCATCGGCCAACGACCTATAGGCTATAGGCTTTCAGATCTCTACCTTTGGCTAACGATTGGAAGTGACCCCAAAGAAACACAAACTCAGAAACTCGTCAGGGTGTGTGTCCCACTTCCATTTGTGGAAATCGACACTGCACTTCAGTTCCATAAACACTCAATTTTAATGTGTCGACTCAATACACCACTCAACTCCATGAACATTTGGAGGGTTGCCCTCTGAACATAGCAACCCAATACAGTGGATTGAGAGTAGATGGCATGGCATGGCATGGCATGGACCCCCACCTAAAGCCATCGTGGTGCGCCAGTGCCATCGAACCTCGTTGTGGACACTCAATCAACCGACCTCCTTTTCAACCACCCAAAGCGACCTCGGCGATTCGACACCACGTCCGAGGTCGAGACTGCAAGGGTTGGAGCCCACGTAGACCTTCACCTGGCGATGGAGAAGAGAAACCCGTTGAGGCGCGGGGGGACCTGGGGGGACTGTGGATCTGACAAAACCCGCACCGCTGTGGGGACCGGCCTTGGGTTCCATCTTGGCTGCGGAGCAGCGATGTGGTGTTGGGTTTGCTACCCAGTGATTGTTCATTGTTCAAGAACGGGGGTATGCATACATGTTGCCCCCCCCCAAGAAGTGAGAGTTGGCTCCCGCATGCCAGCTGTACCAGCTGTGCCAAAAACCAACAGTGCCAAGCCACGATGGACGGTCGATATCGCCAGGAGACTTTGGTCGCCTCGGCAGCTAGCGGTGGAGCCAGTGGAGCAGTGGACACCGAGTAAAGCCAAGTACCACCTGGAGCAGACTTGACAATCCCGGTACAACTCCCATCGTGGAAGTGGATGGACTCGAGTTCGGATGACCACGAAATCCTCTGCAAAGATCAGTGGATGGACTCGAGTGAACTCCACGTAACCTGATGATTTCAAGGAGTGGAGTCCGGTGGTGTTTGTCGTCCTCTCATGTTGCATAGATAATTAAGTGTGACACCAACAAGCTGTGACATTTGATGTAGTAGTCAATAAGACAAAACAAATCCAAAACATGGTACAGTACCTGCAAATGATACATATGAATATGATGGCTGTGGGTCAAAACACGGAGCTTCACTTCACCCCGGGTAGGTTGACCTCTCTACTATAGCTACTAGTCTTAGTCTCTGTTCATTCTCGGTCAACCAGGGTCTTCCGGTTTGGACCTCGACAGGAGTTACCTGTCTCTTCGGAAGTGGCCTGTGAACATCACCCACTTTCTACATGTCTGGCAAAGAACTTCCATTCATTGTTAAACCTGGTAGATGTCCAGTAACATCGATCCTGTCCCCACAGGTTGGGTTGATTTCAAGTCAAGCTGAAGCAGCTGAAGCAGCTGAACATCCAATCCGCTGGCGGTTGTTCCAACCAAAAGCGCCGGCCTTTCCTCGTTCGGGGTTCCATGACAGTGTCGCTGTCCGTCCGTCATCGTGAGGAATCCGTCGACGGAACCCATCCACCGTTCCCTACACACCATCCCCATCCCTTCCAGCACTTTCTGGGCATCAGCCCAGTGCTTTTGCCCAGTGCTTCAGCGTTCCCACACACCAACCGCGCTGCCTTCCCTTCGCCGACCTGAATGCGTTCCCCCAGATCGATCGTCTCAGGCTTGGCACGAGTTCCTCTGACTCAGACTTCCAAGGGGCCATGATGAGTTGTGACGTGCCCAGGTCCAAATGAAACTCCGCTGCTGGGATCCCAACCTCCGTGGCCTCAACGAGCCGACGAGCCGAGGCGGCTCACCCACCCACCGAGGCGCTTCACGACGCTCCGTGATCGAAATCGACGAGCGGGAAGGCTTGTGGGAAGGTGAAGTGACAGACTCGCGAGGTGGTGACGAAGGCGCACATCCAGGGAGAGGAGGGTTTTTAGGGTTCGAAGTAGAGTGGATTTGGGGGGATTCTGTACTAGAGCAAAAAAACAAGCTAAAACATACAACCCCGAAAACCACCCCGAAAACAACCCACCAACAATTCGTAAACGAATGGATCTCAAGATCAGTTCAGGCGGGGTCCTCCAACCCGAAGAGTATTGGGGCACCGGAAATGGGTAGCCCATGACTGGCCGAAAAAATGATGTCCGGCCCAAGCAATCAAACAACCAGTGTCATCCGTGATCCAGCAAAATCAGCAGAGGGTGCACGACAATATACAGAACGGATCAGAACAGCAACATAACATAGAATAAGGCACGTAATGTATGTGGCTTTGCCCATCCAAGGCATAGACATCCCGCTCGATGGTCATAGTTTGGAGATTCAACAACCACGAATGCTTTCAAGAACCGTGATAGTGAGCTTTCCCGCATTTGCGTGTTCAAAAGTGAACATTTCCTCAAAGCCCGTTTTCACCGTGTCATGTCATAGGGTTCCTGCGCTCTCTGTCACATACTTCAACATGCGCTCGTGCACCATTCTCGGGTGGGACGGTGAAGTCAAGCACCCTGTTTGTCGCTATGTGCTGCCCAAAAGCATCAAATTAAACCATCTTCCCACCCAGAATATCCAGCCAAATCATCCCAGATCAACAAACAACATCCCATGTCGTATTTCTTTCAGTGTCTCTCTGTCCAGGTCGCCCAATAGGTTTCCAAATCTCCATCCACTGCACTGCTCGGTGGCCTTGGAAACGCTCACGGTCGCCAACGAGCCCTCGGTGTCCAGTGTTCCAGGGTCATGCAGTCAATGCCCATGATGCCGTTTGAACCTTGTTTTGCAGATCTCCTGATCCTTGTTGTAACACATTGGATTTTTAATCAATCATGTTCCTGCAAACCCCAGGCCGACAAGTGCAACTAGAGCACCGCCTCAGTTCCAAAGTGCGATGGGCTCGGAGTTGACTTTGCAAATTGATTCCTTTGTCCAGATGGGTGTAGAAGATTCGGCATTTCGGTCTGAAATTTTGGTATCGCTTTTCTTTCGCCGACTGAGATGCCTGCTCAAGTTGGCGGGCTGCAGATTGGGCAAACCGTAGCCGTGGTGGTGAGCATTATTTTGGGTGATGCACTTGTAGGTTTAATTGTACTTTTAACTTTTGGTGATTTGTCATCACTTCTTTGTCCAGTATCAATTCTTGGTCGCGATCTCACAATAAGGAGGCACTGGTGAACAGATGAACAGAGGGGGATCCATCTTGCAGTAGGGAACATGATCAACCAAAAAACATATCTATAGCTATATATACGATTGGTGTGGTAACTCCCCCAAGCAGGGGCAAGGATTTTATTCGCTGATGGCGGAGCACCACGGAGGGCGGAGCAACAATAAACTCCACCAACTTCGGATCAATGGATCTGGACTGAGTGGTTAGATAGAACGACAAGAACGAGTCAAAGCACAGCTGAAAGAATTGGACAAGGATAATGCCTGAAGCAGGATGAAACCAGAATGCTTCCCTTTGACTTGCTTCATGTTATATGTCTTTTTTGCCAAGGGCAACGTCCCCAGAACTTCTGTCCCTGGGCATTGGCCTCAGTTTGCACGTATGCCCCTCTCTCTTTGAAGGTTACATTTATAGTCCGATTAATTTTGGGGATTGATATTGATTGGTACGTTGTCAGGCTATGCAGGATAGCACACGGTCGGCGCGATTTTCAGGTTGAAAACCATCAACATGAAATGAGTCAGACAGAATACTTGCAAGGTGCAAGCTGCTCTGTGGTAAAGAGCAATGAATTGAAACAGAATCCACAACAACAACACTACTACGAGTGGAATCAATGATACATTCAAGGGAAAGAGGAAAGCCTTGCCGCACAAACAGACTCAGGAAGGAACGCTCAGACATTCAGCCAAGTTGTATGAGGTTTTGGATATATAGATTGCACGAGCATATTACGGATCATACCCCATCATCAACTCAGATGCCCATAAGAACAAAAGAAGCTCGTTTTGCTTTGGACATTGCAAACACAATTCTGTTGAACTTGAGTCAGAGTGATTCTTGCTTTTTGCTGGAATGACCAATGACCAGAGTTAGATGGGACATGGTGACTATGGCATCTCGGTCAAGCCATAGTTCACATCATTTCACACCCCAAGTACAAGGTTGTGACGTGGAAGAGATGTGGCAAAACCACCCCAACGAAGAGGTGCAACACAAATGCTATTATCCTTGTCTTCACGCACACTTCAGATCATCAAAATCTATGCTGTCATCATCAGCCACAGCAGCAACCAACCTGTATCAGGGGCATTGTCATCATGGTCATCATAGCAGTCACCTCTCATAAAGACATACAGTTACAATCTATCATCCAAGTTCTGCAGTTCCAGTCCAGTCACTTGTGAAAGAAGTTGTAGATGGTCGTCTGCTGCAGTCGCGCTACGTTTGTATCCCTCTGCACTTCCAACTCCTCAGCCGTCGGCGAATCGAGGTCCCCGGCCATGGGCGTCGTTTCAAAGATGTTTGGGTATGTTAGTCTGCCCCATCACCAGGAAACGTCTGTGGGCCTGTGGATGATGAATCTTCTCAGGGACAGTAAGAAAACAGCCGGACAGGAAATCATGATGCTAGTGGTGTCATATTTTACTAAGGCAGATTTGGGCGGTGGATGGCATTGCCCTAGGCAATTGACACATCAGAAATGGCAACAGCAGGGGATGTACTTCCGGTCAAATTCCGGACAAGCTGCCCACACCATCCCAAACCCTCCAATCACCTAACAAAAACACACTCCATCGCAGCTTGTGAGCAAGGACCGAAAACGACAAGTTCACCCTTTGACCCAATGAAACTGAACGCGACATCCCATGTAAAGACACCATGTCCTACCTGCCTCCACTTATTGACCTCCAATAAGTGAGTCCTGAGGACACTTTGGGTCAACAATAAGCACTAGAAATTCTGCCTACTAACACTACTACTACCACTACCACAGGAAACAAAACAGAAAAAAACAACAACCACAAACACATGCTGACGCCTTTCACAAGTAGTGAAGCCGCCAAGTGGCATAGATGGAATAGACCGGTTTCCCCTGATCGATGCCGGGACCTCTCGTGGCTGCTGCCCGGGTCATATCCAGCCGAAGGTAGTGTGCACCGAAGAAGGCCTTAGGCCACAGTGCACACGTGGAACACGACGCGGAGAAAGCATGCAAAGGCTGGTTGCAGCGTTTTGGTTCAAAACCTGCAACCACTAGAGATCGTTTTAAGCCACTAGTAGAGGTGGCAAGCAGTGTGCCGCGTGGTGAGTTTGCCAGAGTTCTGATGAGCGACACCGTTGCAAAGGATATTCTTAATATTCTTACTTTGGAAGTGTGCATGATTTCTGGTCTGTTACGACACCCTCAGCCTGTCTTCCAGTTGAACAACCCGTCAACAAAAACCAACCGTCCGTCTGAGTCTACAAAAGCCTACCAAACCCAAAACAGTCTACCAAAACAAACATCCTCCAAACATCATCAAACATTAAGAAAAACATGCCAACAAACCAACACCAAAAGCGTCTCAACAGAACCACCAACACACATAACCACAACCAACAACCAACAAACCTATTCAACAAGGTAACCAAGAATCTTGTTGAACAATCTCGCACAAAGAGCGAATGAACTTCACATGAAGCGTCTAAAGAATGACCAACAAGACTACCCTGATAGGACCTGGACGAGTATTTCTTGGTGGACATCCATCTGTTCCAGAAGGCCTGTCCAGACCACTCGACCACCAATCATGACTGCTGGCATCTTCTTGCCCGTGTGCTGGATTCCGACGTTGGCTTTGAGCTGTTGAAGGTATGAAGGGGTTAGAACATGTTAGAACAAGACCTTGAGAGAGATTATTTACGTTTTAACTTGATTTAACTTGGGTTATATACTTTTATCCGGGCTTATTATGTCTTCTGTTGAGTTCAAACTCTCAAGCGTCTCATCAACTTCACCACCCTAAAAAAACGTAATCAAAAAAATCAAGCATCATCCCTTCCTCACGCTTGGTGAGGCAACATGACGTCTTTTGACTGTGGCCTATTGCAGGGCACCGGTTAAATTCTCTGTTTGGGCAAAGTCGGATTCCCAGAGGGGATGTGTTTCCTGATCTCCCTCTCTCTAGGTGATTCTAGGATAAAGTCGAGTCTTATAGCATCTCCAAGCTATTAATTAATAGCTATTAATCATGTCATCTATGTCACCGATCAATACAGCAGTGACTTACAGCCACCCAAGTCTAAAGGCGACAGCCCCCACACAACCACGCCTGATGGTAGCTGTAGGTGTCCTGGAGATAAACAGAAAGAAGCAAAGCCTTGTAGCTATGTCCACATCAAAAAGTCATCAACAAACTAGTCAACCAGCCAGCAAACCACCCGGCCCAGCCAGCCAATCGCAGCTCCTTAGCCAACTTGAGGACTAGAGATTAACAGCTCTCCGTTGATCGACGAGGTGGTAGAATTTGAGGTTTGAACAACACCCAAAACATGGAAAACAAAAACATACCTTCTGTGACCATAATGCAAGGGAAAATCCTCGATACTTGCTCAAATCAAAACATGATCCCAGTTTGCCGTTGAGTTGGACAAATTGAACCAGCAGGGGACATCATTCATCATCCACAAACCCATTGATTCCTCCGGGCCCTGCAAAGGACCACATGGAACCCCCAAAACCACTGAGTTGGTTCTTCGTTTGGCAACGAACGACCCACCGGACCGGTACACCCGGGTGGGTCGTGGTACGACCCGTCCGACCCGTCGGTCCCGATTGCCGACCACGTCGATGATGGTCCACCAAGTCTCGTTGTCCAACGAGACCTCGGCGAGTTCGTGTGGTGCGGCGAGTTCGTTCGGGAATACGCTAAGCAGCGTAGAATGTAGGGGTCACTCACCATATAGATATGTAAGAAAACAATGCAGCAAGGTCGCGATGGAACACATGACGCCAAAATGACACAGAAGCGACAAAAAACAGTGCAGAAGTAACAAGATCGACACCAAAATCGCTTGTGTTGTTTTCGGAGCTTCGCCTGAATATTGCCCCCACCAGAATATCCAGAATAAGACGTCTTTTGCGGAGTCATATAATATATATTCTTCAAACGCTTCAAAGATGAAGTTTAACTTTGTAATTGCCATATACGATGTTTTGATCATGTATTGGCTCTTTAACTGTCGTTGCTTTTTCAAAATTGAACATATAAGTATCGCCAGTGGCTGATAAGAGAACCTGCTTAATCAAACTTCTCCATGCATTTGCACTGAAATTGAGTTGCAAACGTCTCTTATTTCCTTTGATCGCTTCAAACTCCGGGCAGCCTGATCAGCCTGTGCTGTGTGGAGCCCGGGGCTTGACATATGAGGAAATGCCACTGTCCCGTTCGTCCTCTTCGAACGACCGGACTCCGAGGCGGAGTTCTTGGACTCCACACAGAGACGCTGTAGTCGGCTGCTGGTTCCTTCCAAAAGATGACCACCTTAGTAAGTGAGCGGTTGGTCATGTGAGCTGGCCTTGGGGCTGGGTGGTTTTGGGATGCTTTTTGATGGTTTTTGCAGAAGCTCTGACAATGGGTTGTTTTACCGGAACTGGTTTTGACTCACTGATGCTACTCACTGCCACTTGGGAATGCTGTGAGAGGTCATCAGAGTTGGGACAACTCGGGATGAGCCTTTTTCAGAACGAACTAGGGACATCCATGTTGAAAAAAATTGACGACCATTCCTCACTGGCATCCGAGATCAATGAACAACAAGGGTCTCCTTAGGCATAGCTATGCCACGATCGAGGTATGATATTTGTTTTTGCCGTTTTCAATCAATCTGCTTTTCTCGCCAAAACAAAATACATGCAAAGACAACATGCTTTAAAGCACTTCTCGCAGCTCAATGTCTTTAGTTCGTGGTGCATTCAATACAAAACAACATGGAACTGCAATGTCAATATATTACTGGCCCTACTCAACCAAATTACTGTAATGAACTTGTTTACTCATCAGCACTACTCGTTCAGACTGGCACCACCAATTCGTTTGGGCACCCGGCCGCACCACCGTTCTGGAAACCGTCCAAATCCAGCCAAAGACTGGCCTGGAACAGCATCGGGGCCATTTGAACAGCACCAGGAATCTGTTGAGGTAGTGGAATCGGTGGACAAACCCTGTGAAAGAACACCTCTTTGTTACACCCTGTTGTCCGCCGCCTTGAACCAAAAATGGAGTTGTGGGATTGTTTGCTCCCAGGGTACACAAACTCTGAAGACAATGCTCAGCATCAGGGCTCTCCAGCTTCTTCAATTGGCCATGACCTTTTGGAAGGCCTTGGGCGACTTACCTCTTCGACCTCCTGGGTGGGGTCTTCCGACACCTCGTACAGACCCGAACATCTGCAGGCCTGCAGTTGCAGGATGCCCGGAATCCTCAGTTGCTTCCGATTCGGATGTCCGGTGCCAAAAGCTGGACTCGAAATCCTCCCGCGCGGGGAGGAGTTTGGCAACTTGAGGATTCGAACATGGCACCAGAACAGATTGGTCGGCGGGCGGCTTGAAACATGAATTAAGTCAGTATAGTTAGTGTTGCAGGGCTACGCACTAAACGCTGATTGTTGGGACTTAGGATTTACGAATTTCACCTCGGCTTCTTCAGTTGAAGCAACCCCTCTCCTTTCCACGCCAACAAGACTCCGGTATCTCAAGCTAAGTATCAACATCTCTCTTTCTTTTAAGGGTTCAGCTATGAACAAATTATATCAAGCCCAATCAAGCCCCTAGACATGAAAAGTGGATTCCCAGAACAGCTAATTCATCCTGCTTGGAGCAACTTGCTCATGTTTGGACGACTTCCATCCACATGCCAGAGTGCTTTGTGAACATCCTGACCCACAGGGAAACACCTTCACTCCGACGACTGAGTGCCTGGCCCCACTTGGGAGGACCAATAAGTCGTGGGTATCCCATCCTGAGTCGGATGACACCGTCGCCGAGGCGTCGCCGCATCGAGATCGTCGCCGAAGGTGCCACCGTGGCCCGGTGGTCGTGCAAAGATTTGTGCCCCACGACCCCAGAAGTGTTTTCAAAGATGTGACACAAATGCCGGCGATTTTTCAGAATGGGAGTCCGGGAAGTCAACTTGTGCACGCGCTGGGAGTGATCGTGGAATTCCAGCCCTACAGCATCCTAAAGTCCGGACAGATTTGGAGAGTCAATGTGCGTTTCAGGGATGGACCAGTGGACCCTTCGCCAAGCATCGCACGCAAACTTGGGCAAATAGTCTTCACTCCACTCTGAATCCGATGATGCTGGCACGTTGAGCACCATATTGGTGATCTCCTGCGGACCGGTCTGACCGTCTTCCGCCGGAGCCGTGCATTCTGCTGGATGGAGCATGTGAATTGAAAAGGTATGGAACGGCAGTAGAGTGCGAGGCCTGGGTGTGCATGCGCAAACTCATGGGGCTGGGAAGTTTCAATGTGTTTCAATAGGCAGTATGATTCGATATTTATTGCCGGGTATGATTTAAGGGCCGGGTCAAAGATTACAAAGATTACCTTCGGCTTTGGATCACTGGTGCTTCCGCAGTGACTTCAATGTCACTTCATCGGGTGCACCGCCAAGTGCAACGACTTCATCGAATCTGGTCAAACAACGCTTCAATCAGCAGGCAGGTGCACCATATTGTGCTGACATGGACATCTACCTCCTGACAGGTGGATTTGGATGTTAGATAGCCACCCGGTGACCAGAACAGAACTACAAACGGGTTCTGAGGATCCAATGTGGGCCACTGAGTGTAAGACAGTGAAGGCTTCATGTCCAATCAGCATCACTAAGTTGGGCATGGTCGTGCTTGCTAAAAATGATCTGTCTGCTTCAAAGCCTGCTGCCTGCTGCCCGATGTGGAGCAGCAAGCAAGCAAGCCGCCAATTTCACGGCAAAACTGGGCTGCTCAGCGCTTTGGTCAGAGCATCTCGAGCTTTCCCTCAAGCTTCAAGAGATTGCCCCAAAAGGCCCTGCAGAACATGGAGCAGCTCGGTGAATACGTAGAATCTGTTAACCCCGCTCCGAGATGATGGCATCGCCTACCAAAGGGGCCAACGTGCGGTCTCCGGTGCGGCCCAAGGCCGGCGACGGTGTCACCCAAACTGCGGTGGTTCTAAAACTGGTCCCTCGCCACTGAAAACCAAGGGATTCCAAAAGAGGCACCCTTTGGCTCGCATGTGAGAGGGATCTGTAGACACTCATGGACGAAATGTTCGTTTTTGTGGATCAAGCAGTGTATCATAGTGTATCCAGCTAGTGCAGTGTGCTGGTATGTGCTGGACGCCTGCTAGTGCAGTGATCTGATGTGATCTGTAGCGTGCTCCTGTCCAAAAAGGGGTTGAGCAGTGCTTCAAGATTCCCGTGAGCAATCGGTAGCAAGGGCCCCAAGCAGCAGGTACTTGGAGATACCACCACAATCCTTCACCCAGGTCTCCAGGCAGCCTTCACTTGCAACCACAAGAACCCCACAAATGATTCTTCCAGGCTTACAACTTGGATTTATCCAGTCATTTGACCAAACAAGGCTCCAAACTCCAACCGACAAATAAGACAGCTGGCTCTCTTTTTCACAGACAAGCGGGTGGCGGACCTGTCCGCAAACGCAACAGTCCGTCACACTGTCCGTTGACCTGTGCAGTTCTTGACGATGCTGGAACTTCCCATAGGAGTCATTGTCCGCTAGCGATGGCCTCTACTGCCAGGGCCAAACGAGTAGGGGAAGGCAGCCGGGAAGGCATCGTCACTGATCTCCGTCACTGAGTCGGGGATGGTCACGCTTGCCAACGATATGCAGTTCTGGAACGCTCCATCCTCAATGTGCGTCACCGAGTCAGGGATGGTCAACCTTGTCAACTTGATGCATTCCGCAAAGGCAAGAACCCCAATGTGGGTCACTGAGGAAGGGATGGTCACACTTTTCAATCCTTGGCAGTTCTGAAAGGATCTATCCTCAATGCGCGTCACTGAGTTGGGTATTGTCACACTTGCCAACGAGCTGCAGTTCTGGAAGGCTCCATCCTCAATTTGCGTCACTGAGTCAGGGATGGTCACACTTGCCAAAGCCTTGCAGTTTGCAAAGGCTTTCTCTCCAATGTGTGTCACAGAACAAGGGATTCTCACACTCAGCACAGAGCAGCAGTCTCTGAAGGCATCTGATTCAATCTTTGTTACAGTGTCCGGGATATTCACCACAAAGACCGACTCCACGTCCATCTCACGGACCAATGGCAAAGCGCTTTGGTTGGAGCATGTCACTGAGTTGTCCTTCACGAGTATGGTTGCATCCGAGTCTGGAGTAAAGCCAGCCTCGGCAAGCGTCTCATCATCGCCAAGCAATTTGTGGCCCCCAAGCACCACCTCCACTCGGGTGGCGAGGCGTTTTTGCCAAGGCTGCCTTCTTTTGATCTTGTGCTTTAGCTCCCGACCAGTGGTATTTGGCATGACTTCCAGAACTATTGCTTCACCATTCAGCTGTGTAAATGATATGTCCATCGTGTCCATTGCCATCGCCAGCTGTGGAGTCTGGGATCAATCACAAAAGTGAGCCTTCAACAGAAACATGTTGATGAATGTTGTTCATGAGATGTCATGAGTCAAGTTATGTGCTGCACATGTGTCTATGCAAAGGACTCTCTGTTGTACATGCCTCTCTGTTCTTCTCTTCAATGAACTGGACACAGCGACAAGATCAAACAAGGATGTTGATAGATGACCAGAATGCGCAACAAAATGTCCAACTTAGTCCCCCACTTTTCACCATATCTCGTAATTATCACAGCGCAAGTTTGGATGGTCCAGATGTGCCCAGTGCTTTTACATAAAGACAAGTAAGATGCTCCACCCGACCGTGCACTGGGCTGCCCAGTCCGGACCTGTGCCCGGTCCGGACCTGTCCTCCACTTCGCCTAGCTTGATCCAGGCTTCCAGCGTGGCATTCTCCTGGATGCTCCACCCGAGCTGAGACGCGCTGAAGAGCGGTCACGCGGCCACGCGAACGGCGGCTACGTGCGGAGGTGGAGGATCTCATTCAGATCGGCAGAAAAACACCTTTACACCTGGTCCACAATTTTGGATAGACCGAACATACTGGAAGACCATGCTCTGCTGGAAAGCTGGTAGGTGTTTCAACATCTTTCAACCCCAAGAATTACATGACCTTCCCAAACCAAAATACGTGTTCACGCTTCATTTTTGCCTTGGTTTCTTTGGCTTTGCCAAAAGATTCGTCTGTGGGTCTTGGGGCTCCAAAATTCCTATATGTAAAACCATGTCTATACTTCATCACACCATGGACCAGACTTCTTGAGGTCACGTGTCTTGCGTCCCGGCTTCCGGACACCAAATCACACAGCACCGGCGTCCAGACGCGGCTGGGAGCCCCGAACCGTCTCCAGGTCCAAGACATCGGAGACCAGGAACCTCGCGACGCGAAACGGTCCTTCTTCAGTGTTGGGATAGTTTTGGGAGAGGTATAGATGAATGATGGATAGGATGGACTCTATGGGATGAATGATCTTTGAAGTTCGACAATGTAGACAATGTGGTGGTGGTGGTGGTGGTGGTGGTGGTGGTGGTGGCGGGGGTGGTGGTGGTGGTGGTGGTGGTGGTGGTGTGACACATTGGCATCTGAGAACCAAGGTTGTGGAAAACACAGTAATATTGAATTGCGCCACTATCTTCTTTTCATGTGGGGTCTGGATCTAGATCAACCAGCTACAGGTGTCACTACTTCCAGTATCAAACAAACAATGTGGGGCTTTAGCCTTGCCTTTTGCAAAGGGCAACCAGGCTTTTTAGTTTCACATGCAGGCTCTTGGAGCTGAAGGAGGGTCCGGTTAAACTGCTTAAACCAGAAAAACAGTCGCGACACTAGTCACGACTGACTAAGAAAAAGAAACACCACACTATCTTAGGGATCCAGTCGTACCTTCTCAGAACGTGATTGGAGACATTGTTATTTACGTTTGGAGGGTCCAAGTACCTTCTGAGATGGTATTTGGATCCCTAGATTCTTGACAAGGCTTTGTGGACCTGGAACTCTGTCTGCCAAGGTTCTGCTCCTGGGTCTTGTTGAGCTGCAAATATCCCGGGACGATCTCACCTTCCGAGCATCTGAGATCTGAGATGTTTGCTTGGAAATGTCATAGAAAAGTCATTTTGGAGCAACGCGGTGCGTGGGGAACCACCAGCGCCGCGGGGCGTTGGAACCGCCAGACCCAGCAGGGCAGGGCGGATCTAAAGATCCAGCCGCTTGGATCCACTTGGGCAACTATTCTAACTGTGCTCGAGTTTCGACCAACAGCATCCGTCATGATCCAGTCTTTGTGGGTTGACCACGTTGACCGCCGGCCGACGGTGCCTCTGAGCATCTTGAAAAGGTCATTATAGGCGGACAAATCCTTTCCAAAATATTCTAGAATATTCAGCATCTCTCCCATCTCCATCGATCCCTTCTCTTACTCCCAGCGAAGCGAGCTATCTGTTTTCAGCCAGCTCTTCCAGAACTCCCCTCAAAGAACCAGCAGAATCCCCACCTGACAGGCCTACCCGAGCTGGCGCCACTGTGGCCTCACAAACGCCAAACGCGCTGTCGCGTGGGCGTTCGAGCCGCCCGCCGCGTCTCGGTGGTGTATCTCCAGCTGAGGATCCCAAGACAGGAACTTGAATGTACTCTTGACTTAAGAACATCACCCAAGAGGAAGAGTCGGGAGAGTTGTAGGCAAGATTCTTACACTAATTGATGGTTTTGGATCCCCCCAAACTCTGTCATCTTTTAAATGGCATCATGGCCCTTGACCGTCGTCCGCTTTGGTTCTCTCGCGCAGTTTCTCGCGCCCATGGCCCTCGGTGCCTCATTGAACACTGTGGACTGCAGATCAAGGACGCCATTGCTGGAGGTATCCTCGTTCAGAGGCCACTCCACCCAGCCTCGGCATCAGGTTGAGGGTGTGGCCAAACCCTCAGCGAGGGTCCTCGCAGTCGCAAGGGGTTGAAACACCATGCTGGGTGAAGATTCCGCTTGGAATCCCAAAGACTCAAAGCTATTGGGAACGAGTGACTATATAGGGGTTGTTGGGGTTCATCATTTCCCGACTAGTTGTGATGGTGTTTTCCCAATCCTTGAAAAAAAGAGTGCAGTGTTGGACTCATGTTCCAGCTTGTGTTTGAAACAATCACTCGAATGGTTCTGCAGCTTCTCTTCACGAGGGGAGAGATCCTCTCTAGTTAGTTCCAACTTATCTTTCGCGCAAGAAAGGTCGTGCAACAGCGGAGTACATCCTCAGGTGAGCTTGTTTGAACACATTCTTCGAAGTCACATATCACATATCCCCTTCTGATGCACAGTGACCCCTGAAGAGCCTCGTTTTTCGTTCATACAGAAAAGACCAAGCTGTTGTGACCCGGATCTCTTGGTCAACGTCCGTGGAGGTCGTCGTGAAAACTTTCGGAAACAAACAACATACTGCTTGTTTCGGTTTTTTCAAACACATGTCGTGTTCAAAACCTAAACAGGTCCACACGAAAGCCAGTGAGTTCAACAATATCTGGAGCCTCCAAAGTACTTTAGAAAATGAGATAAGACCCTTCAAACACAGGTACTTGTACTCATGTTCTTAGGTACTTTGAGACTCCAAGTATACGAATGATTAAAAATGGAAACCACTCATGGGAATAAACATCCACTAGCATCTCCTCTCAAGAGGGACTTGGCTTGCTCCAACTGACGGTACTTTTCCCTTACTTGCTGTACTATAAATCAATATATCCTTTGTCATATCGAATCAGGGTAATCCTATCCAGTACTCCAATTTCCCTAGTAATTACAATCTCGAACCTCCCCGGACTAACCTGACACTCCTCCTTTGAATAGAATAGAAACACACCCACACACAAATGCACACATGCACTTCAGTCTCCCACCCACCCCACGCAAGACGGTGGTCTCCCCTCAAAAAACACCTGCGGAATAAGTGGCGTTGGTAGCACATCCACTGGGGCACGATCTCGCAAACAGCGTTCAAACATTGGAGCTCCGTGCCCCAAACCTCGACTCTCGACCGGACTGGCGGACTGGCGGACTGAAGAAAACATCCAATGTGAGGCGCCAAGCGCGCTTCACGGCCGCACAGGCACAGTTGGCTTTTCCTTCGTTTTTCTTCGGGCAACTGGTGGAATCACTCATGGAGAACTTCACAAAATGCCCTGAGAAGAATTGGAATCCGTAGTCATCTGACTCCATTGCGCATCTGCAGAGACCTCAAGGTCATCTTTCGAGACCTAATAAGGGGCAGCCTTTCTTCCAACATTGCAACTTGAACTGAAAGCTCGGGTGTTGGACCAGCAGAGCACTACTGGGGCCACCACGCGCGCACCACGCGCGAACCAGTCCGCGTTGCGTGTCCATGCGCATTGCGCACGCGTGGCCGCGGGCAACCGAGCGGCGGTGTCGTTGATGGCAGCCATCCCTTAGTGAGCCGGTCGTGCATGGCGCACACTTTGGCGCAGAACCTCCCCTAGCAAAGTATTGGTTTCTGAAAATAGGGAGGCTGCACCCTCCAACTCCAACCACCGGGTTTCTAGTCACTATAGTTACAGTATTTCATGTTAATTCATCATGATTCATCCTCTTCTTCTGACTTTTGAGATGTAATCTTCAATTTTTGTGCACAGTCAAACAGGACTCCAGATGGACATCAATCGATCTCATTCAAGGACTGGCAAACCTCTCTCCTCCGCCAGCCTGTACTTCATGCCAGGCCTCTAACTCAGCATCAACAACTCCACCGAGTTGTTGATGCTATGCCATGATTTCGATTTCTATACACTCCCTGAAACTAATATGCAAGTATACCCCGTGTTTGTAGAGGAAAATTATCTCCCAACAGGGCATTTACCACTTTCATGTTAGTTCATGTTACAGTTCATGTTAATTTCGAGGTAGTGTATATTTATGTATATTTGATAAATGGATTGACTGAGCTCAACGTGAATACATCCTCTGTGAGGTCAACGTCAATTGCAGTCGCTCTCAGTGTAGAGACGTTTCGATGACATGTTTCCCCGAAACATTGATCCCTTCGACATATCCTAGGCTCATAAGATTCAACACGTGAGTCAAATCCGAGCCAGCCTCTATCCAACGAATCTAGGGTCCGTTGGCCTCCTAAGTAAATCTAACATGAATGGAATCAAGCTACAAAGGACGAGTTTTATGTGACTGGAACATGGAGCTTACACGGTTGCACCCTCCCTCTGAGCCCGAGTAGCTCGAGAGCACTTGCAAGGGGAAGGCTTGCATCGCGTACAGGTTCGGCACACACACCGCCCCGACGTCATTGAAGCCCCGGCCTCAAGCAGTGCAATGGAGATCGTCAGGAAACCTCGTGAGACCCTCAGGTACAGTCCGTTCGGCCAGTCCGTTGATGCTCTGGGTTGGTCCAACCAGTGGCTTCCACTGTTGGTCCTTCTAAGACCTTTCAAGTAGCTGACGGAGGAAACACTTTTGACAGCAAAGACAGGGGCGGCTCTAAGCTAACAAAAAGCCTCAAACTTCATTCAACATGGTCTTGAGAAACTCGTCTGCAAAAGTACTCAACATATGACAGACTATACCTGGATCTTCAATCGGCACTAATTGTTGCCGGAGACATTCTTCAGTGCCAAGACGCCGTAATCAAAAAGAATACGCCGTGTTAGGGGTTGCAAACATGGACGGGGAAAGACCCTGTTTGGACGCCTAAAGATGCCTATAGATAAATCATACGCCGTCTTTGGCAAAAGACGCCGTAACGGCATGTTTTCTTGAAACATGATTTTTCTTGAAAAATGATTTTTGTGTTGTTTCCAATATCCAGGTATGGGTATAGAGGAACATACGCGTCCCATTGGAGTCTACAAACACAAGTTGTCAGCCTGCCCAAGCGCAGTTCACCAACCCTTATAACACAAACAACACACACACCACCAATGCCAATTGTTCTCAAATCCAACTCAAATATATAACGTGAAATGATCAAGAAACAGGACCAGTGCTTCTTATCAATTGATTTAACAATTTCCTTGATTGATGATTAATCTTTCTTACTTTTAGATATTTATAATATATTGGCATTTTAATTAATATATATATACTATCGTAAATTATAGTATCTTATGCGTTGACTTTCCGGCTATCGGCAGGGCAGTGCCCCGGACGCACCGGACACACCAGTTCACCGATCCAACGCACTGCCATGTTGCACTTTCCAGCGTGGCTGTGGTACATCAATTTAATATGTGCATCCACAGCTATCTAGGCCCTTAGTCCCTTAGATGTTTCTGACCTCCTCTCGATCCGTGGTGCTTCACCGTCTTGAGAAAAGGGAGGCTGTACTTGCGGGACGAGTTGGTTCCTACATGGTAGCGGAGCTCTTCACGGACTACGATCTTTGAGCAGGTGATCCTCGAGAATCTCGAGACTATAGGAACCGACTATGTCGTCTTCTTTGACAAGGACCAAAGATGGGGTACCAGGTTGGAATGGGGATCCTTCAACCTGGTTAGAGTTCAAGCAGGCAGCCAGACTGTATGTCGCATCGACCAAGATCGAGTCTCGCTACACCTGTGGATCAAAAATAGCAGCAGAATTGAGCGGGGCTGCCAAGACCGCCATCATGGGGAAAAAGTTGCACTGGCTTAGTGAGGCCTCTGGGGTTGAGACATTGCTGAAACACCTCCAAGAGACCATCGGCGAACCAGCACTACCAGAGGTGGGCAACTTCCTCCGGCTCTACTTCAAGACCCTTCGCCGACTACGAGGAGAAAGCATGACCGCATTTTGCGTGAGGCACCGAGAGGAGTATGAGAAGATGTGTCGCTCCTTGGCACGGATGATGAAGGAACAAAAGAAAGACACCAAGTGGAGACCTTCAGCAATACCAAGTTCCTCACAAGCCACGGACAACGGCAGCGTACAAGGGGGACAAGAGGGCCTAGGAGATCACACTGGGCATGAAGTGACCAATCAACAATGGGGAAACAGTGAACCCTGGTCCAGTTGGCAAGACTGGAGCTGGTCCACTGGAGGGGGTTGGTGGTCACACCAGTGGTATCAGCAGAACTACCAGCACTCCAACTGGGGAACAACCTCGGGACTACAAGAACAAGACGAAGATGAACCAGTGGAAATCCTACCAGATGCAGTACTTGGTTGGATGCTGCTGGAGAAGTCGGGGTTAGATGGATTGGAGAAAAGCATTACCCAGGGGGAGATCAAAGGGAACTTCACTCTGGCAGGGGTTGAAAATGCTCTTCGAGCTCATTGGGGAGACGATGCCATCAAAAAGAGAGATGGAGAAGCCACACACGCCCTATTTCATGAAGATCAACAAGAGGATGAACCATCACCTCAGGAAGAAGAAGAAGCCTACTTTGAAGGATGGGCGGAACATGAAATCGCCTGGTACCAAGAAGCCAAGAATGAAGAACAAAAAGCATGGATTCAATTTCAAGGAGCAAAGAGGACTCTCCGTGAAGCCAGAGCCCGACAGCACGAAGTCAAGATGTCCCGGAAGTTCTACAAGACCTCCTATCCCATCGGGGCAGGAAAGAGCTTCCAAAACCGAGGCGCACCACCGACAAAAGGTCCATGCTTCCTATGCGGGGAACGAGGGCATGTGAAAAGTGAGTGTCCAAAGCGACAAAGTGCCCAGTACACCGAGGACAATGAAGAGGAACATGTACACTACACCTTCCATACGACCGAAGAGACACAGGAAGGGGAAGACCCGAACTTTGAGCAGGGCAACAACTATGAGATCGACTCCGAGAAGGGTGACAACTACTTCCTCGAAGAGACCTATGGTGAAGGATCTTCAGAGCTTGAGCCAGGGGAAATCTTCCACGCGGCTGAAGTCTACATTAGTACTGAAACCGCAGTCGACCAAGGCAAGGCCATCTTGGACGGGGGAGCCACCCGAACTATGGGATCTCTCTACGCTCTGGAACGCTACATGCAAAACATGCAAGAGGCTCATGGCACGGACGGGGTCAAGGAGATCCGTACTTCAGAAGCTGACCGACCCATCTTCGGGTTTGGCAATTCACAAAAGTCCAAGTGCCTGTCGACTTGCCAGGTACAGCTGCCCAGTGAAGACAAATCGATGTCACTGCAGGTGCACGTGTTGGAAGAAGGTCGAGCCCCAGTCCTACTTTCAGTGGACTCACTACGGAAAATGGGAGCCATCATTGACTTCCGAAACGACAAGGCAGTGTTCACCACAGTGGCACCACGATCGCTCGTCTCACTGGAACGTTCATCATCCGGACATCAGCTGCTCCCTCTGACGAGAGACTTTTTGAAGGAGGGAAAAGGCCTCCGGTTTCCTGTACGTAGCTTAGAGGCTTTGATTTTCCGGCGATCTCAAACCGCCGCCACCGAAGAATAGGAAACCAAACTCAGCTCGGGAAAGCCTGTACCTGAGTGTGAGGAAAAGTTCAAAACAGGCAGGGAAGGTTTCTGCGTTCCTAATTCAGAGCAGTTAGAAATTGGAAAGGTAGAGAATGGTGCGGTAGATCAGTCATTTCTGTCAAGCGTTGCTGAGCGTTTTCCTTTTTATCACGCGGCATGGAGCCGCTGCTCAAGAGAGAGCCAACAACCACGGGAACAAGTGAAGCATAACAAACAAGAACAGGACTCTCATGACACGGTCGAACAAGCCGTCGCCAGCCTCGCTCACCCCGCAGCCATTTCTGTTGAACCGGATCTCTCGTGTGACCCAGCTCGTGTGACTCCTCACCATGGCGCCCAAGAAGTACATCCAGACGGCGGCCGACATCGAGATGAAGCCGCACTACCAATGCAGCGCAGCCGAGTGCAGGAAGGAGATGTCAGCAGCCGGGACCCCTCCTCACCAGGACCTCTCCATCTCGGAACTGCGGGTCATGCTGAGGGAGTCTCGCATCCGCCGAGGCCTACTCCAGGTGAAGGAACCGGGCCAAGATCAAATGGCACGGATCAAGAAAGCCAACAAGAGCGAACTCCAGGAGCTCATCAAGGCCTACCAACTACCCTCCATGGAGAAGGCCACAGTGGGGGAAATGAAGCTGGCACTCCGTCAGGCCGTGATCGACGACTGCGATGGGGACACCAAGATCAGCTTCGGGAAACACCAGGGAGCGACTTTCATGGAGGTGATGAGCACCGACCATCAGTACGCCATGTGGGCAACCAGGGAGGTGAAACACTCAGAGAGCCCCGACTGGAAGCTGATCCAGTTTGCTCGCTGGGTGAACAAGATGGAGAATGTGGAGGAACCTGCGGGCGACACTCCCTTCATGTCATCCGGAGCTCCCATGGCATATCAGACACCTCAATCGGGTGCCACCGGGGAAGCTCCCTTGGCATGGGCGGGTTTGGTAGTGCCACCAGGTCAGAATCGTCATCTGACCATGCCAAGTCGCAACAAAGCGAATGCATCCATGCAGGTCGATCAGAAGGCGGAACCCGCCAAGCTGCCGCAGTCCGAAGCCGCGGAAATCAAGGACGCCATGAACCAAATGATGCTCAAGATTCACACCTTGGAATCCGAGCTGAAAGAAGCCAAGGAGGAAGCAGCTTCAGCATCCTCCAAGACTCGCAAGACCAGCACCAGCTTCGAGAAAGTCTCAGCTCACGGGGAGCCTCAGTGAGAGAGGATAGAAGTGGCTCGGCTAGCCAAATCTATGAAGAACCGGCCTGTTTAATTCAAACACTTCAGCCAGAAGCCGCTTTGAGGCTTGGGAGGACTCTCGAAGAAGGGTTTTTCCACGGGCTGGATCAACTTTTGGATCAAGGCCGATTGTTTCTTTTGGAAGTTGCTTGTGCACCCGACTCCGTACTAACCAATGAAGCACTGGCAAAAGGACTCACAGCCGAACGGGCATCACTCTTCAACGGTTGCGATCTCACCTCACCTGAAGGACTTAGGAAAACCTTGGAACTGGTCAAGAGAAAGAGGCCCAAAAACATTTGGATTTCCACTGAGTGTGGCCCCTTCAGTCCTATCCAGAATTTCAACCAACGAACTGAGGCCCAACAACAAGACCTCCAGAGGAAACAACACGAGGCCCGAAAACAACATATCGGAGGACTCGTCGTCGCGTACTTCGGTCGGTCGATCGGCAGCGAAATTCATTGGGAATGGAGTCGATGGTGTCGGGCGTGGAAATGGGACCCCATAGAACAATACCGCAATAACCTTCAGACCGAAACGTCGATCGTGAGTGGATGTAGGGTTGGGCTGACGGACGACAAAGGTGGGGGACTGTTGGGAAAAGAGTGGAGAGTGGAAACGACCGATCATGATTTTGCGAAGGACCTCCAAATCAAATGTGAAGGTTCCGAATGCAGTTGTCATCATGTGAAGTGTGAAGGTAGGCTCACTAGGAAATCAGCCTTTTACACGCAAACCATGGCCAAACGGATCATTCACTACATGAAACTGTCGTCGAGCAGACACATTCGGAAGTGCATGCAAAACGAACAAACGAAGGACCACCAAGAAGTGAAGATGGGACAATACAAAAAGAAGGTTTGTAACTGCAGGCTTTTTAGGTGGAAAGGACAGGTTCAGTTGTGTTCGTCGTGCATTCTTTCGGAACGTGCGTTCGTCGGGGAAGGAAACGTGGGGGAGCAATGGGGAGAGGAAGACATGTTGGACGAGGACCCGGAGGTTTCCCCCCAAGAAGGTGACGGTGAGTGGGACCCCCAAGAAAAGAAAGAGTGGAGGAGAAAGATTAAGCTGGTTCATTGTTCCACCGGTCACGGTAGTGTCGAGAGTTTGGTTCACACCCTCAAACAGAAAGGATTGGAACAGAAAGTTATTGATTTGGCGAAGGATTTCAAGTGTGAGGTTTGTGAAGAGAGAAAAAGACCTGCCCCTAGAAGAGTGGCCACTCTGGAAGTGGTCCCAAAAAGATGGACTGTTGCCCTTGCCGACTGCGCCGTGTGGAGACACCCCATCTCGAAAGAAAGAATCACGGTTGGCTTGATCATGGATCAAGGGAGTAGGTTTTTGGTGGGAAAGATTTTAGGGAAGGGGGAATCGTCGAATGTCAAGTCCTCTCAATACATTGAGTTTTACCAAAGTCATTGGCTTCAATATTTTGGGCACCCTGATTTTCTCAGATTTGATGCCGAAGGGACTTGGCGCTCCCGTGAAATTGACTCGTATTTTTCCAAGAACCAGGTCATGTTGGACCCGATTCCCGGAGACGCACACTGGCACCTCTCACCACTGGAGCGAAGCATAGCATGGCTCAAAGAGCTTCTGTCCCGCCTCGCACAGGAGACGTCAAGCATCTCCACCCATGAAGCGGTGCACCAAGCTCTCAACATCTGGAACAGGAGGGAAATGGTGAGGGGCTTTTCCCCCCACCAACATGCCCTAGGACAGGCTCCCGACCTTGACGGTCGCTTCTTTCGAGATGATGTTCGTGGCCTACCAGTGGAGATCATGGAGACTCCAATAGGTGAACTCGAGAGACATCAAGGCCTCCGACTACAAGCCGAAGAAACGTTCTTGAAGTGGCAAGCCAAAGAGCGGCTTGCTCGAGCCATGAATTCCAAGTCCAAACCGATCCCGGTCTACACTCCAGGTGAACTGGTTTTCTACTGGCGGCACTTGGGTCGCAAAGAGGCTGGCCAAAGATATCAAACAGGGCATTTCCATGGATACGCAGGATCAGCTCGTGTATTGGCCCTGGAAACAAGATTTGATGAAGATGGAAATGTGAGACCCAGCTCGGTAGTATGGTTGGTACGCAACAACCGGCTGCTCAAGGCCTCAGTGGAACAACTCCGCAAAGCGTCCAACCGGGAAACCATCTTGGCAGAACTAGACAAAGACCTTCGGCTACCTTGGACGATCTCGGAGATTGTCGCGCCCTTGGGAAAGAATGAATATGACGACATCACCGTGGAAGCCAAGGACATGCCTTCGGAAGAGGACAAAGAAAGGGTAGCCCGATTTTGGGAACCACCCACCAAGAGGCACAGAACAAAGAGACCTGTGGAGCTTCCAGGAGAAGAAGAAGAAGTACAAGAACAAAACCCCTCGTTGCCTTCCAGGCCAACACCGATGGACATAGACCCAGAGGAAGACCCACTTCTCTACGCCAAAGGTGTCGAAGAAGAACACCAAGCCTTTTGGAATGATGAAAAGGCCTACGTAGAGATGGAAATACCACTGCCTCAAAGCAGGCATGGGTGGATGCAAATGTCCAAAGATGTGAAGGCCTACATCGTGAACACCCTCAAGAAAAAGAGTGTGGAAGTCTTTGAAAGACACATGGACGAGGACACCAAAGTGAAATTCCAAGGAGCAAAGAAAACAGAAATCTCAAAGTTTTTGGCATCCGAAGCCCTTGAAGCACTTCCAGCACGCCTACAACCGCCCAAAACTCAGGCGATGTCCATGAGGTGGCTCTTGAGTTGGAAAGTAGATGGGGACGGGAAAACTGTACCCAAAGCCAGACTAGTAGTACTGGGGTACCAAGACCCCAAGTACGAGCATCGTATCACTTACGCACCTACCACTACAAGACACACTAGGCAACTGATGCTACAATACGCAGCCTCCAGGGGATGGCATTGCTGGAAGGGCGACGTGGCGGCCGCGTTTTTGCAGGGTAGAATCTGTGAAGAGGAACTATACTGCATCCCAACACCTGATCTTTGCAAAGAGATGAACATCCCTCCAGAGTCCATCACTCGACTCCGGAAATCATGTTATGGCTTAGTTCAGGCTCCCTATGAGTGGTACGAGACCGTGAAGACCCACTTTCACGAGTTGGGATACAGACAGTGTTTCTCAGATCCTTGCTGCTGGGTGCTCAAACAAGAAGGTGAAGTCCGCTCCATCATTTCCGGCCACGTGGATGACTTTGTCTTCATTGGAAACCCCCAAGACGAATACTGGCAGAGAGCAAAAAAGAGCATCCAAGAAGCGTTTAGGTGGGGGGAATTCGAAGAAGACAAATTCACCCAGTGCGGCGTTCAAATCAGTAGACAACCTGATGGAGGGTACACTCTCAACCAGGAAAGATACATGAGTCATTCCCTTCCGGTTCCCCTCAACAGTGAACGTAGGAAACAACGAAAGGAACCAGCCACTGAAAAAGAAAAGAGTGCTATGAGGGGAGTGCTTGGAGCCATGTCTTGGCATTGCAGTCAAGTTGGGTTTAGGTATGCGGCCTATGTTTCCCTCCTTTTGAGCCAAGTTCCTCAAGCCACGGTTGAGACCATTTTGGAAACGAACACTTTGTTGCACAAGATGAAAGACGCTTCTAAGGAACCCATGAGGATTTTCCCCATTCCTTTGAATGAGATAGGTATGTATGCCTGGTCGGACGCCTCCAACCAGAACAGACCTTCTGGACACTCTACCAAAGGAATCTTCATAGGAGCGGCTCACCGGAATTTGAGTAAAGGTACCCTGGAGAAAATTTCCCCCATGTTTTGGAATTCCTCGAAGATTGACAGGGTTTGCAGAGCACCTGGCGCTAGTGAAGCGCATGCTGCTATGGATGCGGAAGACGCTCTTTGGTTGATCCGGTATCAATGGGGAGAAATTTGTGGAGAGGTCCCCGAACCCCGAAATCCGGACAATCTTGCTGCGAAAACCCCCGGAACCTTAATCACTGACAGTCGCAGTGTGTATGACAAGCTCCAACGACCTTACATCTCTCCGACTGGACAATCGAAGAAAATTGACATCGAGCTTGTTGCTTTGAAAAACTGCCAGAGTGAAACCAATCTGGAAATAAGATGGGTGAACAGCGAAGCCATGCTGTCCAACAGCTTGACAAAAAAGAATGAAGATGAACAAATGAATAGATTCATAGCTTGTAGGCAGTCTTGGCGCATAGTTGAAGACGCTGAAATGTTCAGCGGAAAGAAACTCAAAAAGGCAGGCAGAGACCTGCTAGATTTGAAAGACGCGGGAACCAAGCCCTGACTGTTTCTCTTTTCTTTTGGCCTTGCTGTTGCTCCCGTTTTTGGTTGTTGCTGGTTTTTGAAGTGCGTGCAAAAGGCACAGCGACCGGGCGGACCGGGGCCCATGCACTTTCCAGCGTGGCTGTGGTACATCAATTTAATATGTGCATCCACAGCTATCTAGGCCCTTAGTCCCTTAGATGTTTCTGACCTCCTCTCGATCCGTGGTGCTTCACCGTCTTGAGAAAAGGGAGGCTGTACTTGCGGGACGAGTTGGTTCCTACACATGTGACATGTGGCATTTTTTTTCACCAGAACGATGGCAAATCGATCAACAATCAGTGTGAGTATCCCAATCCAACAAAACATAAACCAAACTCACACCAACAAGAACCACAACACCACCACCACCAACAACAACAGCTCGTGGCCTGGACATTCACTTAAGAAGTGAGTGCTCACGCCGTTGAAGAGGTCCAAGGCTACGGAGCCTGAGTGCTCCAAGGCCACCTGAGTGCACCCTAGCCCACCGGCTGAAAGGACACGGCTCCCAATACGGTGGTTAGACCCCCCCCAAACCCACCCAAATCACCTTCGGAGGTAGGGAGGTAAATGGAGGTTCAGAGGGAAGAATCAAAAGATGATCTTGGACTCTGCTCAAATGCTTTGGGAGATCTGTAAAGAACACTCTGTGTGCTGGGTTGCCACTGGACTCGATCGCTTCAGATCACTAGATCCGTCATGTCAATCCCGTGTTTCAAAAATACATCGACTCGATCTGGAATCTTTAGCTGAACGGGCCCACATGCACGTGCCAAACGGTTCCTTTTGCGGAGAAGGCACTGCATCGCAAGCCACCCAGGGGTCCTGTTTGCGGAAATTCAGGTGTCCATGGTGGGTTTAAAAAGCAACATCTTCGATAGAGGAAGGTGATCCAAGTTTTGTAAGCCTAATCTGTTTTCAAGATGGGTGCACTTTGCTTTATTTTTGGTTGTGTTGTGTTGAAACAAAAACGTATATTATAGTTCCAAGTGAAAGGTGACTGAAGTGCTGGAGATCTGAAATTATCCTTTAGAAAACAATGTTGACAAAATGTACTGTATAGATCTGCACATATCTCAAACTTTCAACACATGCATAATCATGAAAATCACGTGCTGCCCTTTCCCCCAGGCTTCTGCAAAGTGTGCCCAAAAACAGCATGGTGGAGATGACAAAAAGGCACCACCAAATATGGGGAGTCAGAACTGATCAAGAACTCGATTCTTGATGGACACGGCCAGGGGGCAACTCATTGATGACTATATAACTGATTGGCGTCTGTTTCTTCTCCGTAGTCTCCGGAGACCCAAATCAGTGGCCGCTCTGGGACAAACCCAGCCGTCCAGGAACCAGCAGTACTTGCAGTCGTGACAATGGCATTCTTTGGCAATGACTTCTCTGCAGCCTCTGAAGGCATCAATTTGGGACCTGAGCGCAGAAATGCACACCGTCAACCTCAAATGATGGCAATTAGAGAAGGCCTCCGACCCAATGACCTTCACAGTGTCAGGAAGGATCAAGCTTTCCAAGGAGATGCAGCCCTTGAAAGCTCCTTGCTGAACGCAGGTCAAGGTGTCCGGAATGCTCACATTTGCCAAACTGCTGCAGTTCTCAAAGGTATATTCAGAAATCTGTGTGATTGAGCCGCCAATGTTCGCAGATGTCAACATGCTGCAATCTGCAAAGGCAGCAAACGCAATGTGGGTCACCGAATCGGGGATTGCCACACTTGTCAAAGAGCTGCAGCCGCGAAAGGCTCCATCACAAATGTCGATCACTGAGTCTGCTATGGTCAGACTTGCCAAAGATCTGCAGTTCCTAAACGCACCATTCCCAATGTGGGTCACTGAGTTGGGGATGGTGACACTCACCAATGAGCTACAGTTTTGGAAGGCAAAGTTCCCAATGTGAGTCAACGAGTCTGCTATGGTCAGGCTTGCCAAAGAGCTGCAGCTCTTAAATGCACCATTCGGAATGTGGGTCACTGAGTTGGGGATGGTAACACTACCCAAAGAGCTGCAGCTTTGGAAGGCAAAGTTCCCAATATGAGTCACTGAGTCGGGTACGGTCACACTCACCAAGGAACTGCAGTTTTGGAAGGCACAATTCTCAATGTGGGTCACCGAGTTGGGCAAGGACACACTAATCAAAGAGCTGCAGCCCTCGAAGGCACCATACCCAATCTGGGTCACTGAATCCGGAATGGTCAACTTGGCCAAAGTGCTGCAGTCTTTAAAGGCATATGGTTCAATTTGATGCAGGTGATTTGGGATTTGAAGTGCAAACAAAAAGTCCACATCAACGTCGTGGCCGACTTCGGCGAATGCACTTTTCTCAGAGCATGTCACCGTGTTTTCTTTGAAGACCACGGTCACATGTGAATCTGGAGGAAGGCCTGCATCTGCGAGAGTCTCGTCATTCTTCAATAGTTTGTTCTTTCCAATCACGATCTCCATCCGAGTTGTACTGCGTGTGAGCTTCTGCTGCTCCTTGATGAGCTGCTTCAATTCTCGTCCAATCATGTGAGGCATGGCTTCGAGAAACATTGTTTCGCCATTCAGCTGCATACACGAAATCCCCCTGGCCATGGCTCGATCCACGTTGACTATGGCATGAGACTGATAACAACTTTAGATAAACTTCTGCTGATCAATACTTGTGCCTGCAAAACTTCATTAGAGTCACCAAATGGCATAGCTTGAAAGAGTAAGATGTTTGCATAATTTGGATCACTCTACTAGTACACTCTACACACCACTAGGACAAAAGTTGATCTTCTTCAATCAATTCCCCATAGAATCCTGCACGAGGCTTATGTCACCTCACACGGTGGAATGTCCTTCAAAGCTGTTTAATGGCTATATGTTTGATTATGGTTAATTGACTGTCCCACACTAGCCACACAAAATTGGACCGCGGCTGATCCACAATAGATGTCATAAGACCCGGTAAGAAGAAAACAGGTTCTTCCTCTTGAAGTATTCAAGCCTTAAGTGCTGCAAGATGGGCGGGCAATCCTGGTTTGTCCATGTTTGCCCTCTATCAGATTTGAGAGATTGTCCTGCTTCACTACATGTCCTGCAAGATTGGCTTCTTGTCTTCGTGGCGACTTTCGGCGCTCTCAAGACCAGGCCCCGGGACACAGAATGTGGCCTCTCCCTAAAAAGGCTGGGTTGTATTGCTTTCCTCGTGGAAAACACCGAAACATCCACCTCTGAAAAGATGTCGGGCCATCGGTGGATGTTGGTGGATGTCTCGATGGCCATCCCGAATCAACATGCCGTGCTGTGATGCTGAAAAAGGAGGAAGAACGTGGAAGAACATCTGTGGGTTCCAGCCTTGCAATCACTATATACATACGAGGTCTATGCACCGCGTGTGTGGGTCAAAAATGGCATGCAAGACACCCCTCCAAGCATGAGTTAAAGAACCCGCGCAGAGCCATGCGCCACGCTCCCCGCTGCGCTGCTGCGCTGTGGACTTCTCGGTCCTGGCTGTTGCGAATGGCTTGGTAGACGCAGTCTTTGACGATCTCCGTCTGCTGCAAGTTCATCTCGTGCATGCGATTCCCAGCAAAAATACCTTGACAGGTCGTGTGTTGATCAAAGGAAAAAGCGGGTGGAAGTGAGGACGACTCCGAGAACCTACTGCTCCGGTAGGCTACTGCAAGGTAGGTGATTTTCAAGGTGAACCTGGGCCCGAAGAACAACATGATCTATGAATCAGATACAAGCTGCCAATGTCCAATGTTTAAAGTAGGTTGACAGGCGCTCTGATTCCTCATGCATGCTTGGAAGTCAAATTGATGTTAGCTTCATGTTAGCTTTGATATCCTTGATGACCCCTTTGTTGAACAATTAGACTGGACCTCTCTTTCTGTCGGGACAGGGAGTGGATTACAGCAGCCAGCCTTTTCTGACCGGCAGGAGCCTGATCAACGCCGTCTGGGGTTGGCACATCTCAACTCTCCTACGCCCCCAATCCATGCGCAGAGCCATGCATTCGCAGCTGCAACCCATCACTCCGGGAAAGATGGTCCGTGCAAACAAATACACCCAAATGCATCCAAGAGAACATGGAGACGTTCAGGTTCACCCATCAAACACAGCGTGGCAACACCCCGCGACTTACGAGCGGGTTTGTGCAGGAACATCTGACGATGAGCGGTGCAAAAGGCTACCCTTGACGATGACGCTTCGTGGGGAACCTTGGTCTTCCAAGAGCACATCTCACACTACTTGGGCCATGATGCAGGTGGAGCATGCTTGTCCAGCTGGCCAATGCAAGTAGGGAACCAAGTCCTTGCAGCGGTTCTTGTTCAAGACAGCACCCGAAAAGGAGGTTTTGGCATGGTGGAATCAATGCTCCAATCAATCTCCCCCTCTCTCTCTCTATATATATATATACATAGACAAATTGCCCAGAAACCATGCTGAAACCCCTCTGGAAAACCACCGTAGTTTGTTCACGATCGTGTTTTCGTTGGTTTATCCAAATACATCACTTGGAGCAAGGGCAATCCCTGAACATCACACGGCACCCGAGAGCGGTGCAGTACAGCCTCCACCGTCAAACATGCAGCCTCCACATTCGGGGTCTCAGGGGATTTCAGTGCGTTTTGTGTTCCCTTCAGGTCCTTGCAACCATTAACTCCCCGTTTTTGGTCCCCGAAGCTTTCACTGCTGAGTGGCTGGGTTGCCACATTGATGCAAACCTGGAGCATGCGTGGAAAGAAAGCAGTGCGCGGTCGTTGGTCAGGGTTGACACAACCTATGTCAACCCATCACAAGTCTCTTTGTTCTCCCGACTTGCCACCTGCATGTCCCAGGTCTGGAAGAAAAGACATAAACAACCCGTGCCAACTTCAAACTTCCTAGTTTATACCAGTTTCAAGTCTTGACCAAACCCTCGCTCTTATGAAGCTGCAAGAGACAAGCAATGGGTCAAACAATTTGGAAATCAATACTTGGGACCGCCCGACTGGATGCTTCCATTGATGTCATCTCTAGGTTGGTCAGTTCTGCCCACTTCCCATGAAGGAACAACAAACATACACATCACTCTAGTTAACGAACACTACTCTAGTTTGGTTGGACATCGAACACTCCTTGCAACACAATATAAACATTGTGTGTGACAAAACAGTTTCTGTGCTTTCACGTGGTCCAAACACTCATCCCGCTAGTCACCGCCTGAAAATGACCCCCAAAGGAACCAAAACACCTTTATCAAAAGGTGGTGCATCCTTTGGAAGGGATGTTTGACCTACTAATATGGCATCACCACCCCACAGAGGATCAAACCAACATATACAAGACAAATGTAACACATCCCACAGTTTAAATGTACCCTTGGTGGGCTAAAGGCAAGCTCAGTACCTCAAAGCATATGATCCGTGAAGAGTGGTGAATGAACAGCTCAAACGTGGGAAAGTAGCTTGCTGCCAATGACGTATAGGAATCAGGCACAAGTTGTCCGCTTTCTTGGAAGAATCACTCACTACTTGCCGGGCTTCTAGGTTCACAAGTAATACAGTAACATTCCCGCCAGAAAGTGATTTAGGGATCGTCTGTTCAATCGGCACTCCCGAAACGCGGATGACATACGGAGCATTGGACCTTGGGAAATTCAACCTTTGAAGCCCCCTTTGGGCCTTACAACATTTCAACCCATGCTTTTCTGGCTAATTATGATCGAGCCGAGTGGCAGTGGACATGGTCGTACAAATGCAAACAGGACTTGCAATCATCGAAGTTCGTTTGCAGTGTCCGTCGAGGGAAGACAATGAACTCCTGCACCGAGATGCGCTGCCGATGCATCCGATGCCCTTTCGGGGAAACAAGGAATAGAGGGGTCGATGCAGGTACACAATATATGTATATATATATATTAATTGGCTGTTCACTTCAGGGTATCCCCTCTATGAATCAATCAACCAAATTCAAGAGGCTATCGATGAGATGAAGAATTGTTCATTGGGATGTCTGCTGCTGCGACCCTGAGTCTGCAGGATGCTGGCAAATGTGTTGGAAGGCTTTAAGTAGTTTAACAACCTTAAAGAGAAAGCGGATGCATGTGGCGATGTCAAAAGCCAACGAGCACTAGATGCATGGGAGAAACATGTTTTTGTTTGATACTTCATGATAGATCAACTCGCGTCCCAAATGGGGGTTCTTCAAGCACTCTTGTGTTCTGCACCATCGAACTTGTTTGATTCCTGAGGAAGTCCGGAAGACTTGTTTCACAGGTGCAGTCAATTGCCTTCAGCAAATCCTCCCCAGAATTCCATGTGAGCTAGCAGTTGGGATCACTGAATCTGTTGGTCCTGGTTCATGTGCAACTACTACTTAGCTACTTCCCATGAGTTATGCCCCTATGATCAGCCACCCATGTGATTCAACCACTAAATTTAGAGTTGCCAGGAACCATCAACCCCCCACCAAGGCCCACAAATGCCATCTGAAAAGAAACCTCACATCTTTCACACACTCTGACTCACAAAGATTGGTTACATGGATGTCACCATCCACGTCCCTCTGTTCGTTGGAGTGTTTCTCACCTACAGCTCGATCCCCATCGGCCATCCGCACACCATGGACGACTGGCTCGCCGTGGGCGCGCTCAAGAGCCGCCGCTGACGACGTGCGATGCTCGTCGCCTGCACGTAGCCCCGGAGGGTCAAGTAGTCACCGAGTGGCTCGTTCCGGTAGGTGCTGGCTTGAAAGCCTCGGGTGGCGTCGATCAGAAAAGCGTGATCGATCACGTGGATGAAACATGGTCGACCCACCAAACAGGCAAACATACCAGGAAACAGGCAAACAACAAGAAGCACAATCACTGGCAATAAATTTTGAAGGGAAAAGAAACTGCCTACAGACAGAAATGATGCATCTTCAACCTCTGGCTGAAATTTCAGCATAGTGCTATGCATAGGCAAAAAAAGGCGCAAAATGCCTGCAGGAGCTACTATAGCAGGTGAGAATTATACATATAGTTAGGATGGTAGAAGCCACCGGCAACCGGCATCCTGGGTGTTCATATATTTTTGTGGGTTTAGACATGATTGAAACAAGCACCTCCACCCGTTGCTGGCACCTGACTATAACACTGCACATGCTGATTTGCTGGCACCGCGCTCGGTGGACCACATCGCAGTTCCCTCTTTGCCACCCCCCACCGCTCACGCCCGAGTGGCAGTAGTCATTGCTGCAAAGCTCCCAGAAACACTCCTGCACAAGAAAGCATATGAGTCATATGAGTTTTGCCTGTTCTTCAGGCACCTGGAGGACACCCGTCAGACAGCTGCATGGACGAACAATCTAACTCTGGAGGCTTCCGCGTCAAGACTAGAAGTCTACTGGAGCCCTCAACGAGGACTTGTGTAGGGAACAAAAAGGACACTACGACTACAATGCATCCGTCATCACAAGTTCTGCTTGATGCTGATAATTGCAAATACCCAGGAACACAGTACATCCATCAGTGGGCAGGAGCCAACCTCGCTACACAGCACCTGGAGAAACCATCAAGAGAAGTTCAACAACATCCTGCCCTTGACCACTGCATGTCACCTTGCTCTCAAGATTCAGTATAGAACTTGTCGTCTTGGAGCTTGTTCTTACTGATTCTCGCACAAACCGGTAGCCAATGCCACTCGTCAATGCCCGCGCACCGAGAGCGGACGTAACCGCCCCGCACGGCAAGAGCGGGCCCCTCACGCACACGACGACGAAGTCCAAGGCACCTTGTAGATGCGACACTCTTGAGAGACCTTCCAGTATGTGAGAAAGCTACACCGTGCGGTTTGCCGACCTCAGCCATCAGTTCCAATGGACGAATGCTGAAGTGTGTTTTCAGAAAAAAAGGATGTTCGGGCCTTTGTTGGAAATCATGCATATGTTTTTTTCCACTAACTCTTACAACCTTCCAGAAATCCTCAGAATAGATTCGAATCAAAAGACTAGCCACGCGGTTGAGTGCATATGTGGCTCAATCCTCCGGATTTCATGGAGGAGCGACATGAGTTGTTCTGATCATCGCATCCGAACATCCAAACTAAAAGTTTGACCACCATAGACCAGAATGCTCTCCAGACTCTGGCAGTCTGCAAATGCCCCCGGAACCCCAACCGGTCTCAACTCACTTCCCCCAAAATGGCAGTCTCGTCCCGGGCCCCAGTCTTTGGCAGCTCGTTTTGTCGTGTGAAAACTCCCCCTTCCCAAGTGGCAAAGGTCAGCGCAGCCAAAAAGGTCTGCGAAGGTGCCGGAGCCCAAGCTCGATTGCTGAGGACGCGGAGCGGAGAGCGAGCGGAGGGGTGAGGGGTGTTTTGGGATGTTTTGGGCTCAAGGTGGCCTACTGTTGGCAGGTAGATGCCGGGTTTGGTTATTCAAAGAACATGTGACATATTGTGCCATAGTTTACTACTTCACCTTGGCTGGGTCTGAAGATGCCGCCTTTTAGTTGTTGGATGCTTTTTAAAGTAAGTTGTCCGTGTCTCAAACCTCCGAGTAAGTGGTGACCTGGAAAAGGTGTAAAATGTTCAACAACCGAAAGGAACTGGATGAGATCCAACCCTCTCAGCCCTCTGCAGAGATGGGATTTTATTTGTTCTGGTGTTTCACCTGTGTTTCGGTTGAAAAACAAATACGACTGAATGAATCATCGGTTTGCAATCATCAACTTTCATAGAATGCACCTACAACAACGGTCCCAACAAAGAGAATGGACAACCCTACCTACCCTGCACCAACCACCCGAACATGGAACCATAACATGAACTTTGAAGTCAATGCAACTTCAATGAACTGCCCATTTTATCGTGACCAGTTCCAAGGGATGAATGTCATTTCGTTGGGTTGATGTCTGAGACATCAGAGTTAACTCTGGTTCCACCTTTGTGCTTCACGAACCGATGGGCCGCGCCTCCGAGCAAAGCCCCGAGCGGCCCTCGTCATCGCCGATGTAAGGGCGCACCTGAGGCGACTGGCCGTCGGTGTGAGCGACCGGCCGGAGGCGAGCACCGCGTGGACCAATATCCTATACCTTTTTTAGGCTTTATAAGGCTCCGTGGACCTTTATCATCTATCATCCTTTAGAAGGATCGAAAGTATACAGGTTTTTCTTTATAGGCCCTTTACTAGGCCCTTTGTGGAGGGGATCCACAGACCTTCTCCGCTGCGACAGGACCTACTGGCACCTACATCAAAAGCGTCGTCAAACACATCACCCTCGATCGGAGGGTGGCAGATCCGCATGGAATGATGTACCGGTTCAAGAGACTGTCATGAAACAACGAGGAGTACACCAAAAACATAGGAAACTGGAGGAAAACTGAATGGGATCCATCCCAAAAGTTCCAGTGAAGATAAGAAACCAATTGAACATGCCTCCTACATGGTCATCGTTTTCAAGACCCAATGTTGACTCAAAAAACTTTCAGGAACCCAAATTCATCCTTCCGGTGTTCGATTCAAACTTTAGATTTTCAATTTTTACGTTTCAATTTTTTCCATTTCCATCTATGCCGCGTAGTCGAAATTGGCAAGTGCTCTGCCAGTGTTGCTTCCAATTCCTGGGTGTCAGGATTGTGCTTTGCCAAGGTGAATTCAATGGCTTGTCCATCCAGCTGCCATTTCCAGCAATTATGCATTTGCATTGGCAACATGGCTTTGCATGGTTTGTGGAAACTGGCACTCCCAACCACTTGCTGAAGCAATCGAGGTCTCCACAAAACTGCACCAAAACAGCGAAATACCCTCATGCCAGCCAACTCCCCACCTTTGCCCCTGGTGGGGTGTTGGGCTCATCGGGAATACATCTGAAGTCATGGGTAGGCCACGTACCTGTCCACAAGGCTTCAAAACTCCACCTGAGCAAAAACCAAAATGTTTGCATAGCACCCCATGTAGAAGCAGTCAAAAGGGCCACCAATTTCTCAAACACAGCCCAGCAAAATACCATTACGTCAGCACATTGTCCTCCAAGCGCACTTGCTAGCAGTGAACACCAGGAAAAACTGTGCAGAGTGGCTCCCAATTTTTCCTATAACCACGGCTTCCTCCTGCATCCGTCAGATTGAAGAAACACAGGCTCGAGCAAGAAGGGCGCTAGCAGAGCTACTTTTCAGCCCCTATCAGAGCATTTTGCACATTGGCAAACCACTGCCTCCTGCATCGCTCAGCTTGGAGCCCAGCCTCACTGGTCAGAGGCCTCCAACCTTTTCAGCCGCTTGTTTACAACATCAAGTTGCCTGGTCAGATGCTCCCACTCTTCCTCAAGGGCACGCTTCTCGGCGACCTTGAAAGAGCACCAAGTGCTGCGCCTGCCACGCAAATCACAGCGGCACAGCGGTGGCGACCCACGAGCACCAGCGAGCACCAGGGCGTACATCCCACCCCCTGGAGAGCACCAAGTGCTGCACCTGCCACGGAAGTCACAGCGGCACAGCGGCGGCGACCCACGACAACCAGCGAGCACCAGGGCGGACATCCGACCCGGTGACAATTGGTGGTAGCAATTGGTGGGTGACAATTCGTTGGTAGCAATTGGGTTGGTGCAAGTTTGTTGGTGACAATTGGTTGGTGACAGTTGGTGGTGACAATTGGTTGGTGACACTTGGTGGGTGGCAATCGGTGGGTGGCAATCGGTTGGTGGCAATTGGTTAGTGGCAATTGGTTGGTGGCAATTGGTTGGTGAAAAAATGGTGGCAATTGGTTGGTGGCAATTGGTTGGTGGCAATTGGTTGGTGGCAGTTGGTTGGTGGCAATTGGTTGGTGGCAATTGGTTGGTGGCAATTGGTTGGTCGCAATTGGTTGGTGACAATTGGTTGGTGGCAAGTGGTTGGTGGCAATTGGTGGCAATTGTTTGGTGGCATTTGGTTGGTG
>CAXAMN010025384.1:455358-469374 GCA_963970005.1 Durusdinium trenchii | reverse complement strand
ACTACTACTACTACTACTACAGCCACTACTACTACGACGACGACTACGGCCAAATTTCCGACTGCGACTGGGACTACTACCATGTACAAGGACTACCACGACTACCACTACAAGCACAACCACCGCCACCACAGTGACCACAACCACAAGCACAACGACCACCGCTGCTGCTACTACTACTACGACGACGACTACTACCACTACTGCTATCACTGCAGCCCGTTCCATGTCCAACTAGCAATCCTCCACCACCAACATCAACAAACAAGAACAGTGAATGTTGTGTTTTTTGCTACAACTTCATGTCTTACTGCCGCTTGACTTTGACGTGACAACCGTCGCAAAAAACACCAAACAACCGACGCAACAAAAACAGACAGCTTATTACTCTCGCAGAAAACACCAGGCAGCCGACGCAAAAAACACCGGTGGACAGCTTACCGTCGCAAAAAACACCGTCCACAGGTTAGAAAAAACACGATGAATGCAACCGTCTGGAAATACACTGGTTACCATCGCAAAAGAAACACCGTCCCCCAAAATCCTTCCAATAAGTGGAGATTGGGTAGCCAGGGCCTTGGAACTCGATGTTTCTTCTCTGCACATCTCAGGAGCCCTTGTGGGACTTCTTTCCATGTGCCTTGGCCACTGCAAAACCACATGTTTTCATGGCAAAGCCCTCCTGGGCTGCCCCATGTGATGATCCATTAGAATCTTAAACACCTAAAAATGTCCCATGTGTTCCCAACCCCTGACCCCCAGCATGAAGATACAATGTTATCCGGCGCTATCCGGCGCCTGCGGCTCGCAGTTACAAGCATCTCCACGGAGGTACCCGGTCGGAACACGATCTTGATCCTCAGGCAAAGAGGTATGGCGGAAAAGGACAAGTGCGCCTGGTGAAAAGCGTGTGTGTAGGTCTGATTCTGATTCTCCAAAATGATGACCCCTTCTCTATGGGACTTGGGTCCAACCATCTCCTAGGGGATATAATAAAGGGAATGATGGCCTATATATAGCTGTGGGACTAGCTGTGGGCAATTTTTGTTGTGTTCCGGATCCTCATCCGATTCCCCAGTACTTGGTTGTCGTAACCAGTGGATCTGGAATTCTCAGGAGTTTAGACAACCCTGCTTCCGTGCATGTCCATAGTGGGATATACTACCTATACATAGCTATATCTATCTACAGTGGGGGAAACACAGTTAGAATATGAAAAACTATTTGAATGCAGTTAGAATATGAAAAAATTAAATATAGAATATGGATCAGATAGTTAAAACCGGAGTGCAGATAGAATATATATATATATATATATCTGAGAAAACATTGATAAACGTATGTCGTTAGGATTGTTGATGTTGCTGCTGTTCTGAATGTTGCGGATCGAGAAATGCTTGCTGGCTGGTTTGTTTACTTTACATTATTATGTTTGGTTGCCGTGCTGCGCAGTCAGGCTTTGTACTTTTGTGCATGTATGTATGTATGTATGTATGGATGTATGTATGTATGTATGTATGCAACGGAACAAAAACGCGACGCGAAACGCGCATTTGTTGAAGCACAGCGTCCCCAAGAGCCGCCGTACTCCAACAATACACCTTTTTTCTCACTTTCCATCTCCTTTCTTCTTCTTCTTCCTCCTCCCTCCGGAGGATCTACGCTTCCCGAGCAGCTCACGCTCCAGGGCTCTGACTGAAGGCCTCTTCCACAGCTCTTCCAGTGGGAGCTGCTGCCACTTCTGTGTAGTGAACGGCCTTAGAGCTCCATCTTCCCGACTGGCCACGAACGTTGGCTTCAATGTCGAAGAGGAAGATGTTTGGCCTTCAACCTCATCAGCTTCTCCACCAGATTCGAACTCCTCATCATCGGCCCCATCCGCGTCCAAGAAGTCGTCTGCGTCTGCCCAGCTCTTCTCCTGCACATGGAGCAGACTATGCACTGTAGAGCAGCCAAAGATCGAAAGTTTGCCTGCTTGCTAGCCTTTTGCATAAATGGTCCTTCACAATTCTATACAATTTGCATACATGGTCCTTCAAAATTCTATACTGTTGCTAGATTTGTAGTCTTTTCTGATCCTATATTTAAGGATTACAGTGAGGCAGGCAGTCTACATATATATATTCTAACTGCACTGTTTTTACTATTTTCTAATAAGAGCAGCCAAAGATCAATCATCAGTGGGCAAAAGTTTGCCTGCTTGCTAGCCATGCTGTACGTGATGCCAGTTATGCGCATGATGCTAGTGATGCTGCGTCAAAAACATCATTATCTCAAAATGATCTGAAACTCAATAGTTGTGTCCGTTTTCATCCGATTCTGGTGAATTTAGTCCTATCTCTTCTCAAATTCCTTCAAAAGATTGAATTCTCACAACAGACACAGAGACAGGGGGAGAGGAGAAAAAGTGAACCAAAAGTAGCTAGTTAATTTTTAATTCTTAGTTATTTTCCTGGTCAGATTCCTTCAGTTCCTGTCTTCCCTTGAGGTTTCAAGAGGTTTGAGGCCATTTCTTGAAATTTAGGATTTTTTAAAAAATTGTTAAAAATCACTATTTTTGGATAGTTTGCTGGTCGAATTCCTTCAGTTCCTGTTTTTCCTTGAAGTTTCAAGAGGTTTGAGGCCATATCGTAAAAATTGAAAATTTTGGAAAGACTAAAGTTGTGAGAATTCAATCTTTTGAAGGAATTTGAGAAGAGATAGGACTAAATTCACCAGAATCGGATGAAAACGGACACAACTATTGAGTTTCAGATCATTTTGAGATAATGATGTTTTTGACACAGCATGGCTAGCAAGCAGGCAAACTTTTGCCCACTGATGATTGATCTTTGGCTGCTCTTATTAGAAAATAGTAAAAACAGTGCAGTTAGAATATATATATGTAGACTGCCTGCCTCACTGTAATCCTTAAATATAGGATCAGAAAAGACTACAAATCTAGCAACAGTATAGAATTTTGAAGGACCATGTATGCAAAATGTATAGAATTGTGAAGGAAAATTGATAGGCCAAATATAGTACAGTAGTTGAAATTGATAGAGCAAGTAAATAGTTTAACAGAAAAATGATAGGACATGATAAGACATGTATGTAATTTTGAAGAAAACTGATCGGAAAAGCATAGGCCATTGTTTTTACAGTAGGTTGGAGGCCATTGTCGTTAGGTTGGAGGCCTTTGTAATCAGGTTAGGGGCCATTTCTATTGGGTTGGAGGCCATTGCTAGTACAGTGCAGTATCTATTGCACAGTCTGGCACAATTCTTTATGCACTAGGAACCCTTCAGCGTCCCCATGAGCCGCCGAAGGCTTATTTTACAGCTACAGTAGTGTAATTGAAGATTTATTCTAACTGCACTGTTTGCAGCTTGTTTTGCTTTACGAAATAAACAAACAGTACAGTATAGGCTAGGTTTCAACCGTCACGGTCCGCACTTAGGGGTGAAAGTTCTTCAAATGTTAGTTTCACTCACCCAAATACCAGTGCATTTCAATTCCAGCCAAAAGCAAACCGTGGCCTAGTTAGTTTCAAAATCTTAGTTTCCCACCGTATCCCTTCCATGGCCTTGTCCAATGATGTAGCGGCGCTCTCTGGATCTTTCGGCTCCACCTGCCACCAGCAGAGAAAGGCTGCACATCTGGTTATTCTTTCAGTTGGTGTTTGGCGGTCTTCAGATTGATATGAAACCACACAAATGAATCTAGGAAATATTTTGGTGGGAAAGATTGGAAGACGCACATGAACAGTCTATATTCTAACTGCAACGTTTCGGCTGCAGTTGCATACAGTACAGTAAGAGAAAATGTCAACGTTCCTCTACAGTAGTATCTTCCACTTACATTGACCAATAAAGCCCGGATGTGAGATGATCGTAAGATACAGTGCACATACAGTAAATATGCCAGTCCCATAGATCTTACAGTAGATGGGCTTTCTTCGAGGCGACCGTCACGTTCCCCCAACCAAACAACGCCTTGAGATCTCCCGAGATGGAGCTGTTCTCATCGGCCTTCCGTTGCCTTCCGAGAAACAAGGCCTGGTGACACGTGCCTGGTGTGGCTTAAAAGTACTCCGAAACAAAGACAACACACATCAGAAATTCATTTGGAGTGGCTGCCCTGGCCTTTCTTCCTGACGGGCTTCGCTCACTTTGTTCTGCAACTCCTGCCAAATCTGCCACCCAAACTCAAACAGTCAGAATATCATCCAAATCCGTTTTCTACATTATTCCAATCAGTACAGTACAGTAAGGTATTGTACAGAGTACAAAAGGTATTGTACAGTATAGTACAGTACAGTATAGTAGTTTTGCTTACTGTAGACAAAAACCAAAGCACTTCTGCAACCAAACAACAAGCCACCCCAGCTCAACCACCTCGTCAGCAAGGGCGCACTTCCTCTTCTTGGAGGCAGCCACAACCTGCGCAACCAACAAATGGTCTGGGTATACAGTACAGTACAGGATAAGCTATTCACACGCTGTACTGCAATCCTCTGACCTCAGAGCAGTAAAATTCCCGCCTCATTTGGGTCCATGGCTTCAATACAGTACCCTGCCCGGTCACTACAGTTGAGTTGTTTACAGTACTGTACAGTACAGTAGTATTGCTGCGTCACTACAGTACAGTACTGTAAGTTCTGTTTGTTTCAAAATTTGTAACTGTACTCTACAGCACACAGTTTTTCTACTTCCTGCATATGTACTGCGCGGTGTATTGCACTGTGTGGTACAGTATAATATGAAAGCTAAGGCCTCAAATCATGTGGCTACTGTGCTGTAGACAAATGAAATGAGCCTCAAAGCACTGTGGAAGCCGTACTGTACTGTGGACAATTGGAATGATACTGTATTGTTTAAAGTCAAGAGCACAGCGGTATACATTGCACTGTACAGTGCCCATGCAGGCGGGAGGCCATTGCTATTAGGTTGGAGGTCATTGCTATTAGGTTGGAGGCCACTACTATTAGGTCAGGGGCCATTGCTATTACTTACTGTACGTTGCAATAAATAGGTTGGAGGCCATGGCTATTAGGTTGGAGGCCATTGCTAGAAGGTTGGAGGCCATTGCTATTACAGTAGATTGGAGGCCATTGCTATTGGGTTGGAGGCCACTGCTATTAGGTTGGAGGCCACGGCCATTGCTATTGATTGGAGGCCATGGCTATTAGGTTGGACCAGGTTGGAGGCCATTGCTATTAGGTTGTGAAATTGTATTGAAACCTGCAGCGTCCCCAAGAGCCGCCGCATGTTTCTGACCAAGCACATTTCTTTCCCCTTTGCCCTTTGCTTCAAACGTGCCACGTCATGCATTCTGTACAATACATTCAAGTACATTCAAGCGGTGTCTGGGCGTGGCAACCTGTGACAGTGAGCATGCAGCTTAGTTCCACAGTAAGCACTCCACAGTACACTAGCCTGTTATTCTTCAGTACAGTAGCCTGTTATTCTTCAGTACAGTAGAGTACTGTGTACTTATAGTCTAGTAGTGGTATTCTAAGTGCAGTCTTTGTGCTTGTCGGTGGAGCTAATCACTATGAGGCGGCTCATTGGCTCGCAGAGATTGGATCTTCGCAAGCTGCCTTCTAGCCAATCTGTCTTGACTATTGCTCTCCAGGTGTGATTTGAGCATCAACTCCATCACACAAAGCAGCGCCTGCCATGCATTTCGACCGGAATCTCCATCCCAAGACCTGGAGAAATGCGATGAGTCAGCGCTGGATGCTCTGTAAACGCGGGCAGCTGGATGACAGCCAACACTGCAACCAAATGGCCTGGTGGCCAATCCTAGGTCCCTCAAACGCTGGTATTCTGGCTGGGACTCCAAGCAACGAACTCTTTGAGCCTTGGCAAACATGGCCGGAACCTCCTCCTCACTCTCAGACCCTGTCTCCACAAACATGTACGGCACCATGTCAGGATGCAGGTCTTCTCCTTCATGATCACTGTCAGCAACCATTTGCATCTGCTGGATGTCTGCTGCAGCTGCCTCATCATTCTCAACATCGCTCACCGGATCCTGTTCTGGTGGAAGCTTGCCTTGAAAATGGTCCAGCTCAGGAGGCACTGCATCATCAGACGGAGGCATAGTGCCTTGCAACAATGACAGCCGCCATGCTTTTCCAGATCCTGCATTGATCCTCAGCTCCTCTGGCTGATTTGACATGTGAACCACCAAGAGCAAGCATGTCCGCTTCAAACTGCTGACGCTCTTCCCCAAGAAGCGGTGCATCTGGCTCTTGGTCTTCTTGTTCAACACAATGCTTCTTGTAGAATCCGACTGCCATTGGGCGTACGCCTCAGTCATCTTTGGACTCATCTTCTTCTGTTTCCGTTGCTCCCACACCATGGCCTCTTGCTTCCACATCAAAATGGCTCTATCAATCGGGGGAACAAACCACTGTGGCAGAAGCTTTGGTGGATGCTCTGGCAAGTCAGGGTCCGATATTGCCCACAAAGAGTTGATCTCACCTTGCATAGTCGATGTCTCAGCCTGGACAACTGCCTTTGTTTCTGCAGGTGCATCAGGCTCTTCTATCTCATCAAGCTCAGTCAGCTTGGCGAGCTCATGTGGAGTCGAATCCAAAAACTCTTTGGCCTGCCCGACATCACCCCCAAAACGCCACTCTGCCACTTGTTGCATGGTCACAAAGCCCCTGCTCACCCATGCCCAGACAAGGATCTTGCCTTCCTTGTAGCCTGCTAGCTTGGAAAGGGACCACGCGTCTGCCTTGAGGCTGTCCTCCACGCTTAACCTCAGTTTGTGCAAAAAGCAAATTTGTACAGCACGGTACGGTACAGTAGGTGGAGGCCTTTGAAGTTAGGTTGGAGGCCATTGCTAGTAGGTTGGAGGCCATTGTCGTTAGGTTGGAGGCCATTGTTATCAGGTTAGGGGCCATTTCTATTGGGTTGGAGGCCATTGCTAGTACAGTGCAGTATCTATTGCACAGTCTGGCACAATTCTTTATGCACTAGGAACCCTTCAGCGTCCCCATGAGCCGCCGAAGGCTTACTCTACTGCTACACTTGAAAATATATTCTAACTGCACTCTCTGCAATGGTTTTGCTTTAAGCACATATACAGAACAGTACAGTACAGTTTTGGTTTCAACCTTTGGATCCACGATGCGTTGCTGCTGTGCGATGCTTTGAGGCTACTTACAGTATCCGACATTTCAGACAGACATGAACAGACATGCATTTTTCTGCAACATGAAGTTCTCACATCTCATCCAATCCAGCTTCTGGAATGAACAAGACGCTTGACAGTCCAATTCCGAGTGGTGATGCCACTTGTGGTTTTCAAACATAGTGAACATGTTTTGACACAATTGCAGCTGTTTTGTGAAGCATGGAATTGGACATAGCAAAGCCATGGCAATCACCTGACCACATACCATTTGAATGTGGAATAACAAAAACGTCAACCCAAGCAGCCAAGAAGTCACAACATGTGTTGAAGCATGTCAAATGTTTAGAGTACTGTACAGAATTGTATCAAAAAACAGTACAGTACTGTAGTTGTCACGACTCTTCTGTAAAAAATTGGAAGGCCCTTGAGGATACAGCTGCTAGGTTGACTATTCCAGACCAAGCACTACTACTGCGCAATGCACAATGCATCAGAATACCTATTGTGATTCCGGGGAAGGAATTTCAGGCATCTCTGAATCTGGAGTGGTAGGTGCAATGTACATGATAGGATTGGCAAACGTACCAGCTGGCAAAGGCGGCGTCATTGGCGAAAATGCCCCGACCGGCGTCATCGGTTCTCGTATAGCAAGACTTTGACCCCTCGGTTCCGGAGTCAGTGGTCCTGGTGGGCGTGGATATCTGTTTTCAGGAGCCACATAGTCCCTCACATTGTAGGCACCTTCCACTTCAGCAGGACCATCTTCTGATTCTGTCTCGCTTTCGAACATGAACGCGTCACCATCTCCAGCGAGATCTGCAAAGTCCTCAGCCTCAACTAGATGTTGATCCTTGGCTTCAGCCTGGGGCTGACTAGCTTCAGCCTGGGGCTCACTAGCCACCGCTTCATCATCTGGATTCTCGCCATTATCACCAGGATCAATTGAGCTGCTGCTCTCGGAAGATGAGTCTGAGCTGGAGCTGTTGTCATTTGGGGACACTAAATCTTGTAGCTCACCGTCAGAAGCAGTCGTGGCATTTGCCAGCATAGCAAGTTCATGCAGTGATGTATCATCTGTCACCTGTTTCCAAAGTGGCTCCAATTGGCGCGTTGGCATGGCAGGATGAGAGAGCGGACTCACCACTATGTTTCTTGGTCTGTTTTTTTGCCAAATGGCTATTTTCAAAAACACCATGTCGAGAGCATACCGGCAAATATTGACTCACCCACTCACATGTACAGTACTGTACGCTGTACAGTAGCTGTCGCTGAAACACATGAACATCAGTATGAACAGCTATACAGTACATTGCTGTAGTGAAAATACAGTACAATTGTATATGTACACTACTTTCAGTACTGCTGATTACAGTATCATTCTTTGTGTGATGTGCAGGCTGCATACACCTACATGACTGGATTAATATTCTATCTGCACTTGCCTTTGCTTGCTTTGTATGGAAAAGAATACAGTACTGCACGGTAGAGTACTGTACAGTCTCGTAATACGATGCAATAATATGGAATGCCCAATTTATCAATTGAGCCAAGCAGCGTGAAACGGGAGTTTCCATCAATGGAGATGCCAAAGTTCTCGTATGCATTCCTCAACTTTAAGCTGGAGCTCATCCCTGTCGCCAGTCTCATCCATGCTCTCCGCATGTAGTGCCAAAATTGATGCCATGCATCGTTTGGAGCACCACATGCTCCCCAGCCTCCAACAATCTGGACTCCATGGTCAGTCAAAGATGATCGGCCACCGTGTATCAGGATACAGTTGGCCTCCAGCTCAAATCGAGACCTTACCTTGTCATACATCCCTGTGCTATGGACAGTGGCTGCGTCGCACAGGACCAATGCCTTGGACTCAAAGCTTACTCCAAGGCTCTGGCGTTTTCTTTTGATCTCATCTTTGAGGAATACCAAGTACTGTTGAAGGGTGTCGCCCGTCCACATGTGCGACTTGCTCTCATGCCCTCGAGCAATGTAAACAAGCCCCTTCAATTCCTGGTTCATCTTTTCTGCGACAGAGTCTGTGATCGCCGTGGCAGGAGCTGTGATGTATCCACGACCCATGCTGCCGTCCGACCAAGATAATGTCGTCACAGTTCTTGCAACACGTGCTCCATCGACTGGCACCAATGTGGATTGAGCATTCAATGTTGCTTTGGCAGGACCATCATCCTTCTTCTCCACCACTGAGTTTGGATCAGCTGGAAGCGACAAAGATTCCCGGATCTTGTGCAGCATGGCCTTCTCAGATGCTTTTCTCAAATCTTTCATTTGCCCTGCGTGATCTTGCTGCTTGAAAAGTACCCTTTTTGCTGGCTCATAGTGCATGCTCCAAACTTGATCAAAGTGGCACATCAATCGAGGGTCTATCTTCTTGGTCTCGATGGCCATACTGACCCATTCCCTCACAGCTTTCATATTGGGGTGGTCGTATGCTAGATGTCGTGTCTGCTTGGAGATCCTTGCCGATTTCAACCCAAGCTTGTTTGCCAAGTTCTGCACACATTTCCTCAGATAAATAGAAGCTCCACTGGAGGAGGAATCTATATTACAGTACAGTTGCGGTACGGTATCTTTCTATCTTTGCAGTACGGTACTGTATCTAATTGTCTACAGTATCTGTCTGCCCATCCATCTAATCTATCTACAGCATATTCTAACTGCACTCAGCTTTGCCCTCCAGATAATCTAGAGTAGAGTAGAGTACTGTCCTCTACGGTAGTGAGGGTTTCTGTGGCGGCTCGTGGGGCCGCTACAGCCTATATGATGATACCATACAGTACAGTACAGTACTGTACAGTAGTGATCAATGATGCAAGTAAACACATACTGTATTTGTTCGGCCAAGAAACTTGATGTTCGCATGGTTGTTTGTGATGGCGCAAGGCTGCAAAAGTGACAACATCCTCTCAAGCTCATCCTTGGCGTTGTTCTGAATCTCTGCAATTTTGGCCTCGGACATGCCCGACTCAATCCTCCGGTCACAGTCTTCCAAAATCCTTGGGCCAAAATTGCTTTGGACTTCTTCAGAAAGCTTGGCCACTTGATCATTCCAGAAGGCAATCATGTCAACCAACAAATTCTGCACAAAGTCAGTGGTCACTTCTTCACCCAGCTGCATGCGCTCCATCGCAACCTGCTCCAGAGCTAGGGCCAAAGGAAGTGGCACTGAATGAATCCCATCTTTCAATGAAAACTTGCTGTTGTTGTGCTTCATCTTCTCAATGCACAACAAAGGTCGGACTGAATTTGGAATCTCAGCCATTTGCTTTGCTTGCTTTGGTGCGAGTTGGCAAAATAGGTCCCAATGGTGCTCCCGGCGCTTTTTTCCCCAATGGCTGTCGGTGAAGCACCCTTGGTATTGTCCCTGCTTCCTGGAAGTTCTCAACATGTGTTTCTCTGGAAACCTAATCTCTGGGTCTGCTTTCAGGCGGTCATACTCTTGGAAAAGTTGAACTTTGGCCCAGATAGAGACACAGGAGCTTTTGCCAGTCCTCTTCACATCAGCTCTTTGTTGGTACTTGCGCTTCTTTGGGGGCTGCCCGTCCTCAGCCACAGCAGCAGATCGCTTGCGATCACCGTTTGCACTTCTAGATGGCCCCTTTTGCTTAACTTCTCCTTGCTCCCGAAACTCCTGAATCTTTTCCAGACTCAAGTGCTCATAGTCCACTTGCGAAGTCTTCCCCCGAACGCGACGGGCTGGAGGTGGACCCTCCACACGCTTCACCAAAGAGCTTGAGGCTGGCTCCTCAGAATCCACCGTATCAGAATCTCGAGCGTTCTCTGGAATATTGGTAGCTGCATCCACCATAATCTGCTGGAACGCACTCCAGAATGCTTGCAGCTCATCTTCCGTCATGTCACGAACGGCTTTTGGTTTCCAGCCTGTCGGTGGCTTCTCAAAACGTGCGAGATCCCTGTCAACCTGCTTCAAATGTGTCCAAAACACAAGCAGCTGCTTTGGGGTCATGTCCACCTTGCAGTCCTGGAAGACATGTTTGGACAAGGCAGCAATATACAATACAGTACCGTATGGTATGTTCTGTACACAGCTTATGATTACACAATAAGTGTTGTAACTCTATATATATATATATGTTTAATAACGCAATACTATACTCAATACGGGTTGACAAACAAATTCTAACTGCAATTGCCGCTATTTGTCCTGAAAGCAATCTCCAGTCCATGCAGGCGCTTTGCTGAATCTTGCTCGCTTAGCAGGAGGGCTCGGGTCGAAGAAGTCAGGGATCTGCATCTTTTCCCCGCTAGAAACTTCTGTTGAGCTTTGTGAATCATCCTTAATGTTCATGCCACTATCATCAGAAGCTTCTGTGATGACATTCTCCTCTTTCTTGCCACCTATGCTCCTCCATCCTCTCGCGTGGACCAAGCTGGCCAGGAGCTGAACTTGCGCGCATGTGCTGGCGAACGCGTTTCCAGCCAAATCTTGAGCCTTTCGAGGTATCTGCAGACAATCTTCTATAGCCTGTGGGTTTGCAAAATCTTGTTTGAAAATCCCCTGACACTTGAAGAGTTCTTCAACCGTCAGGTTTCTGCCCAACGACACACTGTAAATGGGGTGCGACGGGCGTACGCATGTTGCAACTCCAAAGCCCGTCTCTGAACTCCAGCTACTCGATGATGATGTATCCACAAAAATGTTACTCGACTCATTGTTGACAGCAGCTTTGTCAAGGGCCTCCTTCACATTCTCCAATGCATTGCCAGTCAAAGGGCATTTTGGCAGGTTTACATCAAACATCTCCTCGAACTTGAATTTCAGCACTGACTCCATGCTGCTTAGAGTTGCAGCCATGTTAGCTGATAGCTCCTGTGCATTCTGTCCGTCGTCGATATCCCCCAAACCGTACACACGAGTACGCCTTTGCGTCAGGCAATAGTTTTGGGCGTCCAGCTTGCTCCACTGGAAGACATAGCCCAAACTCTTGAGATCCTTCTCTATCACCTGCAAGGTTAGCAAAACATGTGCTTACTACAACGCAGTACAGTAGCAGAACGAGCCAACAGGTTTGGTGAGCATTGCGCAAACAGAGAATTCTGTATTGTGTTGAACACGTGGTACTACTGGTAGTAGTACAGTATAATTTTTAATATTCTAACTGCACTGTTTTGGCAGCAGAATAAAAGGACATGGCCTCGACTGGTCTCAACGGGGTCTCTTCTCCATCTTTTCCTCTTGGGCGGTTCGCTACATCAACCACGTTCTCGAACAAGAATATTGCCGGATTGGTTTGTTCTATCGCCCGCTTCACTCCAAGCTTGTAAGTGACCCCGCTGCTGCCAGAACCATCTGTGTAACCTCAACTGAAAAGGTTATTCTGCTGCGAGAGGGAAGGTACAGTAAGGAGATCGTAAAATACTGTTCTTTTATTATAGTACTGTACAGTTTGGTGAGCAAGAAAAAGGGCAGCCATTGTACCGCACAATGAACATTTCATAAAAGATGGACAGTTTGGTGCAATTGCAAATTCAAGGCGAAAGGCAGTTCTGGAAATTGGCACGGTCTAAGAACATTTTGGATAGATTCTTGCAGGATGGGCCTGACACCAGAACATCGATAGATGATGGAATGCAATGCTTCATTCCACAGCTATGGCAAAAGTGCTCTTCCCCACCACGCGGGTCAAAGATGGACACGTCGTCAAACATGTGGAAAGATGGCTGCTTGAAGTCTGGAGGGGTGTGAGCCGACATGATGAACCGCCTTTTGTACTCGTCAAACTCAACAGAGAAGGAGTGGGCTATGTCAACGGACACCTTGGTACTGTACAAAAAGTTTGATACAGTACAATTCCTGCGCAATACAGTACAGCACAGTGTTGACAATGGGTTCTAGAAGTTCTGGAACTTCCAGTGCTCTGACAGTACAGTGTATATTCTATCTGCACTTTGTGGTGCTTCCTCTGCTCTTACAACCAAAGTCTCCATGAATCGAGATCATAAGCCAAGGTGCATCAAACATCTCACAAAGAACTTTGAACGTTTGCACAAATACTGGGACTACCACGTCTGTCCCGGAACAGGTTGACCCAAGACGAATGCATTTGCCGTCCAGTGCTTGCAAAGTTGAATGTAGTTTATTCTTGTCATCTGCTGACAAACGCCCCACAAAATGCTTAGCCGTTGATGTCAAGCTCATCTCAGCTAGGTCTGACGAACACATTCTTCGCAACGCAGACAGTGGAACTCTAGTACTTCTTCCTTTCCTGGAGCCAATCACCATAGGTTCAGCAAAGCGCTCAATGTTGACCAGCTGCCACTGCCACAAAGTCTTCCCCTCGTCAAGAATGCCTTGGATCAGAGTGTGTGCACTGCACAGTGCTGTACAGCATTGTATTGTGCAACTCTACCGTACTGTAGCATTATGGCAGGGTGCTAAAACAAGTGCGAGACATACAAAACTACAGTACAGTATAGTTACTGCACTATACAGTACAGTACTGTACAACACTGAATTGTTTAATCTTGATTACAGAAGCACACGCCAAATTGAAACACGGAACGGTTTCTCCATGCAGACTTTTGCGATGAATCAGCTCTATTGAAAGCGCCGGTCCCCCGCAAGTTGGAGAAGTTCTTAATAACCTGGCATTCCTGGATTTCAGCCATTGCTATTGCCGCACCTGTGCCACTCTCGGTCAAGCAAAACTTGCCACACCGCGCTTGCTTGTTGGGTTGCCATGTAAACAGCCAAGATGATAGATCAAAAACCTTCTCTATGATATCCCTTGACAGGCTGACAACGGTGCACGACTCTGCCAGTGCTGAGACTTCTGGAAATGCTTTTGGTGGTTCACTCCTCTCAACCTCCACCGATGCTTGCTTGGCTGTCTCTGCCTTTGCTTCTGG
>CAXAMN010025384.1:328358-455348 GCA_963970005.1 Durusdinium trenchii | reverse complement strand
TGCTTCTGTTGGTTTAGGGCTGTCAACCTCCACCGGTGCTTGCTCGGATGTCTCTGCCAGCGGCGCTTCCTGTTTACTTTGCGGTTCTGCTTCCTTGTTGTTTGCTGCTTCTGGTAGTGCTTGTGTTTGCGCAGGGATGTGAACCTGCACCGGTGCTTGCTGAGCTTCTTGGATGGTACCTGCTTGCTGGGCTCTGTGTGCATCCTCAATGCCCGCTGGTTCTTGTACTGGTGGAAGTGTATTGCCGTAAGCCTGTTCGCATGACACTGGGGCCTGGTGTGGTGCCTTCACAGGCAGCCATATTGTGTTTGGAGTTGAAGCATCTTCACGGTGCATTGGCCTTAAGAGACTGAAATGGCTGTAATACTGCTCTGTGTCAGGGTTCACTTTCCACTCATACATCAAGTGAACATCTTCTGTGCGTTCTGGTCCATAAATTGCATCTTGTTGTACACTATTGCCGGTACTGCTGCCAATCCAACAATATGCCTGCAAGGATGAAGGTTGAATGTTCTTCTGGTGTGTGCATAGTGTATAGCACAGTACAATACCTACAGTAGAATAAAATTACAAGACTGTACTGTACAGTACCCTACTGTACTGTACTCTACTCTACTGTATGCTCTATGAGATTGTGCTGTACTTGTAAGCCTTTGTTCTTGCAGTATTGTGTTGTAACAAAACTGTTTGGTTTTCAATGCAGTTAGAATACGGTTTAACTTAACCCATCCGGCCTTTGCTTCAATGGTGCACCGTATAGCAAGGTTCAGCGTTTTCCCTAACCACGTCAACTCCAGCACATCCACTGTAAGACGATCTTGAGCGGATTTGGACATTTCCACCATCAGCTGGTCACGCTTGTCCGTAGAATCCAATGCCAATTGACGAAGTTGCTTGGCATTTGTAGACTCTTTTTCCACCACTCTGGCATTGACAGCGAAACCATCTGGAGCACGTGCAACTTCTGACCATTCCTCAAAGCGCAAGCCAGCCAAAATTGAATGGTAGCAGCACAGTCCGTCAGGAGGAGCTGAGTAGATTCTATATTGTCGCGAGGGACCACGGTCCTTCTTTCTCTCCTGCGCTGCCTGCTGTATATGTTTGTAGACAGCTTCAGACACTGCGCAATGCGCCTGTTCACTGTTCGTGTACATTTCTTGGGAAAACAACATGCTGCACGTGTGCACATTACTTGGTTCATATTCTATGTGCACTGCTGAAGTTGCTTGTGCAATATGAAAAGAGTACAGTACAGTACAAACCCTGGCCTGGTCCTCAAAGCTTGTCCCAACTCTACTGGCCGGCAACACCGCGTAAATGTCGTTCTTCTTCCGGTTGTTTGATTGGGAGCACAAGGCCACAGGCTTGAAAGAGATGTCGCCGTCATTCCATTGAGTCAACCAGGCCCTCCGATCCGGTTTCAATGGAAAAGTCATGAGTAGCAATGGATGCTCTAATCCACTGGCTTCAATGAGATCTTTGTGAGCATCAGGTTCGCTCTCTGTCCAAACCACCACCCCCAAAGCCTTGTAGTCCTGCTTCTGCCATCGTTCGATCACAAACGGGTTGGTCATGACAGAGCCAACCGATGAAGCAGTAATTACATCCAACACACGACCCTCCTTGCCAGCCAACACGCCAATTTCAACAGTCTCCTTGCCAGAGATGCTCTCCAATTTCCTGATGAGGCCCTTGTAGACAAACAAAGGGCACTCGTCTAGGTCTTCTTCAGACCTGGTCATTGGTGCAAGGAAGTCGGCCGTCACATCCTTTGTGTTGTCCAAGCTTGAGTTGCAGTCGACTTCCTCAAGCACCTCTTTCATCTCTGAATTTGCCAAGGCCTTCAACGCAGCTTCTTGCGCCATAGCTGGCTTTGTTTTGTCTATCACTTTTTGAAGAGACTTGTTCAAAGTGCCGTCCTGCGTCAGTGATTTCCACAAGTTGACTAAAGTTTGAGAACTGACTCAACTCTACATTTGTTCATATTCTAACTGCACTGGTCAATATATTCCCAGACAATACAGTACACTATCAGTACACTACTGTACAAAAGCCAAAACTCGTCCGAGTTACAACGCCGACCAAAGAATGTCCTTGTTGGCAATTGATAGGGACTTCAGCCAGCGGATTGCCTCGTTGAATCGTGCAAAACTCTTCTCCAACAACTCTTTGCCACCAGCGAAGGACACCGTGAATCCAAACAACGTAGGATTGATGCTCCACTGATTGATGTCATCCTTCGGCCCAGCCATGCGCTTGATCAGCTTCTCAATGACAGCCTTCTCCACCTTCCTCACCTTGCCTCTGCACAACTGCCTGACAAGTGCTTCCTTTTGGGCGACTAAGGATTTTCCTTTCGCTGCAAACTTGGAGTCAACATCACTCTCCAAAAGAAATGTAATGCGCTCCTTTGGTTTCCCCTTCAAAGAGTCAAGAACAGCCAGTGTTGCAAGCGCTTCTTGCTCGAAGATCTCTGCAGCCATGGTTGAGACCCCCTCAACCGTAGCCCCCCAGAACTTCTGCTCGAACTTTCGGCTTTCGCCGAGCACGTTCACTCTCACGTGCTGCTTGAACACAAAGATGTTCTTGCTTTGTGGTGGTGCCGGGACTGCATCATCCTGAACGTCCTCGGCACTCTCCTCCAGCTCGGGATCTGGCGCGACTGACGGTGCTGGCAACGGGGGTGGTGGTCTTGAACGCGCCAAATCTTGAGCGCTGACCACTCCCCTGGCTGCTGCTTCCATCAAATCGTCCATGGCCACTGAATGAGGAATGAATTCAATGATAAATTCGAATGATCTCGTTTGGATTGGGTTGTAAACATATTCTAACTGCAATCTCTCCATATGCATTTACATAGGCAACTAATATACAGTACAATAGTGATAAGCGATGCATTTTTCAACAAATGATGTGTGTCAATAAATGGGAACGATATCTTCATCAAAATGGTTTGTGGTGTAGTTGTGTAAGTACCGTTGAACATATATTCTAACTGCAGTCTTTCCATATGCGTTCACATAGCCAATTAATATACACTACAATAGGTTTCAATTTCCTCTTTTAAGCGATGTGTTGGCATGCTTGCCCAGAGCGCTGTATGCAAGAACGGAAGATGCAAATGAAAATGCAAAATTCAAGAACAATGCAAAATGAACAATGCAAAATTCAAGATCAGCTAACAAGTCTTTGAAGCACAGCGTCCCCATGAGCCGCCATATCCCAAAGACGTGTTAGTCTAATTGTGTGCATACCCTACTGTATGCAGTTGTGCTTGTTGTGATTGTTAAATTGTTGCTGTTGCTGCTTCTGGATGATGTTGATCGAGCAATGCTTGCTTGCTTGTTTTTGCACGGAACAGTATCAGTTTGTTTTAGTGGTTCTTGTCCTGTTAAAATGATGCTTGTATATATTCTATCTGCACTCGTATTCTAACTGCTTTTTCGCACGGGGAGTCCGAAAGTGATCTGAATTTAAATACCTAAATTTATTTATTTCATATTCTAACTGTGTTTCCCTGATAGTATAATGTATCCTATGATCTCTCCATGATCCATGATCTCTAATCTCTGTGCAAATGGACAAACACCTGCTAACATTTTGCCTGTTCGAGATGTGTAATAGTGCGGACCCGCCGGACCCGCCAACCAAAACGCAGGTGCAAAAAACTGTAGATCAAATTGGACGTTTTCAGATAGAACTCTTCAATAAGCTGATCAAGCAATGGGTCAGGAGTCGGTATATAATTTGTTCCAAGGATTGCAAAGAACTTAAAGTTTTAAAGCACATGCACCTGGGTCACTCGCTAAAGCCACTTTCATCAGTCAAGGTGCCAAGGAGGTGTTCTGGAAGCCGTTCTCCAAAATGGTGGGCGCCTCAGCCCAAGGGTGGTTGACAAGGATTGAACTCACCGTGGGCCGCCTCTATCTACCGGCAAGTACATGGAGTACCAGGTGAGAGGAAGGAGAACCTAGCAGACTCCAAAACAGCGTGAAAAAGGCAAACTAAAGCCCCTTGAAAGGAAGAAAAACCATGGAACCACGCAGGAAGCAAAAGCACATGTGTAATGGAGTCACAACGAAAACTTGTGACTCTTTTTCCAAGCTGGAGACACGATGCTCAAACATTGACATGAAATGACATGAACAGGATTACTATCAATCATGCCTCTTAGATCAGGGGCATGGATGGATGTAAAGAACTCGATACACTGTAGACAATCATTTGTTCCTTGATGCAAGGCTGGACTTTGGTCCAGATGCTACAGTCCTGAACCACGAGCCGAGGCCCAATCAATTGGAGACAGCAGGTCATGGGTTTTAAAGATATCTCCACAACTTGGGAACAAACCAAGCCAGTCGATCCAACACAAGAAAACAAGGAATCACAAAAACTCTCATTGCTCATAGCAATGCTCAAATCCTGAAGCCGCTGAGACTCAGCTTTCCAGCAAGTTGTCCATTGCGCTCGCTTTCAGCAAGCTGACCGCTTCCGGCACCAGCGCGTTCCGTGGATCCACCGTGCCGGCCTTGCCGGCTGTGGCTGCCCAACCTATAGGCCTCCGAAGGTGATCGGCCACGGAGATGCATGATGGATGTTCATTTGCCAGCATGTGGATCGACCAATCATTTTGAATCGTCGTCGTCGTCGTCGTCGTCGTTGTTGTTGCTGTTGTTCTTCCAACATCCTACTGTACTGCTGTTGATCTCCACTTGTCCCGGCAAAAAGATCTTTGCAAGGAATGTGCAATCGATCAAATGCCACGTGGATGCTGGCGTTCCTTCTCAACCAGGGAGCCGATCGCTCTCAATAAATCTCAAATTCATCTGTTTGTTGAGCTGTTCACCTTTTCTTTCAGGGTGTTCGAAGAGCAAGTGTAGATACTCAGCAGCTTGGCTGCTGGCTCTGGGCCAAAAACAGTGAAGTTGAAGAAACATATCCCGAGCACAGTCGGTGCAGAATCATCAAAACTAGGTCTTGTGACTTGTGGGTATCCAGCCATGAGTCATCATGCCCCCGCGGCATGGCTGACCTCCCTCCTTTGTAGTGGTTGTTGGAAACCTTGTGCTCCTTTCCTTGGCGGATGTTCTGAACCAACGCAGCTTCCGAACGCCATTGCGTCGACTGGATGCATCAAATCGAGGGCCTTGGAGGCAGTTGGGGAAAGCTGTGGCGAAGCTGTAGTTTTTGGGTTTGTTTTTTTTTTCACTGTTTTGGGCGCTGTTTCGGGGTTTCAAACGGACCTGGTAGATTTGGGGGCAGTGCCTCCCAAGGTCCTTTTTTGACCTGCTTTGAGGTGTCAAGGTTTCAAACGCACCCGGTACATTTGGCGGCCGTGCCTCTCAAGGTTCTTTATTGACATGGTTTGGGGCGCAAGTTTTTTTGGCCCTGTTTTGGGTGCCGTTTCGACTCAGGGTTTCAAACGGACCTGGTAGATTTGGGGGCAGTGCAAAGTGCACAGTGCCTCAATCTGGCAATCATAAACAGGAAAACAGTTAGTGGATGCCAAGCCATATCAAGTGAACCCAGAGTCCAAAACTGAACATCCAACAAAAACACACGGGGACTTTCTATGGTGGCATAGTGCCAAACGCATCCAAACACCTCCTCAGCTGGCCATTGATCGCCCCGCCATGGCAGGGTTCTCATCGGATCTGGGCTCCCGGGCAAAGGGATTTCCCAGCTGATATCCTGTGTCGGAGACTTCACAGGTAGCCACCTCCGCAGGGTTCGCAAAGTAAGCAGAACATGGACAGAAAATGAGAGGACACTGGGCACATGGTCAGGAAAATGTACACATATGGAGACCTCGCATTGGCCAAAGAAGAAACCATCAGGTCTGTCTATGTCAACCAGCTGGGTCAGCTGGGTCCTTGAATGATAGTTCTGCCAGCTGACACCTGGAGGAGTTCTCCTACATCATGTGGGTCATCATGAAGTCCTTCCAGAAGAAAGAACCCTTATTTTCCAGGATGACCTCGTTATCTCGGAGCAATCCGACGATCGGACGATGGCTGACACATCGGACACCAAGAAGTGTGGGAGACAGGAAGACTTCTGTTTTATCCGCATGAAGTGAACACAGAATCGATCCACCGATTCCGCACATCTCAGCCTTCAGCATTTTGGCACAGTGTGAGGTGTAGGCGCAGCCACGGCAAATGTGGATCCTCGTTGCTGGCACTGCCCTCCAAGTACCAGTATGGGGGAGAACCACTTTGTTGCTTGCCCCTCCAACAAACTAGGAAGTGGCCATCGTTCTTAGGTTGGAGGCCAACGCTCTTAGGTTGGAGGCCATCGCTCTTGGGTTGGAGGCCATTGCTCTTAGGTTGGAGGCCAAAGCTCTTAGGTTGGAGGCAATATGTCAGTTGGTGGTAGAGAGAGTTGGGAGAATAGTCTCATTCGGGGCCATGGCATTCACTTCCATGTTTGTTGGATAGAGGGAAGCACTCCTTAAGAGCTCCGCATGAAAACGGGAGACATGTGGAATGCTTATACAAATATTGCATTATATTGCCTCTGTGTCAGGTTGGAAGTGGGTGTTGGTGTGGGCGTAATGACGGCAATCAATACACCTTGGAGGAATCAGCAGCCAAAAGGGTCGGCAGGTTAGCAATGTCAAAATGTGTTCCTTTGACATCATTTGGGGCCTTGAAACATGGAATTGCAGTGGGAATGCCATCAAAAATGATCAAATCCATCCACAAGTAGGGAAGAAAAACTAGGCCGAGATCATGGGTTAAACGTATTCCAAAGTGTAAGTAATGCACCCACTCTCATCTTGGATAGTTGATAGTTGAAAATCATCCATGTTTCTTTCAACTCTCCTGCTGTGGGGAACTTCTAGGTCGGGAAAAAAGTGTTTGCATCCCAAGCTTTCAGCAGCCACATCGAACATCGATAAGAACAAATAACAGGAATAACAGGAGTTCCAGGAGTTCCCACCCTAGGGATCCACATACCCGATTGGAGACACTGTTATGTAGGCGCCAGGAGAGCCCAGTCGTACCGTCAGTGACAGCGCCAATCATTCCACAAAAAAACACCAGAAACGGCGCTCCTCATATGGCGTAAGGGCTCGAGGGTGGTCCAAGTGGAGGTGTCGTGCTGCACCTCGGAGGCCTCCAACGAGCGATGTCTGGGTGTCGAGAAATCGTTCGGCTCCAACTGCCACGAAGCACAAACGAAAACAGAAGTTCCCCCCATTCGAACGAAAACATCTTTCCATGAATTCAAGACTTGATTCCGGGGTCCACGACGTTGCCAGCATAGGATCTGTGCAGGGGCCTAATCAGCTTCTAGATTCGAATCCAGGCAACATTGAGCAGAAACGGTGCAAGAATCAGAAAAAAATACAACTTATTAAACAAAAATTACGAAGTCGGGTGACCAGGGTGGCCCCACGCGCAAACTCGCCGCCGCCATGCTGCGATGCTGCGGACATGTCTGACTTCTGGGATCGATCTGTCTCGTCCCACGGCGGGGCCAAGTCAGTGGCCGCTCTGGGCTGGTGCTGTTTTCAGCTCACCATGTGTCCGACCTCAAGATGTTGGAGCTTCCCATCCTTTCACCTCACTCCTCGGGACACTCCCACCATATCTCTGCGAGAAGGACGTGCGGGAAGTTTCACCAGGTGGAGCAGCTCAGAAGGTCTCCGGTTGAAGATGTCGCTGGTTGACCACTCATGTGGATGGTGGCAGTCGCTCTCTCCATCACCCAGCCTTTCTGCCACAAGCGCCGTTAAGGGAAAAGTCTGGCAAGCGGCGAGACCCCAGGTCCTATGCAGCGAACACACTCTGGCTTGGAGGCTTAAAGCAATATTCGAGTGGCCCGCTCTCTGTGTTGCCTGCTTGATTTGTTTGCATTCTTTATTGTTTTTTTTTTTTTTGTATAGTGACATAGTGTTTTTTTTTTTAAATCTCTCTGTCTCTCTCTCTCTCTCTTATTGACGCCCTTGCCGCACTCCTCATCAGTTGGCACAACTATGTTTACAGCGGCGGCCATGACAGTGACACTCCCGGCAGGGTTTGCCGTCCCCTTCTGAAGGTGCGGGACAGTTTGATATATATATATATAGGGGGGCCACCTTGCTCATCTGAAGACAAATTCATTGACCAGTCACAGTAGCATGATATTGAGCGTTTCGCTTCGTGCCTCGAAGCAGGGGCAGTATAGGCCATATCGGGCAGAGCCTGGATCGAGGCGGTTCATCCAGAACCAGCAGGACGGGACAAACACGGCAGGACGGTTGAGTTGTGAGCCTCATGGGGATGACAGCAGTTGGACTGCCAAACTGGCTGAGTCAACTTTCGTTGAGCAATGGTAGACAGGACCAGTAATTGTGCCGTTAGCTAAATCGAAAGCTAAAACCCCACCAGGGTGACGCTTCACAGTGCCACACTTAGACTTTAATCGATAATTTACAGGCCAAGAAAAGAAATCCTGGCCATAGAGGCTCCTCACAAGTTGCCTGTCTTTAGTGATCGACCGAACGTGTGGCATTGAAAGAAGAACACACCTAGGAGTTGCACAACGAGATTTGCACCACACCGCATGGCGACCCTCTGATTTTCTGGGAGAAAACTCCAGCGACAAGAACCCTGAACGTGTTGCCTTCTGAGGATTGCATCACGTTTTCTGATTTGTCTAAACATGACTAAACAAAAGAACAGTTCGAAGCACATATACAACAAGTCAAAAGGTGAAACCATGTGAAACCGGGTCGAACATGTCCATACAAAGCATGTCAATATCAGATCTCATTACATTTGGAGCGTAATATGACTATCGTTTGGAGCGTACCTGGATTCGCTAGTTGAGCTTAAATGGGATTCTACAAACATGTGTGATTACATGTAACCCCTCCTAAACACTGGACAAATTAAGTAAATGCCCAGAAGCATTGGTGCTGGTAGAGGATGTTGTAGAGGTTGGAGATGGTGAGGAGGCGCATGCAATACTCGCAATTGCCTGGCAAAGAGGTCACTGTGAAAACATGATGTTGTGTCTCCACGCTGCCGCAAGGGTCTGTCTCAACATATCTCAACATTGAGATCTCCCCACACTGCAAAATGACGTCTTGGAAGACCTTCGACTCCAGAGCCCCCTTCCACACGAGAACAAAACGACTCCTGCCTCAACCGGTTCTCTCAACTTGAAACCATCGACTCAACCAGTGGTCTGGTCAAAACAAGCCAAGAGTGGAGTTCCGGCGGGATCTCACCGAACTAACGAGATCTCTCACTATGTCTCTCTGTCTGAATCAGAACCTTGGCATATCGGAAAAGGAAGTGCATAGGACATCAGTCCACAGGTGCGGGGCCATCGACTGGATCCCTAAGGATCCACTGCCATCTGACCGAGCTACAACTGGATCCCGACGGATCCCACGTCGAAAAGGGAAAAAAGACATGGAAGAATGTCCCATCCGGTTTGGAGGTTCGGAAAAGGGTTCGGTCCAGGGTTCCACATTCTCTTTAGAAAAGGACTGGAATCGAAAAGAAGCGAAAACATGAGCTTCTTGTACTACTTCGGCAGTATACCCATATTAATCCAACAGAACAGCCTGTAGATGGAGAAGCTTCCACACAGACCCCGAAAGAGAAAAAAAACAACCACCAACCATCACCAACCTCTCAGAACAAATGAACATATTGGATCCCTCGGTGCATAGAATCTGCTCTTAACTCAAGTTCAATCTGCTCTGAACTCGCACCAATCAGTCAAGACTCCCAATCAGGCAACGTGTCCTCCCAAAACGCACATCAACCTTTTTCATCCTGTTCGGCTATACTTCTTCCACGTTCCACCTGCTCTGTACACCGCGGATCAATCCTCAAAAGAAACTACAAGGATTTGTAGGCAATCACTTTGCTAGAATAGTAACATTGCGCGCAAAAATGGGCGCGTCTAATTCCTGTTCGCCAGTCAGAACAGGCAGTCCTTGTTGTGATCAGCTGGCTAGAAATATGCTTGATCAGCTTGGCAAAGAACAACACCGGCCGCATATATCAAGCGTCCGAGAAGCGACTTGTCAGCGCCTTTCTTGTGGCGAATGGATCGACCGAAAAGCATGTTCAAGAAGCCACATTGAACTCAGCTCAGTGCCAGTCGGAGAGACTCATATCATACGTAGCCATGAAGAAACTCCAGCTGTACCATGCAGTGTTCTCACTGATGGTGCCCACCTTGGTCTTCCAATTCTGCTCCAAAGGCGGAAGGCAACCTCTACCCGAAGCGCCCCTATATGCACGGTCTACCAATTCAGTGGGTGTTGGGGCTTTGGCATGTGAGACATCCCCAGATTATGGGTGGAGAATGGTATAGAAAGCTTAGATTCTTGTCATCCTCGCATTCATTTGCCATCTAGTCACTATAGTCACTTCATCAAGTCTTCTTCGCTGAGACCCGGCTGCGGCTCCTCGTGCGGAAGGCACCTGCAGCCCTGGAAGGCGTCGCTGCCAACATAGGTCACTGAGGCGGGGACCATCACCGTTGCCCAAAATGCAATATTTGCGAAGGCACTTTTTCCAATGTACGTCACTGAGTCTGGAATGGTGACCTTTCCCAAGGAGCTGCAGTCCCGAAAGGCACCATCTCCAATGTGAGTCACAGAATCAGGGATGAATACATCGGTCAAAGAGCTGCAGTTCGCAAAAGCCAAATTCCCGATACGCGTCAGTGATTCAGGGAAAACTACATGTGCCAATGCCCTGCAGTCCCAGAAAGCACCATTGCCGATGTGAGTCAGTGAGTTGGGGAGACTCACATTTGCTAAAGAGCAACAGTTTAGAAAAGCACCAGACCCTATGTAGGTCACAGAGTCCGGAATATTCAAGGCTTCCAAGGAGCTGCAGTCTCGGAAGGCGAACTCCCCAATGCGGGTCACTGATTCAGGGATGGTCAATTTGGCCAACATACTACAGCCCTTGAAGGCTCTTGGAATAATTGCACTTACTTTGTCTGGAATTTCAACCACCATGGGAGATTCCAGCTCAATGTCCTTTCCAATCTCGCCGAAAGCACCTTTGTCGGAACATGTCACAGTATTTGTTTTGAGGACCACTGTCACTTTAGAATCAGGAGAAAGACCGGCGCCAGCCACAGTCTCGTCGTTGTCCAGCAGTTTGCCATCTGCAAGGACAACTTCCAACCGGGTTGTTCTACGTGTGAGCTCGTCCTCCCAAAGCTGCTGCTCTTTGATTCTTTGTTTTAGCTCTTGGCCAGTCATATCTGGCAGGACTTCCAGGACAGACATTTCGCCATTCAGCTGTAAAAGGGAAATCTCCATCGCCACAAGATCTGATCATTCTCAATACAACACCAAAATAAGCATTTGAACCCAGCCCCGCTGGGTTCAGCGTGCAGGGAAACCCTGACCGAATGCTCGAGCCAATCCAAATTAGGGCCACTTGGATGTCCCACAAGCTACTCGTAGATTCCTTCCTTGAAGACACGGACTGACACTGACTACCTCCAGCACATCTTAAAGGTGCACAAATAAGTCATGGAATATGATCCTGTGAAATGAGACGAAAGTCTGAATGGATTCATGTCAATTGCAATACTTGAAGAACACAAACCCCAAACAAGAGCACGGGTCTTTCATGTCAATGCATGTCTCGATCGTGGTGACGATGAGGTGAAAACAGGGCCACTTACGACAAGACGACTCGCCGACGCCGTCAGACTCTATGAAATCACGTGTTATCACGTTTTTTAGGTGTTCGGTTTCAACTTATCATAGTTGCCTCTTTCCGAAATACATGATAAAAGAGTAGTGATTTTCGGAGGGAATGCTGCTCAGAAACAACACCGAAGTGGAAACAAAGCCAGCGGACATTCTGCAAAGTAGAAGGTGAAGGGGTCGTACTTGTGCTCCATCACGCAATACCTAAGGCCATCAATGTGAACCACTGGAGAAGCTTCTGTTTGCCAAACATGAACAGTGCGATGCGCTCACCACAAAAACAGTGAGAGAGTACCCAATTGAAAAATATGCGATGTTTAACCTTAAGGGCTTTAGCGGGGGCGGTGCAACTCCTGCAAAAGGAGGTGCTCTTTGCGTTCTTTGAGATTCAACAGTATGAGGAATCAAAATGCGTTGGAGGGCAAATCTAGGATAACCTCTATTCAGGGGCACACAATGACATAAACACCAACCAACGATAGGTCTGCAAGCTGCTGAGGGGTTCAACCTCTTCAAACCCAGGCACACAGGTGTTCAACCCATCACACTTAGAATACCGCCTCTTTCTCATTCAAAAATCCTTCCACAAACAGCAGCTATTCAGCTCTTCAACGGCACCGGTCGTCCACGTCCCGGTCCGGTCAACCCAAGGGGCTGGAAGAGTCGCTCGCGCTTGAACAGCACGGGGGACTTCCCTAAGATCTGATCATCGCTGATGGTGAGCGCCCGAACCCCGTCCTGACCGAGAAGACGCGAGCTGCGCGGTGAGAACGACGACACGACGAGACGACTGACACGAGGGGCGCGCGCGAAACGGCGCTACGAAGAGCTGGGGGGATCATTGGGTGCCGCACGGTGCCTTCTGGAGAATGAGACTGTCACTTGTGGAACACATCCGGGCAAAAACCCTTCCGCCCACGTTCTGCGCTCCAGGGAGGTGATCCAGAGCTCTTGCAGCTCATGGGTGAAGCGCACCGTCCGGCGACAGCCCAGGAACCAGGGATGCATCGCGTCCCACTCCTCGGCTGCCGCGTGCGGAGTAGGCCGCCGGCGCGTCCGAGGTAAAACGATAGACGTTCGGGCGTAGACGGTGGTGTTTGGTTTATATCAGGTGGTGGTGGCGAACACGGGGTTGATCACCTGGACATGAAGATTCTACAATAACAATAAAATCCGGTCATCCGGTCATCCTGTGAAAGATCAGCTGTGCATCCACACAAATAGAGGACGTACACCATCGTACACCCTCAAACTCCCAAGTCAACCTGTGAATTTGTGGGCCCATGACCGTCAAAGAAATAGAACATGTCAGCCAGGACTAAACAAAGGCACCACCAACTGCTAACTCACTGAAAACGCCGACACTTGCAGGGATCATTGAAAGATCTTGCTAATTATTGATTATTCTTGGCGGTTAGAAACGAAACGTCAGACCTTGACTTCCCTCAAAAGGCAAAGCCAAAAAATCCGCAGAGTTGGGTGATGTTTTGTGTCGACTTCATAGGATGGCTTAGCTTTTTTTGGAGATCCCAACTGGTCTAGCCCTTGCCGCTATAGCGCTGAGACCGCTATGGCGCTGAGACCGTTTTCCCCCGTCATTGGACGAACTCGGAGCCCAAGGCGCCAAAATGCCGTTGTCGCAGCCTTCGTACTCCTGCGGTCGGCTCTCACTGCACCGAGTCGTGAGTTGGAGTCGACTCACTCCACTGCCATCGGGATGAGTGTTTTTCAGTGTCTGGCTGTACTGCCCAGAAAGTCCAATCCCATGCCCAATCCCATGCCCAGAACAGATCGCTTATGCGGCAAAAGTGCGGATTCATGATAGGCAAAAGTGGGCAGCTTGGTGCAGTACTTGGCAAGTGCATCGGTACAGCCGCGCTAAGGAGGCTGTGTGTATCTGTGGGTTAGCCCAGTGGCTGTTAAACGTTCTTCAGTGGCGGCAGTTCACTTCGCTGGCGGTACGTGATTATCATTCAGCCGGTCCATCCAGCTCAGGAATGGTTTCCTGAGAGAAGTCAACGCTCAAGAAACGCCCAAAAGGAACATCCATGTTCACTAGTCTAGGCTAGTCCAGCTGTGATTGTTTTGGCCTTAGATGCTTCTGACCTGGTGTGTGAGAAACGTTGAGCCACCCTTTCATGAGACCTTCTTCACTCCACTAAGTCGCCCCGGCACGTGACCTCCCTCGAGTTTCACGCCACGAGTGTTCACGAATTGCATGTCAAGGCACATGGGGCAAATGATGGCCTCGGAAAAACAACGACAAAACGAGGACCAACGAAGAACCCGACCAAACCCGAAGGGAAAAACCGGAACGGAACGGGTTTTTCCAACGACACGAAACGGCGGAACATGGCAGACGATCTTCGGTTGTGGCGCCACCGGACCCCATGGACCAAACAACCGAGAGCCTGGAGGAGAGCCTTTCCCTGTCAAAAAACAAAGCTGCAAGAGAAACAGATCACCCTGAACCCGAGCAACAATAAATAGACATAACAATCCCATTGAAGCCGTTGAAACCCTCTGAACAAACTTTAAACAATAAAGTCTATTGACACCGTTTGTCAACCCTGTTTCACGCTCGCACATCTCTCACCACAGGGCGGGAACGCTCTCACGCTCTCGGATGAATTTTGTCTCACGCCGGCGCGGACGTGTCGGTGTTGACACCGAGGCGTTGGTGTTGCGCGAGATCACGGGTGTGTTGCATTGTGCATGGACATGACGTTCAGCAGAGTCTGCGCCGTGACTTTTTTTTTTTTTTTTTCGAAGCAGCACAGGAAGTAGTGGATGAAGATTTTCAATGTGTTGCTGCCTGAACCTCCACTACTTCACACCGGGCGAAGAAGATTTTAATGCTGAGATTGACAATCGCACTGAACCCAGCCACGGGTCAATCCGCTGTCGTACTAGCATTCTTCATTATTTCCAAACTCTTTGTGTTGCCACAATCTCTTATCACCCTTCACAAGAGTCTAACTCTGAGTCGCTCTCAGAATAAGATGCATACATTAGCAACTTGCCTGTCAACGAGCTGCAATTTCTGAAGGCATGAGCACCAATCTGGGTGATTGAGTCAGGAAATGTCACGCTAGACAAAGAAGTACAGTTTTCAAAAGCACGATGTCCAATGTGTGTGACAGATTCAGGGATGATGACAGAAGCCAAAGAAAAGCAATTCATGAAAGCGGCATCCCCTATCTGGGTAACTGAGTCAGGGATTGTCACGCTGGACAATGAAGTGCAGTTTTCGAAAACACAACATCCCATGTCTGTGACGGAGTCAGGAACGATAATGCTTGACAAAGAGCTACAATCAGAAAAGGCCTCATTGCCAATGTGTGTCACCGAGTCCGGAATTGTCACACTCGCCAAAGAGCTACAACCCGCGAACGCACTGCTGCCAATGCGCATGACTGAATTGGGTATGACCACACTTGCCAAAGCGCTGCAATTCTTGAAAGCACCGTCCCAAATGTGGGTCACTGAATGTGGAATGGTCACACATGCCAACCTCCTGCAGTCTGAGAAGGCAAATTCCCCGATGTCTGTCAGTGAGTTGGAGAGGGTCACCCTTGCTAGAGAGCCGCAGTCGACGAAAGCACATGTACCGATGTGGGCCACTGAGTCTGGGATGATGACAGAAGCCAAGGAGAAGCAATTCATGAAAGCAGCATCCCCTATCTGGGTAACTGAGTCAGGGATTGTCACACTGGCTAAAGAAATACATTTGTCAAAAGCACCATCCCCAATGTAGGTCACTGAGTCAGGAATGGTCACACAGGCCAAGGAGCTACAGTTTCCAAAAACATCTTCGGCAATGTGGGTGACAGACTTGGAGATGGTGACACTCGCCAAAGAACCGCAGCCACAAAAGGCAGAAATGCCAATGTCAGTCACTGAGTCTGGCATGGACACATTTGCCAAGGAGCTGCAGCGCATAAAGGCACGACGCCCAATGTGAGTGACTGAGTCAGGGATCCTCACATTTGCCAAAAAACTGCAATCAGTGAAGGCATTTGGCATGATTTCTCTAACACCATTTGGGATTTCAACCACAAGCAAAGCTTCCATGATCTCAGCACCAAACCCAGCGAAAGCGCCCTGATCAGAGCATCTCACTGCATTTTCCTTGAAGAGTACCGTAACGCTGGAATCTGTAGCAATCCCCACGTCCGCAAGAGTGTCATCATTATTCAACAACTTGCCATCTCCCAGCACAATGATCACCAAGTGAACTTCACGTGTAAGCTCATCATCCCAAAGGTGTCTGTCTTTGATTTGCTGCTTGAGGTCCCAACCTGTCATATCTGGCATCACTTCCAGAACCATAGCTTCCCCACTCAGCTGCAAAAGGGAAATCTCCATGGCCATGGCAATCAATGGTCGTGGACCAAGGAGGGGTCCAATGCAATTATGCCAAAATGCAATCTGATGATATGATATGATGAGATAGGACAATATCACAATGATGAGGAATGCATGATAGGTCTCTCCACTCATCCATCCTAAGGAATTCCTACCAAATTGACCGGGACGCACATGCCGAGGCGGGTCAACCTGCTTGTTATGTCCCAGCCTGGTCCTGTTTACTTTGTCTCAGATCAACACTGGTCGGTTCCTTATGCATTTCAAGGTGATCTGTTTCGCTGGATGTGGCTTGTAAGGAATCAGGTCCTGTGACTTGGGTTCTGCTCCATGCATTCGCTTCTATCAGTAGCGAGCCATGACCCCCTCGAATCCAAACGACCAACATCGAACCTTCATGGTGTTCCATCCCTAGGGCTCCAACCATACTTTGGTGCACCCGGACTGGAGGAATTCCTGAAATAGCAGGGAGATCACCGGAATTCACAACGCGGCCCCTCAACAAAAGAACCCACCTAAGACCTTCAGAACACCTTGTTTCTTTCAATGAACATGTTGCACAGAAAAAAGAAAACCTCGTGATTGCCTTCGTGAAAAAAAGAAACATAATATTGACAGATATGCGACCACCCATGAACTTGATTCAAATGAACCGCCTCAGAACTCTCTTGTGGAACCAAGCGCAAAGGCCACCGTCTGGTGGATCGAGGTCGATCGACGCTGGTGATGCCTTCAATTGATGCAGGGGGTTGGATGGTAGCCAAATGATGGGCACCATGTCCCCATGAATTCCAAACGGGTGGTTTTTCATGTGTTTTTTTGGTAAAACCCTTGTTGATTGAGTGGATGTGACCGGGGGCACCCCGACTTCCTCCAAGTTCAGCACCGGACGTGACGATCCGTTGGTTTTCGTTGCACAAAGCACTTGTCAGACGGAGCTGTGTCATTCGTTATTAACCGCAAAAGGGGCAAAACCTGACAAAACCCCATCGATGATATCAGTTCCAGCGTGCCGCGTTGGTGCAGAACAAAGGTCCCTCGGTCAAAATCTAGGTGTGAGCGAAAAAGAAGGGAATCAGCGACCGAATCCAGGAGGAACTTTGGCGTTGCTTCAACACCATCGGACTCAAAATTCAAAGAAGTAGAATGCCACATTGGGGAGGAATATCGCGCGCGCCCCCAATATGCCCACCGAAACAACTGCCCCCGGGCAGTGAGCCGATTCCATTGATTCACAAACGCATCTGCAGGGAGTTTACCAGCGAAGAGAGGTCACTGGAGGGTGTGATCTAAACAAAATCAACAGCATGACGTGGAATAGATTGCTAAGGTAGTATTGGACCGTATAGGAGAGAAGGGGCTTGATGGAACATACATCCGAAGAATTCGACTTGTGCACCCCCAACTCCCCTTCTTACTTCTTCATAGGCTTCAACTCCCCTTCTTTCCGCTACCACGGCAATATTCTAACAGGTGCACATGTTCCCCGTTGGATGTCATATGCCCAATTCTGTCCCTGCTGGCGGCTTGCTGCTTAGTGGGTGAGATGTGTAATAACTAACCCCAAACAACTACCACATCTAAAGCCTCTGCTACTGAACAAAAGGCTGGGAATCGTGTTGCAAAGGGTTGTTTTGTTCGCTCAAAAGAGGATCTCCTTTTTGGTGGGATGGGCAAAACAAAAGTGAGCCAAATCTCCACCGCTGAACCAGGAGTCCTGGCCTGGCCTGCTACCCCTCTCGCTTCTGGGGGGACTGACTTTTGGGAATCCTCATGGTTTCTTCACAAATGTTCTCGATGAACCCGAGTGAAAAATACGGTGGCCAACGACAGTATGTGGTGGAGTTCGATCTATGCGGACGCCTCATATCTTCACAGTCTTTTGTTTTTCTTTATTTTTGGCTTGTTGCGTCTACACTTAGTGATTCCGGACGTATGTATAGTAGTCCACCCACTTTTGTTGCATTACGCTGTGTGTTCGGGTGGAGTCAAACTTCCCCCTCAATCCAGGTCCTTTCCACCAATCTGCGGTCTGGTGGCTGGTGTGTGCAGAGATCTTGATGGCAGAGCGTCCGGCGTTCCTCAGAGCGTCCGGCGTTCCTCAGAGCCCTCATCACCCATATGTCTCGTCGTCACCCTCGTCGTCTTTCCAGCTTTGATAGCGACTCCTTCCCAGAAGTGCTACTTGGTGGGAAATGTCTGCGGTGCGAAGGAACAACATGGAAAAAAAGGACGACTCTGGATTCTGGGTGGTTGTTTCTGGATGCATCTTGGTTCCGGTGAAGACAAAGCACCGACACACATGCTGTCATGTTGTCAAGTAATCTCGGGTTGTCAGTGCAGCAACAAAGGCTTTGACAAACAACCACCCCTTGGGTAGGATTTGGGGCCTGTGCCTCTTCCAGAAGTGGCCTTCTCCTGTGATTGTGATTATTGAACACTATATTATATATATAATACATTATTCTACTATTAAATACATATGGAATATCCTTATACTATTGGTGTGCCTTTGCTAAGGCAAACATTGAAGGTTCCCCTTGAAAAAGGGAGTACCTATTGAGGCCCGATGGGTAAGAACTTGTCAACAAAATGATTGCTTCCCTGCCGCAAGAGTTTGGATGCGGACTTCTTATTCCAAGTGGGAGCAAAATACTGGGGACAGGCGGATTGTGCAGCTTGAGGGGTAACTCTCTGTGACATGCCCATCACACCCACAACCAGGCCCAGGTCAAAATAAGCCAAACCTCTTATACACATCCTATATAAGAAACACTCAGAAACTCACTACAAACGGCAATCACACAAGCAAAAGCCTCGCACCAAGCGGCTGGATGATGAGGCTGCAGTTCTGCCTTCTATCCCATGTGCAAGTGCTCCGACCCAAGGTTCCCATTCGGATGATGCAGTGCACCTGTGCACAGGTGACGCCAATGGCACAAACATTGGCGTTTCGCTTGGTGCCTCAGGTCCGTAGAATGGGTCTTCAACCCATCAGCTTCGCAAATTTGGACGCCCCAGTTTCACATAAACAGATTATTCTTCATCCACAAGCACCTAGTTTCATGATCTTCCATGAGCCAACTGCTTGTGGGAAAATGAGACCTGAAGCAAGCTCATCAACAGGTCGTTTGTGGATAGCTGACAAAGCACACACTTGGAGACCAACCCCACAAGTGCAAAGATCTTGTGGAAGGTGTCATTGTCACCTACATCTGTTTTCGATTTCTTGGATAGATCCAAACGACATATCCTGCTGGCGCCAAGATCCTGCGGTGTCCTGACGATCGCATGGCACAACTTGGATGGTTCTAAGTCATCGGGCTCATGGCAAAACCCACCAGAACAAGAACCTGGCGAAAGCTCGAGAAGGCGCCGAAGGCGCTGTTCGACACCCTCCACTGTTCGATCCCACCAAGCATTCAAACCTCAACTGATTCTAACTACCCAGGGATGACTTTAAATACTGACTGTACTGCAGTATATATAATATAACTTAAGTTGTACATTATATAATAAAAACTATAATAAAAATATATAATTATACTAACATAGTTAACATGGTTCACATGGTCTGATTGTTTTTGTCGGTCAATGTCGGTCAACATCATCCCGTGTCTTCCATCGCAGGTCCCCCTCGCAGGTCTCTGGTGGGCCTCTGGTCCCTGGCCCCGGATCGTGGCACGGGAATCCTCCACGCCGTCCAAGGGGCAGGCCGCATACTCCTGTTGGTCGCCCGCGGCTGGGTGCCAGGTCTGTGTCATTTTTCGGAACGCAAAGAAGTGAGGAAGGGAGCTTCGACCTGTAAGTGCCATGGCGAGGAAGAATCATGGAACTACATGTTCGACATGTCAGAGGCAAGGCCATCTGAGGCCATGAAAGCTTGTTGATCCGATACTTGAAGGACAACTATTATAGTTTTCACACCCGCAAGGAACCACAATAGATAAAGGCAACCAACGGGAAGTCAAACGTGTTCCAGGAGGTCGTTCCGCTGCGTTTGGTACCCCATACGAGGTGACGTGCAGCTGGCTCGAGACGGAGACGGCCCTCCTGGAAGGTCCAGGAAAGGATATCCACAGACCTCGCTGTAGACAGCGCGTTGGAAAGCAGCCAAATCAAATGTTCCACCACATCCGACATATTATATATATATACCAGGGAGACCTATTGTTGGGGAATATTGTATATAGTATATAGGGACATCAGCATACAGAATATAGGGACATGTTGAATGTGTTAGAATGTAGCTTAGAAAGACCTATTAATTGGAACACCCGAAAAATCACTCGGAAGAAACACCAGCATACACAATGAAAAATGCTGATTGCAATATACACACAAGCAAATGAAACTGCTTCGTGAGTATCTTTGGAACACAGGGATGAACCTCCTTTTGACAGACATTTTTGACATATATACATGTTGTGCTACAGAACAAATCCCTATTCTAAAAAAAAAAAAACATCCCAGTCCTTGCGGAACCTTCAGCAGCTTTCTTAACTTAACCAGGAACAACAAGCAGGTCCTGTCTTTGACATGAATAGGCACTGCTAGCTCAAACGTGGTGTGCGAAACCTTGCCCGCCCGATCCCCGATCCCCGCATGATGGGCAGCGCATCTGAGGGGCTGGAATTGGAAGTAGCTGGTGCTGCTGCTAAATCCCACCCATGCACGTCCAGGACTAGCGCCCTTCTCGTCATAAGCTTCAGGATCCGGTTGCCTGACGAGCGGTCCAGAATCTGAAGCGGGTTCTGAGACTTCAAGAGCGGTTTGGAGCTTGGGGGTTCTGTACATGCACTGGTTCCCTTGACATATCGTTCCAAGAGAAGAAGTGAAACACATGTGGAAAATCGTGTGGATTTCGTTCTTTCCATGTGTGGAAAATCGGCCACGTAGAAACATGGCTTGAGAATGGCTTGGGACTAAAATCCACTCGGAAGGTACACCAAGGTCACATGGACCTGTCTTGGAAAAAACACAACTTGCACACGTTGAACCTGCGCGATTTCCGCGTATAACAACTTCCCTGTTTCTGAACGACAACTTACGGGGGTGACTCAAAGACGCACGGAGTGCGATGCGCACGTTCCTGCTATTCTCTGATGACTTTGCTTAAATTCTTGGTCCTCATGTTTCCAGCGGTCGGCACCCTAGAGTTCCACCATGTTCCACATCTCAAACGAACAAACACACTCTCCCTGCTCTCCCTGCAATACAATGGCACCCAACTGACTTGTGCTTAGTAAGGAATGAGGGAATGGATCTAATGGAATCTCTACTGAGGGCTACTAAGCACCAGTCAGCCAAGGTTCATCAATCTTCCAAGCCGCGCCACTGCGTCACTTCGGGTGGGACACAACACGTCACCACTCCCCCCCCCCCAACTGAACACCCATGCGGAAGGACGCGCCGTGTTTGGTTCCACGGCCACCGAAGGGCGACCATCATCGTTCGAGAAGTCGGAGAATCCGTTTGCCGTTTGGACACGGGAACTCCGCAGCTCGACGCTGGTATGACAGGACTGCGGGTGACAGGCCTGTGCCGAAAAGGTGATACGGACTGGTGCAGACTTATCACTGTCAGTGGATGATGATGTTTGGTAAGTCTTTTGGCCTTTTTGACAAGTGGTGGGCATGGAGGCAAACGGTTGACATACATACATCTAATTTTCTGACCTCCTCGCGCCATCGGCCTGGGCGTGTTGGCGGTGGCCTTCTCAGTGCCGTCCACGTTCACGATGTTGGCCAGGTCCTTAGGGCAGGTGGCGGAAGAACCGGTCATTGGTTTTGAACATGACATCATGTATACACATGTATATGCATATATGTAGACTGTAGACTCTTGGGTGATAATATCACCTCTTCCTTTTCGAGCGTTAAACTGCAATACCTTTACATATGACATATGCAGTCTGGAATAGTCTGGACATTCTTGCCAGTACAGCGACCCAAGAATCAAAAAAAAGGCTTGCTTTCATTCAAGCCAGGCAGGCACACTCAACAATTTCCACAGGTGAAAAAGTCAAGAACAGCTGATAGTGAAGCTGCAACGGTTGGACCGACTACATCGTTTGGAAACAATCGGCCCTACTTGAGTACTGAATTGACATCGAGGTAGTCAACCAGCATCCAACGAAAATCGGACCAACTTCCAACTCTTACCACTCCCCACAACCTCCCACCATAACTCCAACCCCGCTGGCTCGTCCTTCTTTGCTTCCCCAAACTGACTCCTCGAACTGAGTGAGTCCTCAACTCCAAGTCTCCACAGGCACCACGATGACGCGACGTCCGTCCAGCTCCACCGACAGGAGACCTCGGGCGACACGTCGGGCGAGACGTCCACGGGTCCACGGGTCCACGGTCGTCGAAGCCGCTTCACCGGTCATCCCACGGTGGTTCGACGGTGTGTCAACAAGGCGGCGCGTACTCGACGCAAACGTGATTCTGTTGACCTGCGGCAATGTCCAAAGAATTGAGAACATGTCTCTCAACAACAAGCTACTTCCGGCCTCAGTTGGAGTTGTTAAAGCACAACTCTCGACGGGCTGCAAGTGAGTGCTTGAAGATTCCCACATGTGTGGCTTATTAAAATTTGGCTCTTTCCGAAAGACCTCACCAAGGATCCTATTTTACTGCCACCAACAACCACCAAGCAACTGGGATCAACTGATCAACTGGATTTCATGCTACTTGATTGTAACTTTCCAGCAAAAACTGCGGAAATTCTTGACCAGATCCTGGCCGATTGTCAGCAAATGCCCAACCGCTGAACCGGTCCACGGTCAATCAGTTGGACAAAGTACTGTAGCCATTGACCATACCTCTTCCCCAGCCCGTTTTTTCCTCCAACATGGAAAATCCTAAATGAATCCAACAGGATCTTCGGATTTGAGGAACCAAACAACTCATGGTAAAAATCAACAGGTGAGACCTGTTCAAGTCACATGGAACCTCATGGACCTGCGCAACCCAACGACCCAATCACCTCGCCTGCACGACCACTGTGCTGCAGCCGCAGGAAGTCACCGGTGGCGTCCGAGTCGAAGTCCGTGCCGTACTCATCCCAGCGGATGCTACTGGGCAGGGTACGCCATTCAGGTTGGAAATCGCTTGGGAAGCAGGCACTGAATGCTTAGAAAGTCAAAAACATGCTGTATCCAAGCACCAAGGACTTCCCTGAAAGACACAAGTTATTGGAGTCAACTGAATCAATAAGCTTTGTGTTAGCTGATCTGGTGACCCTGCAGCAGAGTGCACCCTTGGTCCTAATTTGCACCATGCTCCCTCTGCCAAATTCATGTAGAGCGCACAAAGCTTAAAATGAAGTGCCGGCCGCCATTTTCGTAATATGGTGTTGTTTGGTTGTCAGCCTTGCTGCTCATGAAGTTGGGAAAAAAACAACATCAACTTGATGGCGGGCACCAATGAATGTGAAGAAACAACCAACCACTTGAATCACTTGTCTTGAATGAAAAGCCAATAACTACACCACAAAACAAAAGGCATACCATTGTAGGTGACCCAATCTCACTGAATTATGATCGGGCAAGAAGCAAAAAACCATTATGTCCAAACGTCCGGATGGGATCTACTCCAACGCCAACGGGTTGTTTCAGCAAATAACGCAAGTGGTTTTGGCATGAACACCTTGGCAGGAGGAAAACCTGTGGAACACCAAGGCTTGCAAACTTGGGCTTGCAAACTTGCTGACCGGGCCTGTTGATCGTCTGATTGTTGTTTTGTTCCAGCGCAAAGGGAACACAAACCCAAATGTGATAGAGAATGGAGGTGTCACATCACCGAGCTGGGCTTGAGATAGTGATACTTCGCGAACCACATCAATCCTCCACCAAATTTGCAAACATACTGAAGATGTGGAATCTAGCGGCCATTTTGGGGGCACGGGCCAAAACAAACAGGACCCTATTTATAGGGCTCTGATTGTGTTCATGTCTAAAGTGTGCAAACCATAATATGTAAACAAGGGACTCATTCATGTTCAAATTCCAAGCCTCCCTGCCTGACATCATAGACGATGCGCACCACATGTGTCCCTTCTTGCAGTGGAGGAATGTCGTCGGTATAGGCCTTGGTGCAAGTGAAGGGGGGAGGAAGCTATTCTGTTCCTGAATGGCGAGACTCTTGTCCAACACAAGGCCAGTATATTGCGGGAACAGAAATATAAAGTAACTTGGCACAAACCCTCCGCGCAAATTCCCCACAGCAACCCCCTCGTCCTGCACCGACTGCAACGACCTGGCGGTGTCCCGTCCCAGGCGCAATCGATGAGAGCCGGTGGTCCGCCGAGTTGGGCTCTCCTGGTGACGGAGCAGGGGCGGGCAGAGCGAGCTGGGATGAAGCCTGGTGAGTCAAGCGAGCTACTAGTAGCTTCTTGTTCCTAGTAGCGATGCCCTTTGTTACTAGTTATGGATTTAAGATGAGTTGATGTATCATGATCCGGGCATCACCAGTGGATGAGTTCATACGTTCCCTCGTCGGTGAGGTATCTTGTGATGCTTGGAATATTTCACTGGTGATGAGTGATGGTTCACTTTCGATGACAAGTCCGACTTCTCATGTATTTCCCCCACTGAACCCACTACTCTCGGTGCTGCCCGCCTTTGCGCGGTGGCACATGCACGCTGATGTGGTTCCCAGTGAGCTCCCCAAGGTCCGGGTTGCGATACATGTCGAACTCCACCGCCAAACCTACAGGCTTCCAGGCTTCAAAAGGACAAAGGGCCTAAGATGGCCTAAGGGTCTGGGTTACAATTGAACTCAGGAAGGGGCGTGAAGAGTGAAGCCAACCAAAAGGCGTTGAGGCTACACTGAAAATGAGTATCACTCAGCTTGTGGCTTTTCTGATGTTCACAAAGCAATGAGGATCAATTAGCATCACTAACATCTTTTCTTGCAACAGTCACATCTCAGAATCCAGTGGATCATCAGCGTGGCATGTTAACTCTTTGGACACGTTTCTTGTTTTTCAGTCCAATTGTACGGTTATCAAGTTTCGCACAGCGAACGACAGCCAACATCATGTCCTGGTCTGCTTAGCTTTGGGTGGTGTAAACATGTGGGACTCTCGCCGTGCATCGCGTTGCAAGTGATACCAAGCAGCTGTAGCGGAAGCCGTAGCCATTACCCGAGATGTCATTACCTCAGCAGCATCACTTCTTGGAAACACATGTTCGAACAACAAAACACACATGAGAAGTGTCAAACCTCTGCTGGACCCAAACCTCTTCCTGAGGCCTTTTGGTCAAACCTCTTCCTCAGGCCAAGGGGCAAAACCTCTTTTGGACTGACACACGGGCGGCCTTTGGACAAGATCTGGTCTGAGTCTAGAAAATTTATCGCCTTCTTGTTGGCTTGGGCACCAAGAAAAGTCGCAGTCTGACCACTGGCTGGCTTCAATTATTGGTCCAGGGCTGCGGTAGCTCATCGTTCTTTTTACACCAGGAAAAGGTTCTTTGGAAGCAAACAAATGCCTTGCTATGCAACGGGTAGATTCGGGTAGAATTGGATATGCCAACTCTTGCCTCAACCTTTGAGTGTGCTTCCTCTCCCGCCCCGATGATCGAGACCGCCCGAGCGGCCCACAATCTTGCGTCCCTCGTTCTGCACCACAAAAGCGAAGCCATCGGCGCCTGCGGGCTCACACCACTCGCCGATCCAGCACTCCTGAGGGGATGAGGGGGATGGGAGGCGGCCGAGCGGCCGAGGTCTGTGAACAGGTGACGCCAATTTCGTGGTGGATGGATGGAGGATGGATGGAGGATGCATATATGATAGATAGATCCAAATCATGCTATAGCACTTCAGTGTTGAGCGGTCGGAAGGGAAGCCAACTGCAAAGGGTTTCCATCTCAACTTTGGCCCTTTGTATATAAATACTTCGAATGATATGGCCCACCAACAGGAACGAGCCCTGTGTCAACATTCTATTAACAAGAAAACATCAGGAAAAGACAACAGTCGTGGAGCGAGTTGGAAAGACAACGAAGGAAGTCACTCTGCACATTGGGAAAACCGGAAATATGACTAGATACCTTTGTCAAAAACAGTCTTTGAGATTTGAGCTCTCTGCACATTGGGTTTGATTCCGTTCCACTGGGTGTCATTCTCCGTTGAAACTGCGAGGCTTTGGGGCCACAGAAGCAGTTGCAAGCAGAGCTTCTCTTTGGTGACCGCACTCAACATGCAAGTCACCAAATCACCGGATGAGAAGAGTTGGTCACCCTCCCATCTTCCTCACCAAAACGACTCTTCCTTCTTGGGCTCAGCATCTAAAAGATGTCAAGGAACAAGAGCCATGTGTCAAAGAAAGGGCACTCGTCTTTGGCTCATGTTTAATCCTATTTCTCCTGAGGACCCCTGCGCAAAGACTCCGTCCAGGTCCCGGTCCCCTGCGCCAAGACTCCTTGGTGCGATGGAAGACGCGGAAGTGGAACTCAGTCCTGAGAGCTTGGCACGGCCGGTGAGAAACCGGTGACACCCTCAGGCTCGGGAGGCCCAAAACGAACATGCCAACGGCCAACATCATATATCCAAAGCTCCCTTTCCAGCCGACACCAATTCGGCTCATCAGCGGTGTCACTAGGCTTTTGGGGTGCCTTGAGTCTCAGTTGCCCCCTATACCCATTCCATCCCATTCCGGGTATCCTGCGCCCCTCTCCCCAAAACTGATACTAAACCAACTTTCAATCTGGATAACATGGTGTTTCGGGAGATCCTCGGTTTATGCTTCAAACCCGGACATATCCATGCTGCACCCTGCAACTTCCAGGACGATGGCTCACTGATGCTCACTTCTTCCACCAGTCTGTCCCAAATCTGTCCCATACGGCGTAGGCTTCCCCCCGCGAACAGCCCAGCCGTGTGCTGCGTTGTCGTTTTCGGCGTCGAAGCAGCTCAAAGCCGTAGGCCACCAGCTGTTTGAATCGGCTCCAAGCAGCGGAATTCTGCGCACTCCTCGGTGACAGAAGCAAGAATTTGCGAAGAAGCAGGCCAGAAGCAAACAAGAAAACAAGCGAGAAGCGAGTGAGAAGTGTGAGACTTGCAAATACTCTGGATGAGTGTCTAGTTGCAAGTACTGTAATGATTGTTCTTGTGGTAGATTCTTGTCACACGCTGCTACTTTGGGCTGAAAAAACATTCCCACTGCTGTTGGGGTGCACTGCAAATACTAATGCAAATAGTATCCCTTCCAACAGTATGTTGAACAGGATCAAAGATCTTAAGCCCTGAGTCCGCCCGTCGGTTGGTGCTAAAAGAAAACTATACGACGTCGTCATTCACCTTGCACCAACCGACACCAACCTCGCCGAACCGGAGTTCCGACTCTCCGGGTCCGTCCGAGCCACACGGATTGCGTGAGCCGCAAGGCGTAGTGACAGAGCTGCGTGCGCGTGTGCGGCACCGGAAGTAGATCGCCATCCGGGATGAACTCCTCGAGCCGGGGCCGGATCAAGGGCGGAGCTGATGAGCTGATTCGGGAATGGATCAGGGGAGCTGGGTTCGGTTTAGGTGTGATGCCTGGTGGAAACTATACTGGGACCTGAGCGTGGGAGAATTGGTCTGTTAAAATATGTTAAAGCCTCATTACTCTACTCTGATCGATGAGATTCTGTGCAGTTGAGGAGGCTCTACATTGCCTTTAGAAAACTTTAGCGGATCATGTTTACATGACATTGTTTGTTCTTATGGTCATTTCTCAGTAAACTTTAAAGTGGATACACAAGAGGACGTTATTCTTGAAGATATTCCGTTTTTGAGGGGTGCCTAGCTCAGTCAAAGGGCAAACTTTGACGTTGAACAAAATAGCACGACAACCTCACCATGTTCTTTAACATTTTAGCTGAACCCAATAAATGTGCCTGGAATATCCTGGAATAAATAGTGGAGTCCATCTTTGTAAGATGTCACATGGCTATTCATCCACCTTGCTATTCATCCACCTTGATAGGTACCACGAGTGCTCTGCACCATCCTGGCCCCCTTGTGCATCATGTCTTGGTTTTCTGCTCAGCCTACAAGTGCCCTGGAACGAAAGAGTGCCGTGCTGACCAGAAAAGGTACAATCAACAGCGGAATCCAAGTTTTGAAGTATTCAGGACTCTAGAGATACTGTATGTATACTGCCATAAAAGAATAGACATCGCTTTCCTTTGGAGCGATGTTAATTTTTTCCGGAAACCGTCGATAATTTTAAACCTGTCCTCCCTGAATTCAAAATTCAAAAGCCATGTCCATTCTGACTTATATGTTTGTATCCCTTCCAAAAAGGATTTGAGGGCAACACAAAAAAAACAACTCTTGTGTTGCTCCAGATCTGCACTCAACTCCCGGTTGCATGTCCATGTTTTATCAAGCACATTAGAGACAGAAAACATGACACAACCAGTTCATTAGAATCACTAGATATAACTATATAATAGTTATTTACATGTTTATTATATAAAGCATTATACATATTATATCTATGCAGTATGTTCTACGCGTCCATCCATGTTCTTGTGACATTCTCCTACCCCAACTCACCAAAGACATCAATCCCTATAGGGCCTCCGCGTCCCTCCCAAGCACAACCCGCTGGCCATTGCCCCGCACCTTGGTGGTGATCACTTCGGTGTAGTTGCCCGCACTGACACGGCCCGAGTAGGGATTGTCCAGCTGCCCATCTTCCAAGTACTGATGCTCCTCGCGGTGGCGTGCGACTCAGATCGGTCGACCAGTCCGGGGGACACCTGGAGATGGAGACATGGCCACACATGAAGTCGGCCATCGTGGGAAACTGGGCCCAGTTCGGCCATCCGAATCCAAACGAAGCAAACATCAGCCATTCCATCAGGTCTTTCTCAACGAAGTGCATCAACCGACATGCGGAGACCTGTGGGTGGAAAAGAAATGCGAACAGCTCCCAGTAGCTTGTTGGGGCTATACTAGCCGTTTTCTCCCTCCCCCAATTCTATGACGCAAAAAACAAGCCTACTAGATGTAGCAGCACATGAACATGTAGCCCAACCAAAGTACGAAACGCTCAACACCTCAGCTGTCATGGCTGTCGAGGCACTGGCAACTCAGCACGGGCTGCGGCATCCACCTCCCTCACCTAGCTGGGACGGACAAGCGAAGGACCTGGAGGGTGGGAGATTGATCCACTGACTGAGTAGGATGGTCCTCCTCCTGCGCCCCACAGCTGTACAGCTGGTCACTCATTTTCGACCAGAACGCGGCCGTCAGAAACCGGGGGAAAAGCCGACGTGGAGGTGACCCTGCAACCGCTGTCCCTCGGTGGTCTCTGCGAAGGCCAACCCAAGGCCAACAACCATTAGAACCTGTCAAAGGTGTTGTTTCAAACTCCCAAAGCACACATTGGTAAACGTGAAGCCTCACATCCAACCGCGGTGATCCCTTCGATCTGTGCCTGTGGATGTTGGAATCGCTGAGAGATGCCCTGAACGCAGCTGCCACCCGCCACATCGCAGCCTGCAGAGGCGAGGGTTGACACCGTTGGCACCCAAAGATCCGGAAAACGGCTGGAGCCCGACACCTGGAGCCCAAACTGCGAGGTTGATCTGCAGACTACTATATAGAACAACATTGAACTTTTCAGGGTCCATGTTAATCTGCAGAAGAGTAGAGTAGATGAAACACAGAAGTACTGCCAACATAAGTAGCTACTGATACTTACACCACTTGGAAGGCTAGGCAGGAACTGTATTCAGGTCGTGGGGGTATCCTTCAAGTTTGAGCTGGAACATGGTGGAGCAGGATGTATTCCTTCAACAGCACCACGGCAGTGGTCTTCTTTTCGGATGCCAGTGGACGTGAAGAAAGTTGAAATCGAAACCGTTTAAGATCCCAACATCCGCTCAAATGCCAGCCTTGAATAAAGCAAAGAACATCAAAGAACACTACATAAGCAAAAACAAATCAAGTTGGTCTTGCTGGCCCCAGGTAGCTCAGGTGGCAGCCTGAGCAAATGCTGAGAGGTCAATCTACAATAGATATATTTGAATATGTAGATATATGTAGAATTATGTAGAGTACACACGATCTGATCTAAAGCTTTGCACATGTCAGATCACACATGATGTGTACAGAACCACAAGCATTCAAATGTTTTTAGTGCAAGGCCCAATGTCAGGCGATCTAGTAGCAGGTTCCTGTGCGCGGCTGTCGGTCTATGGGTCAAAAATGCTACACATACGTCGAGGTGAACCCTGAGCGAATCCACAGACTCCAAGCCCCCATATGTCGTAGCTTAACCTGACCCAATGGGGGAGTCTTCTTGAAAACGAGCGACAAGTGAAGCACGAACACACCAAGTACACCAAGTACTGGCGCGACATCCAAGTGCTGGAGTACCGGAGTAGACATTCACTCCTCTCACTCATCTCAACAAATCTCAGAGCAAATTCTAGTCAAGTCAATGCCCACATAGATGCATATAGTTTCAATATGTTTCAATTCCACGTGAGCTCTTCATCTCTTGTCAACATGTCTTACCCTGCCGCCCCAGTCTCCGCTCGCCTGCACCGATGGGGTTGTTGGCCGACACCGGTGTCGCGCCCACTTGGGTGCAAAGCTCGTTGAACTCATCGGAGAAGTACTCGATCTGCGAACCGTCCACTAAGCCTCGGCGGTTTTTTCGGGTCGGATGACGGTCGGATGTGTTACTACATGACGTGGATCGACAAGAGAAAATGGATGACGAGGGGCACCAAATTTACATTCATTCAATGCTTTTGTGATAGCTGATATGTTATGTTGTTCTTTTTCTCGCTCGTTTTGTGGGTATGAAAGACTATGAAAGACTTGATGGTTTAACTACTGGAGTATGCATGGACAATCATCAATGCGAACCAACCCAAGACCCCAAAGACTAACTATCGGCTACCAGCACCACCTATCTGGCCCTACCGTGCCCTACCTACGTCCAAGCCCCTCTCGGCTTGGCCAAAATGTTCCGCGCATGTTCAGGGATAGTCAGGCTGTCACAGAACGAGGCCAAGCAGCTTCAACAATTGGACGCCTTGAAGTCAAACTTGTAGGGAAGGCCAACGGCATCCGACGTTCAGAAAGAATCAACTAAACTAAACGATTCGATTCCCCTTCATTCAAAATAATTATGTTTCATTCACCCTTACCCGGCCATGCCATACCCTTGTGTAGATCCATGCACCTACATTCTCCAAGAGGAACACAGATCCATTTAAAACTTCTGAAGGTCGTTTCTTCCGTTTCTTCCTCTGCCGCAACTCTCTCCGCCCATGGAACACCGAGGGCCCAGTCGGATCCGAGCAACGGATGTGCGAGGCATAGCCCTGCGGATCGCGAGTAAAGACCTGCCGATCGGGCGGCGAGTAACGACTTCAAACCTCATGCTGGTGGCCGGATTTGATGTGAGCTTGGTTCCAATGCGGCTTTGCTACGGTCTGGTTGGCTCCAATTCTTTGGAGAGTGGTCAAAAAGTGGTCCTTGCGATCTCATGCACCTCTTCAAGCAGTTTGACCCTGGCTCACCTCATGCCCAAATCAATCCAAATCAGCAAATGACTTGCATCACTTCTTGTGGACTCAAAACAAGGTGACCTCTGCCATCTACCCATTCATTACATGGAATGTAGATGGATGAGTCACAAAATGTGGAGAACTTACCAAGCAACATCATATCCATCTGCCTGGATCCCAGCTTCACCGAGCGACTTTTCGCCGGCCTTGAAGGTCAAGTCCGCCTTGGCCACGGAGAAACCCAGCGTGAAAAAGAGGGCCACCGAGCTGACTGCCGTCGGCAACACAGTGGTCCTGCCGTCGAAGGTGACGAGGTGACGTCGATGGATCATAGAGGAATCCAGTCCGGAACCAGGGACGAGAAAGAACCCTTTATCTGACTTGTGCGACTTGTATTGGGAATGAGGACATGGATATGCGCTCAGGTGTCTTTTTGTGTGAGGGGTTATTCATGGTTATTCCCTGAGTCCCTACGAAGCACGGGTCAGTCATATTCAATTTTCGCAACGATTGGCGACCTAGAGTGGGAGTTGCTGGAGGGGAAGGGGTTCAACCCGTTGGTCGGAAGATCGTTCCCAAAACAAGAGCTGTTCTTCAAGCATGTTTGGTTCTTGGTCATAAAAAAGGACATACGACATGGGACAATATATGACAATATGATAATATGAACACCCAGCTCTACTTGAATAGTATCGGAAAGCATGTTCATATTCTCAAGATCTTTCATCTTCGAAGGTGAGAAGTGAAGGGGCCCTGCACTCTGAACTGGCACTGGACCGCCAGCCTCCATTGTGTCTGGAAGTTCTATTCGTTCTAAGGCGACCACGTGTGGGCTGGGATACCCCAAGTCGCTCTTTTTGAGGATTGCTCCAGAGTTCATCTTTTGACAATTGTTTAAAGATCCTCAGGCAGAGTCACTGGACCAACTCTGGAGGAGACTCTTGAAAGGAAAGTTCCTCACCCTTCCTACAAGATGTCCAACTTAGGTTCTCCAGTTCTTCTCGTTCGGTTCACATGCGGTTTCCCACCGCCTCCTCGCCGGGGCCCTTCTGGCGCGGCTGCATAAACTGCCTGGTAGGTGGGCTGGTCGCAATGAATAGAGATCAACACCACCTGATCAAACCACAGGATCGGGTGGACAACAGACCTGAGCGCATTTGGGGGGAGCACAGACTGCTCTTTTGGATCAACTTTCTTCGCTGTTGGAGTCATTTGTTGAAGTGTTCAATTTGATTCATTATGTTTTTCTGCACGAGGGGAACCTCAACCTGCAATCAACAGCCACTGCACCCAGTAAGGAAACGTATAGCTACCAACAGAAAACCACCACCTCTCAACGACTCTAGATAAACAATTGTGTTTTCATGAAATGCAACGTTGTTTCATCCTTTTCCTATCTCAACCCAGGACCTCCTTTTCTGAACTGCAGTGCCAAAGGTCTGTCCGACTGGGGAAACTAATTAACATAATCACAAAAACAAAAACGAAACTTCAGCCTTAGTGATATGATTTATGTATATATGTATACATATCGCGGGATGGGAATAGGCCAACAAATGGTTCATGGTAAATCAAACGCCACTTGAGGACAGGACAACCAAGAATTCGCAAGTCATGACCCTGAGCCCCTGCCTCGGCTACCTCCGCTTTGGAAGGCATGTGGCACCTGGTCCACAAGGCGCATACGGCAAGCGCATGTTGCAGAGTATTTCAATTCATAGCCTCAAATCAGTGCGTCAAGTCAATCGAGACAGTATGGTGTGGAAAGTGCGTCAAGTCAATCGAGACAGTATGGTGTGGAATGAGTGTGGTTATGCGTTCAAGGGCAAATATTATGAGGACAAAACTGATTGATTATCAATCTGATTGACCACAAACAGGAACCAAATAAAAACAAATCCAAAGCATAACATTGGATGTCAACCTTCACATACCTTCACCCCTTCCACTGCAAACGCTGTTTCCGTTTGCCGCTTTCCGCCTGCGGAGCCGAAGGGGCGCCGGTTGGCCCCCGATCACCTGTCGGCGGGCGTGAGGCGAAAAAGGGCACCAGGTGAAGTGGCCCGGATAAGCCATAGCCAAGTAAAAACTGGTAGAACAGCAGAACTGGAAAAGAGATGACAAACAGAAATAGAGTCATAAACTATGCAAAATGATTCCTGTTTGATGGTCACTGTAAGGGTATTCAGGTGAAAATCAGGCAGCCTTCAACAATGGTCTGCGTTGACTGTTCCAATGGTAGAATGTGTTCCAACAATAGAATGAGTCAAATTAACACCCCAACATCATGCGGATATACATCTTCTGGTGACGCAGGCGATTGCGGTGCTGCTGCCGATAGTGTGGATGTGTCAACCAGGGACCTCTCGCCGCAGCAAGTGTCACTGTCGCGAAGCTTGAACAATATTGAATACTTCGGGCCATAGTATTGTGCAATTCCATTGGATGATATGTGGGATATATAATATATATAAATGCATCTGTGTTGATTGTCATTTTGGAAACTGCTATCTGTCTAGGTGTTTCTAAGCACATGGATTTTGGCCAGAACCCCGGTCCCCTCTTGTCGACTGCCAGCACGAACACATATGTGTTCATATACAAATAAAATATGCATTGCAATGAGGTTTGGTTCAGGACACCGATATTTAACTATCTATATAGACTCCATGAGTGATGGAAGACACAAACTAACAGCCATGATCATACAAAACATTACAAAACCGGCAAAGCACCTCACAACCAAGCACTTTCCAGTAGCATCAATTGAAAGACACGGTCTTCCGGATATACCATCTATATAATCGATCAAAGAACATCTATAGGTATTTGAGATCATTCCTAAGTTAAACAACATGGGGATAGGGATGAACATATCAACGGCACATTAAACAACAAAACACAAAACACCAACACCAACAAACAAAAACATATCTCTAACATGCTGCATGCTCTATAGTATAAATATCTTTGTACCGATCTCAGGCCCAAGTGGCGCTGCAGATGTCTCCACATGGCGTCATAGCTTGGAGGGTCCCATCAAGACGTACCAAGGAAGTCGGGACCAAACAAAACACCTCGAAGTAAGTGGGGAAAATATGTCGAAACTTCTCAAAGCATATAGTAATAGTCCAACATGGGGTGAACTGGGTTGAGACGTGAGACATGAGACATGAGTGGCTGCTCACTGGAGTGTCGCATCCCAAAACATGGAACCCTGAAGGCGTGAAAGACCATAACACTCATCATCCCTGAAAGCCTTACCTGACATGGTTGGCACTGTTGAGTGACTAGCGGATGCTGCACATGCAAAAGGAATTGATCCAATCGAACGAATACAGATTATATTTCATTCTGTCAGTTCTTGTCCAAACCCTTCACTATAGCAATATGTATCGTTTGGAGGCTATCTTGTACACGAATCAAATAGTTTGTTTTTTTCAAAGAAGGTGGACATGATGAACCCATGAACACCACGACCAGAAGCTGAAAGCCAATTCATGCAAGGAAGCGTGCGTGATGCCATAGGACCTTTCAATCATCTTCCTTGTACTTGCCTACAAAAAAGCTCTGAAATAAGGAGGTTTTCCTGTTTCGCTGCTTCTGGCGTTTGTTGGACATGACATTAAGCCCTTCTCTTGTAAGCTATGCAATTATAAACATTTGGCAATTCATGTACAAACATTGAAGCTAATAAAGGAGAGTCCAGGAGAACTTTCCTCTTTTCTTCAGTCTTTGGAGTTGTTACCCACTCTTTTCTTCATGTCCTAGATCAGCTACTCCTACTTCACTCAGGATTTGAGCTAGTAGGATTGGAGAACATATTTCATGTGTTGTGGTGGCACAACACTGTCTTCCAACAGTGTCTTCGGTACGGTTGAACAAGAAACAAGCATCATGAGACCTCTCGGTGTCGATGGCTGGTGATCCGAGGTAAAAGAAGATGCAGCTTCCAAAGATCGTCCAACCCAACAGTTTGCCTATGTTTGCCTACATTGGGCCTACATGACACCAAAATCCCCAAGAAGCAAGGACCCAAGACACTTTGGCAAGTGTTAGTTTCCATAACTATCCAAAGCGATTTTCAGCACACCATCTTGGCTCGTGTACATTGCAACCCCAGCTTAGCATTTGAAGTTCACCCCAGCATGCATGGCTTAAAGATGTGTCCACCCCACCAGGAAGAGTGCATGATGATAGTGTTAGTATTGTCAAAAGGCAAGAGTTTTCTTTTCTGCCCACCCCCTGCAACTTGGACTTGGACACATGACACATGCCCATTATATCCCATTCTTATCAATTCGAAACCTGAGTGTGAGACGATATTGGGACGATGTGAACTCAGGGGGTCCTTGGACCCGTGTCACGTGTCAGGGACCCGTCCCGGTCGCGACCCCGGAAGCGAAGCCGGCAGGGGAGGGAGCTGGTCCATGGCTTGGGTCGCTGGATTCGTCAGAGACTTCACACTTGTGCCAGGTGTGGATTAGAAGCCTTTTGCTGTTCCGGGCTCTGGGTAGATTCTCCTCCCTGAAAATGAGCAACCCTCTTGTTGTTACCAATGATCCCAAACCCAAAAAACCAGCTATGGGCTGTGATCCCAAGCCCATCCACATGCCCACCCAACGAGAAGAGACGACCAGCGGGGTTGCTGCGTACACATTCAGCTGGTCCTGGGCTGGCGAAATTGAATGAGGAAAGGCCTGCGGAACCCAAACAGGTCTGAAGATGGACAAATTCATCAGTCATCCGACGGCAAACAAATCAACAGACTAGATTGCAAAACTAAATCTATAGACGGCACAAATCCCAAATGATTATTAAGGTGTAGTGAACAAGGGTCTCCTACCATCAGGTTGTGCCATCTATTGCAAACTGAAAAGTAACAAGCCATCGGCCTGGGAGCTGATGGGTTTCAAGGGTTCACAGAGTTTCACCCTATCGAAACAAGGACAGGCATGAGATTCGGCACCGAGATTCGACAGTTGACCCATTTAACACATCAAGGGTTCTCAAACGGGTCCACCTTCATGTTTGCCCTTCTTGCAACCCTTGTGGATCTTCACCCATTGAGATCTGTACAAATGTTACCTGTACCCAGGATATCCAGGATATCCACCAAATGGGTTGTCAAGATGGGTATACAGAATCTTCAGTAGACCTGAGATCGTTTTCCTTTGCCCCTTTGCCCTGCTCTTCTAAGATTAGATTGCAGCCAATAGCAGAACTTGGCCACCCGGTGAACTTCCGTCGGGGCCAATAGTGCATGGTCTCCAGCTCACTGATGCCTGTTGAAGATGAGTTATCATAACTTTATCCCCAAATAAGTAATCTCATCCAACTTGTTAAAGCCTTGCCACTGAATCCTTCGGTGAAAGCGAAGTCTTCTATTCTCGCCACATCCCTCGGATCTCCACCAAATCCACCGGCGAGACCCCCCAAAACGACACCTGTGCAGGTCTGAAACAAACACGGTCCGGTCGCCACCTGTGAGTGGTCACAGGAGTTTCTCGGTGATGAGAATCTTTATAGACTACCATGGTGAATGAATTCATCACCCTCGCATCCATCCTACGGTTCATGTTTGAGGTGTCACACCCCTTTTATCCTTCATTCTTGAGCAAATGCTGCCAATTGTGTGCAGTATTTGCAGGGATCCAGGATGCATCTTCACCACCAAGTTTGGGGTTTTGTGATACTCGTCTAAGGCTATTGTATGTTGCACCATCTTGCACCGGCCTATGCACAAACCAAACGGCCTCTAGCTTCAACCGAATTGTGAGTGGGTTCATCTATCCGGGCAAATGATCAACAAAACATGGCTTCTCCCCTGAAACTGGTGTAGTATCGTCAAATCAAGCTGCAAGCTTCAGTGAGAAATTCCCAGAATCATAGTGATATCAACCAACTAATTCAACACCATGTTACTGTACAAACAACTTTAGATCATCTCTGAGGTTTGTTCCGGAACCACCTGATTTTGGGATGTAATACCACAATCTTCGACCGCAGAGTCTGAGGATGTCTGAGGTGTGTTTCTTATCTGTCCTGCTCCAATAAGGGCTTGCAGTGGAAAGTTGCAGTGGAAAGAAGAAAGCAATCGACTTTACATGGTTCTATGGACCTGGTAAGTGACTAACAAAGAACCTGAGAATTCACCGGCAGTTTCGACCATTTTCCTCATGGCAACCCAGTGTTTTTTTTTGGGGTCCATGTGGTCCTCTGCAGGGGAGTAAGACCTCTGCAGAACATCGGGAGTGGCCAACTTCCCACCTGGGTGGGCTGCGACGCGAAGTCCAAGGAGAAATGCCTGCGATGTGAAGTGTATTTTGCGGAGCCCGGGGTGGAAACGTCTGACCTATCTGGCGGATGATTGGACGAACGCGTTTTTGGATGCCACAGGAAATGGCATCTCTGGATGAATTTGGCTGAAGGTGTTAAACATTTGGTCTTCAATTTGCCTTCACAAAGTAGTGGCACCTTGGACATGGAGGTATGTAGAAGGTGGACTCCAAGGAAGCACCTAGACCCAAACAAAGCGGCTTTCCAGGCCGGGCTACCTGAATTCCTTTTTCTGTCATTGTAAAAAGAAACACCAAGGCATGGGATATCAAACGAACACCAATGACGATTGGAGTGAAGTATCGTGGGATCCTTGGCGGTGGAGCAACAGTTATCACTACCCCTGACGCGTCACCAAGCCCCCCCCCCCCGTGTAGGCCATGAAAAGAAAAAACACAGCTTGAAGGAGCGCTGAAGGAAGGTTACCTGCAGGATTCCTGCACCAATTCCTTGTCCTTCCATGTAATTGTTGCTACACTGTTAGTTCGAGGGGGATGCATATCAGAAACAGAAAACGATTAGCTGTTTGCCATATGCTGAGGGATTTCTTCCATCTTAGCCAGGTTTGAGGATGGTCCCGCGATCGGTCTGTCCCCAGGTTTAGATCTGCAAAGACTCGTCTCCAAAAAGAAAACGCCCCAAGGACCAACGGATTCACCGTAAAATCCGGTGGTGTTGTCAAACTGCCAAGCGATGGAAGATGTCTTTCATATAATAGGCAATTTATAAGTAGCCAAAATACAGAAGAGCTAAATCTTAGGGCTATGATGACGATCAAATCCACTACAATCATGCGGGCCATGCAGGTACCATCCAAAAGCGTTATGTGTAAGCATCTTACTTCCTGTAAGGTTCTTGGGTTCTCATGGATTCTCTAGCTGGGAATACATTGGTTTTCCACCTGGTCCAGGAGAACTTGGGTCCATCAAATACTAGGTCGTTCCGTCTTCCCACACCCGAACGAAAATCTAAGAGATCCGTTCCGTGCTTCACACCCCGCAACGATCCGCAACCGGCATCAGTATAAAACGTTTGTCTGTCGTCTTGGGGGTCGATCAAGTGCATTCTCTGCTGCATTCTCTGCTATGCAAAAAGAAACAACCGAGACGACCTCACAAGCATTAGACATGTTTTTGTCCCAAACCACCTCATCATTGAGGTCAATCCATATTAGTCCTGTATGCCCTCACTTGCTTGAGCGCCGAAGTGCCAACCAGACTCGGGCGCCGAACGAGCGATCGAACTCCGGCAACCCGAACGAACTCTTCCGATTCATTGAACGAGCTCCCAAAGAGAAATAGCCATAAGAAATCCATAAACTTTATTAAACCGTTTTATGGGAGAGGTTCTCCCCACCATTTTATCGAGGAGATTGACCCTCAAACATGGGTTTGCCGTCCATTGGCGACAACAACGCTCCGTCCATGGCGTCCCCACGGACTGGTGAATCGATGTGACTTGAACCGGGTTTGGATCCTCTGCATTTAGAAGCACGTCCGTATGCCAAAACTCACCAGGGGGTTGGAGCGTGTTTTTCTGTCTTTCCATCAATTGGGTGAGAAGAACAGTCAGCATCAGAACTGGGTCTCCTCCAAACCAAGGGTTAACCCCCTGCTGCAAGGATATGATCAAAAAAAATCAATTCCAAAGTAAGAACGGCACCAAACCAATCAGCTTCATGTCAATGAATCACTCGACCACCCGTGTACGAAGGTTCAGCAAGTGAACACCCCAACACCGAGCGAATCCCAAGCATTGATCCCAGAGCTGTTGATCGGCTGTTGAAACTGACAAGATCAGCGGCCACAACCAGAACTTCACTCCGTTCCATGCGTCGACATGCCATGACATTGGATGACAACACCTTGCTTGCAGGCGGACTTGAAATGCAAACTCCCTGAAACAACATGTTAATGTGCATGTTTAGTTCAAGTGCCTCTGCCCATGGTCATGCTCTCATACTCCCGGCGCTGATGATCTGCCACGACATCGACGGCATCTGCCTGCCGCTCTGCAACACCACGATAGGCACATCCTCAGACTGCGTCAAGATGCGAAGGCTTGTAGCGAAGAGGATCCACGAAGGTTACCACATTGAAAAAACAATATATATATATATATATGAACATGATCTTGGTGTTTGGAAATGGACATTTCAAAGTGGGTTTTCATCATGTACGAGTAGCACGAAGGAAACACAAACTTTCTTACGAATCCCACTCTTAGCATCTGGGTTTAGCACTTGGCAGCGCTCCATCAGCATGAACAAAAAAACACAAACACATTTCACACTGCTATACAAACTCCGAACAGGTCTCAACATGCAAAAGAACATAGTAGTATCGTTCAAGTGTTAGCCCACGGCAGGCCTCAAGGCTCTATTTCGGCCTGAGGGCCCAATCCAAACAACAGTGGTTGTTCATCTGTTCCACTGATTGATTCAAAGAATACGGGGGAACGTTGCAATAAGTGGAACATGGCTAAATGGCGAGAATTGTGCACTTCTCAAACACAACCCCCGCCCCAAAGCCGGGTTGCCTACGGCAAAAGCCTGTTCATGTTTTCAAGCTTTAATGGACTCCCAGAATCCTTGTCAGGTAAGTATCAAATGTATCAACGGTTTCCAGTGCGATACTTACTTCACTTCTTGTCGACGACCGACCCTTTGGATCGCTCACGGACCGGTCACGGAGGTCTGTCCATGTCGGGCCCATGGAGGTGAGTCATGCAGGACTGAGTGACTTTAAACCAAACATCGGATCTCTTCAAACTCAAGAGGTGGCAGTAATTAGCAATTTCATGAGGTCGCAGTACCCCAAGCAATCTCGAGGTCGCCACTGATTAATGTTCAGCGGTGCGTCACAGACCCAAACCCGACCAAAGTCAACCGATTCTTTTGGAACGGAAGATCGAACATGGGCCATTTTGGCACTTCACTGGAGGAGGTACGCCGTTTTTTTCGGGTTGAACAACTGGTGCAATTGGTACCTGCAAAGGTGTTAGTGGATTGTGGCGTCATCATTTTCTCTGCTAAGTTGCAGTCAAATCTCCTCCGTTTTTTTTGTGCCCACTTACAAATATAGGGAAGCTAACTGATAACGACCCATAACAAGGTTTTGCAACAACGGCTGACAAATTGTGGGCGCCTTAAACTTAAACCAGCTCTTTTCCAAAAAACAATCACACATTCAAATATGTTTTTTGGCTTAGGCCCCCACGAGTTCGCTGCTGCTGAGTTTGTTCTTTTGGCACAACCTCGGTCAGCTCCGACGGGCCTATGGTCACTCGTATGGTTTGCGTTGCTGCTCCGGCGTGCTGATAAAAATCTGATGAAGTCCTGACATGGATTGTGTATTTGCAGGCACGCAAAATGTGCTGAAGATGTTTGGAGGTGGGTTGAGTGGAAGTTGGTGGGCACAAGCATTGGCTCAGAGCAATGGCAAGTTAGTGACAAATGTGTGATTAAGCAGTCAGTGACTAAAACACAATCAGTATTTCGGACAGGAAACTAGACGACGGTTGGCCCGAGAGCGAAAAAGGTGATTGAGAAAAAATGTAGAAAGAGAGAAAGAGAGGGCGGATGTGAGTGACAGTGTGGATGTGCAGGTGTGATATAGATGTGTGGGTGTGTGGAGGTAGAGAGGTAGATCTGCGGATGTGAGGGTGTGAAGATGTAAATGTACAGAGGTGAGGGTGTGTAGACGTAGATGCGCAGATGAAACGGCAGCGAAACGTAGCCCGTCAACTCGGAGAAGCGTCTCCCGACACGGACAGTCCCACCTGTCAGAAGACTTTTGGTCAACCGAACTGGACATGATCAAGTATCATCGCCATTTAACATACAAAGGAAACAGCAAAGGTCTTCGATGCCATAAGGCTCAGACAGCCGGAGGCCAATGCGGCGGGCGCAATATGTCGCCACTGTGTGCGTGTTGACCGGAATGTTTGACTCCCTTACTCCAGTGCCCATGGTCTGGAGAAGCAGAAGACAAGCAAGGGCGGTTAAGAGCAAAGAGGCTACAAATGTCTCCGCCATGCATCGCATCAACGATGACAAACGATCCCACCACAGAGGTAGACGCCAAGTGGTAAAGACAAGATCACCATCGAAGACTCCGGATATGCGATTTCGAAAAGTTCGACAGCACCATGTCCTCAACGATACAAGCAATCCTATGTTTGCGCAGCGAATTACGTAAAAGTCACCCCAAAAAGCTCGGTACCCACATGCCGTGAACAACGCGTATGATCTCATTCTTGTATGGAAATTTGCATGAAAGTCTCCAAAAAAGCTTGGTACCAAAATGCCTTCAAAGGCAGAGACCATGCACTTATGTCAATATCTCCATATATTTTAATATAAAAGCTCGGTGCCACGAGGTTTTTGTAAATAACGTCTAACACTGTCTCAAGCCGAACATCGTCGCCAGAGCTTGCAGAAAAAGAGCTGGAAAGCTCGGTACCAACATGCCGTGAACAACGCGTACGATCTCATTCTCATACGAAAATTACCATGAAACATGTAAGTCTGCAAAAGAAGCTCCGTACCAAAATGCCCGGAAAGGCAAACGCAAAGACCGTTTCGTGTGAAAATATCCATACATATATATATATATTCATACAAAAGCTCAGTACCCCAATGCTTTTGTAAATGACATCCAACATTCTCTCAAGCTGACATGCCGTCAAGAAGGTATATGATCACAATGTTGTATGAATGAACAGCTTCCACAAAATAGTGAAAAACCTTGGTACCGATGCGTCGTCAAAGGCAAATACTGCGTTACTTTGGTATAAAAATTCTAACATACGACGAACAATCATCAATTGCAAGTTCTCACGCAACTTGACACCATGGAAGCACAGAAAGGAAGTTTTTCAAAACGAGCATTTGCCACGAGACATTCGCAAAATCTGACAATGAAGGCTTCCAAAACGAGCGTTTTCCACGAGACTTCTCAAAAACTGGAAAACTTTACCAGCATATAAAGCGCGCGTAACCTTCCAAGCGTGCAAAAAACGCAATCTCACCTGCATTTCGCGCCATCGACACGCACGATCTCCGCAGAGGGTTGCGCGTGCCAAATCCAAAACGCAATCTCACCTGCATTTCGCGCCCTGGACACGCACGATCTCCGCAGAGGGTTGCGCTTGACAATTCCAAAACGCAATCTCACCTGCATTTCGCGCCCTCGACACGCACGATCTCCGCAGAGGGTTGCGCTTGACAAATCCAAAGCACAATCTCACCTGTATTTCGCGCCCTCGACGCGCACGATCTCCGCAGAGGGTTGCGTGGGACGAATCCAAAATGCAATCTCACCTGCATTCTGCGCCCTCGACACGCAAGATCTCCGCAGAGGGTTGTGCTGGACCAGGCAAAAACGTAATCTCACCTGCATTTCGTGCCCTCGACACGCACGATCGTTGCGTTTCGTGGTGCTCCGGCGGCACCTCCGCCGCCTTAAGAGAGAAACAAAAAAGAAGAGGGAGAGGATCCGCAGATGTGAGATGTGCAGATGTGAAGATGTAGATGTGCAGATGTGAAGATGTGCAGAGATGTAGATGTGCTGATGTGAAGATGAGCAGAGATGTAGATGTGCAGATGTGAAGATGTGAAAATGTAGATGCGCAGATGTGAAGACGTGAAGATGTAGATGAGACGTAGTTCTACACATGTTCTTTACGAAAAACCCTTCGCAAACGCTCTTGGGAAAAACTCAAACACAAGCATCTCTGGCATGGCCTCGGCCAAACAACCCGCAGATCCATCCTCTGAACGCAACATGAGCAACAAGACCAGAACAACCAACCCCTAGAGAGCACACGCCACAACGAAGACGAAACCTTGCAGGCAAAGCCTTGCTGCAAATGACGCGCTGATGCGGAGGACTGACGGCGTCTGAATGTCTGCATGGCCTGCGTGTGCTGTCTGACGTCTGACGAACCGACGATCTGGCCGTCTCTCACTCGCATGGCCCCGCCACCGGCGTTTCCCAGGTCGCTCGGGTGAGAGCCGAGATGTAGACATAGCGGAAGCATGCCTGGAATCACTGTATTGAGCTTCACATGAACTCGTATTCAGTGTCTCACGCAAACTCATGGGCCTATAGTCTCATGGGCAGATGCATTGCGTCAGCCTGGTGGTCCGATGAATGCAAATGTCCTCAATCCAAATACGCACCCCGGGTGGGGTGGAGGGAAGATCTCAACCGGTTCACCGCCGGTTGAGCAAACACGAACCTACCAGGCATCTGAAAAAGCGGTGCTCGGTCAACCTCTGGGCTGTTGTGTCCGACGAAAGGAACTGCATCGTTGATTAGATTGGCAGACTGTGAATAGAATGGACAAACCGCTTCGGGGATAGCAAGCCAGAAGTCATCATGTGCGTGGCAAACCCTTGCCTCCTCAGGGACGGTGCAAGAACTTACGTTGCTCCATACGCTCAACAAGGAGTGTCGTTCTGGGACGGATCGTGCAACTCATCACGCCACTCAAACGGGCGGAATGGCGAAACGGCACCGGTGTGAAGAGCTCTGCCAGGGCTAGCACTCTTCAGCAGCAAAAGAGGTGGTTGCTCCCCACCTGCCAGGTGAGGGTCTTATGACTTGGACTTTAAAAAGGTGTTACTCCGTCTTCTCTCTCCTCCTATACTCTTCCTGCCATGTCGCCATGTCGTAGCGACAGGGAACGCACAGACCTGGGCACGCACGGGCCCGCCAGGTCAGGTTGGGCGCGCATGGACATGCGCACCAAAAAGAGCTCCTCTGGGCAAGCGCTTGCTTGCGTGGACCTGCGCACCACAGAGAGCGGGAGCCCATCAGAAGAAATGGCAGCCAACACGCCAGATAGAATGCCAGAAGATATGCCTGACAGGACGCCAGAAAGGATGCCACAAGAAAGGCTGTCAGAAGACGTGCCACTCAGAATGTCAGAAGATATGCCAGTTAAAACGTCAGAAGATATGCCTGAAAGAATGTCAGACAATAAGCCAGATAGAATGCCAGAACATATGCCGCATTGAACATCAGATAGGATGTCCGAAAATATGGCAGTTGGAATGCCAGAAGCTATGCCAGAAAGGAAATCAGAAGATATGCCAGTTAGAAAGTAAAGTCAGAAGATATGCCTGTCTGAGTGCCAGCAGATATTCCAGATGGAATGCCAAAAGATATGCCAGATAGGAGAATACACAGAGAACACGTATCAAAACCAAAGTCGGACCATATAACACAACACACGTTGGATGTCAGAAGTACATGCCAGAAGATATGTCAGAACTCATGTAAGACTCTCACGGCAGGACAATGTCAGAGCACATGGCCACAAGGACGTCAGAACACCTTCCTGAATAAATACCCCAGCCTTTGTGTATGCGTTTGTCAGGATAGTAAGTCGATACATCTGCCCTGCCTGCCTCCAAATCGCCCTCAGGGTGGTACCGCTTGAAGTAAAGTAATTTTGAGTTGAGCAACCTACAAATTGTTCACTGGGTGCTTCACCACACAACACGTCAAAGCTAACGTACTAGCTCAACTAGATCGTCTGCAGGTAATCGTGTTTATAAGCAAACTGCCAGATTCGGATATTAATTATTAGCAACTCTTCCAGTCATTCCATCCGGGCATCCCATTTCATAAGAATCCATCCCACCCCATCTCATTTTGGTATTGCCCACTACCCAAATGCCATCCCATCCCATACCATACCATCTCATTTCCCACTGTCCCATCCCATCCCCGTTTTAAATTTCCCGCCCATTTCAGTAGAATTCATCCAATCCCAATTCATGAAATGCTTTCCCGTCCGCACAGCCACGCTAGTCAATTGGTTCATTTGACAATCTTGTGTCCACCCGCTAGTTTTTGTTGCGCCACCTTTTGCTGCATACCTTCTATCTGAGTCCTCGGATGCCTCAGTCAACTTGCAATGATCTCATGAGAGTACGAGCGCGGACCCATGACCCATGGTGCATAAGTACTGGGATTCAACAACCATCGATTGGGATAAATTACCTATGTGGTGGACTTCAAGCAACGAGCAGTGTGTTCTTCGCTGCTGCATTGCATTGTTGATAACACTCCAAAGGTTTATACAATGATAATTGAAGTTTGAGTATGTTTCTAAGGTCAAGACTGGAACCCCAAACTCAGTCCAAATTTAAACAGGCTGGAACTTCCTACAGTTTCCAAAACTGCGACAGACCGGGAACTCAAAAAGTGCCACATGGACACAGTTGAAATATGTTGGGTACCCAACAATGGTGGCCTTATGATGAAAAGTTCATGGAAATGGATTGGATCATGTCGAGAGTTTACTGTATATATATACTGTATAGATGCTACTTGAAAGTACAATACTGCGAGAGACTTGAACTAAAATGTTGGGACACATTTGGTACGTAAACATAATGTATATATGCTACTTAAAGTACAATACTGCGAGAGACTTGACACATTTGGTACATAAAATGTAATGTAAATACGCTACATAAAGTACAATACTGCGAGAGACTTGAACTAACATGTTGGGACACATTTGGTACATAAACCTCAAACAAGATCGAGCCCACGAACCCGATTGCAAACACGTTCGAATAGCTACGTATGCAAACCGAGTGTCTGCAGAATAGACATAACCGATGTGTCACTTTAATTGTGGTCCAGCACGCTAACGTCGAGGTTCGTCATCCACTTGACCAGGCAAACCAGGGGCATCATGCGCTGGGGACTCCACCACCAAGGCATCGTGCGCTGGGGACTCCACCACCAAGCTCCGTAGCATTCAGTAGTCTTCGTTCCGCATTCAAATCAGGTTTACTGGCGAAGAGATTCCGGCGTATCCACATCGTCACGAGACAAACATTTGCATTGAACTGTGGCATCTGGTTTCGTTGCAAGTAGGTGTGTTGCATGCTGCATCTCACCTGCATCAACAAGAAGAATTATCTAGATCATCCAATTATATTCCAAAACCCTCGTGAGCTTTTCATAAACACCAGCGAGCACAGATGTATTACAACTCTGAACAATCTTAAGTTGTCCCACCATTCCTCGGACCGCGGCAAGCATTTCCAGCAAGGAAAAGCTAAGGTTGAGCTCTGTGGCCAAAGCCACAACGTCGATGTCTGTCGCCCAATGAGTATTGCCGCAAGTTTCGAGAGAAGCACTCACGTCACGCTGCAGAAGAAAGCATGCAAACCCAACGAGTGAGTGTGTCTCGCAATCTTCATGTATCTTCATGTGCAATGACCAAATTCAATGTTGTCATGCACTCTGATCACTTAAACAAAAGCATGCAAACCCAACAAGTGAGTGTGTCTTGCGTGCAATGTTCATGTATCTTCATGTACAATGACCAAATTCAAGGTTGTCACGCACTCTGATCACTTAAATAAACCCACACCTTCATTTGCTTGTGAGCGCATGGACATTTTTTGATTCAACCGGGCCCCAAGTAATTGACAGTGGCCACACCACTGTCAAGCAAGGACAAGTTAGTTGAAAGATAACCTCGACCCCACTACAAATTAGTGAAAACAAAGCGTTTCTGCTGTTTGTAAGGCCAGAAACATAACAGGGAATGAGCAACATAGACAGCTGTTTCCCATTTGCATTTTGCTGTTGAATGTTCTACTTCAGGGTCTGGAAGGATCTCCGCTAACGTTTCTCAATAGTGCTCCAGCTGCGCATTTCTCCAATTGCGCCGCTTCAAGATGCTCATGTAGCCAACCATGTTTCCTCCTGAATAGGGTTTGGGCAACACTGCAACTGCAGATTGAACTCGGTGAGGGGTACCACCTCCTCACCACCCTAAACCCTAACTCCGACAACAAAGTCTTCAATTTTTCTGAACAAACTACCACTGTGAATTGACAAAAAATCTGGGGTACCACCTCAAGATTGATTTGTTTTAAAACTTTGGGGCCCAAGGTGTGCTGCTCACCAGCTAAAAGCAAAACTTGCTGAATCAAAACCAAGTTTCTGAAGCTCACAGGAAAGTTGTTTCCTGAAAGGGGGGAATCAGGCTTCAGTATCTTTGTGAGGGATTTGGTGGCACAACCTTTCATCCCAAACTTAAACATTATTCCAGGGGCACCTCCTGCAAACCTTAAACCCTAACAAACCCTAGATTGAATTTGGTGAGGGGGTATCACCACATTGAAACTTACTACCGGAAATTTGGGAGCCTGGAGAAGTGCATGTTTTCAGGGTGCCACTGCTTGGGAACCACCTCATGCCTAAACTGAACCTTGTGAGGCAGCTGTTTAGCCAAGGGGAACAACATGGTGGAAAAGAGGTTGCGCTGCCCAGGAAATTGTTCTTTGTGCGGGCTCTGCCCACTATGCCATTCAAAAAGATCATTTGTTGGCTGACCTGCTCCCAGGGCAAATTTGAATAATAGGTTTCTTCAGCCTCCATGTGTGCCTTCAAAGACACTAGTCGGGCTAGCGGTTCCTTTGACCAAAGCACACCTCGACAAAAAAAAGAACTGGGGCGCCAGAACTTTGAAGTGCTAAGAAATACAATTTGTACTGGATGGTGCCAGCAATGTGTTCACCAAGAGCCTGTTGCAGTCCCCCACTTGAGCACATCATGAAAATTAAAGTCATCCGAAGTAGTGGTGTCAGCCTGGAGCCTCAGCAGGCCCCCTGAGAGAATGCTGGGTAGAGCCAGCAATGGAGAATGGAAACAGTGTTCTTAAACTTTGGTCTGAGGAGAAGATCTGGAGGTGGTACCCCAGATCATTTTGAATATTTTGAGTCGGCCAGCCAAAAGTCTCCAGTGTGGAATTGTTGCTGCGCTTTGTCCTTTGGCCTTCTGAAACAAAGTTTGGCCTTGGTCACCTCTGTCCTGACAAAGCCATTGCAAAATATACCTCCGAGTCTTGACCTTTGCAGGCCTGGTTGCAGCAATTCAAAAAAACAAGAAAACTGAAAGCCATCTGGGGTACCACCTCCAGATGCTGTATTCCATCAAGGGCTCAAATTTGGCAACCTTTGGCCCCCTCTCTTAGCCTTTGCAGCCTTTCTGGCTGAGCTCAAATTCATTACTATTTGTTTTTAAGAAATATTGTTCATGGTTTTGCAGTGTGACAACATATTCTTCTGCATGTCGAATGAAGACCAACCAAGGATGGCATTGAGCATGCTCTGGCACGTTTGATCTGCAAACCTCGTTGATATCTACCAAGCCTATTGGACAAGTCGTCTTTGTCAGGGAGCTCCACATCATGGTCTTGGAGCATGGCATGTCGCTCCAAAATCGCTGACTGACTGTGTCTTTGTGGAAACTGCCTCTTCCATCTGGGGTTCGTAAAAAAACCTTTTCGCCACTCTCTGTCATCAATTGGCTCTTTAAAGAATTGGAATTGGATGGTTTCACCCTTGGTCAAATCACTGAACTTGTGGTTCTTCCAATGTAATTGGTCTCTTTGCAGTCAGTAAGCTGAGCCTTCCAAGCAATATGTCCTGGTGATGTAGAACCCCTTTGGGGCCACACCGCGCCATGCCTGTACAGGCTTGGAAGGTGCTTTCCAGTGCACAATGGTGTACTGCAAGCCCTTGGGGTCTTTTGCTTGATCCAAGCGGGCCTCCTCCTGCATTGCAGAAACAAAGTCTGGCACTGATTCAATGCTTGTGCCTTCTTTCCTAGCAAATCGTCCACACCATTGGTTCACTGTTGAGAACAAGCTGTCGACAGCACCCTTGCCATGCTTCTCTGTAAAGTAAGACAGTGCGACACGGCAATCAAGCTTGAGCACCCACTCGAAACCAAAATAGCTGATAAAGTCAGCGTTTCTGTAGTGTGGACCGCAGTCTGCCCACACTTTCAAGTGAGAACCTTGGGCCTTGTTACCGAGCATCTCTCGCACAATGTTGGATTGAACACCAGCAGCTATGGCTGTATGCTCTATGCACTCACTGACAAGCACCACACCTCTCTTCACCAGACTGCCGTCAAGGTGTGGAAGGAACAGCACAACTCCGAGAACGGAGCATTCAGCCCTTGCTTGCGCCCAAAAGGAATCCCCAGTAGCAACATGTTGGATAGGAAGCGTCACCTTGGGTGCACTCATCAAAAGCAGTTAAAAACCACAGACTCTGACAACACTTCACAATCACCAACCAAAAAACCTTACTCATAGCTGAAGGCACATTCTGTTTCCAGTCCAGCCACAGCAAAATTTGTGGCTGCTGCAGTGCACCGATGCCTCGTTCCAAATTACCATTCTGTCGATCAGCGCATCGCCTGTGAAAATCATAGGCGCCCAAGACTTTCTTCACCCATCGCAAGTCGTTCTCAAATGCAGCCTCCTGCTCGTGCAATTGCAACAGCAGCCTGCTCTTACCAGCTGCAAGAATCTCTTGGCGGTGGTTCTTCGTGTGGGTGTTCAAATAGCTACTGTATGCGGCACATGCTTCTAACGGTTTCTGATCCTGCGTTTCCTCTGGCAAGCTGAAGTGCTGAAAATATGTTGGGTACAGTTTGCGAAGCACATGGTGCATTTGCTGGCAAAGCTTGTTGAAGTGCCTCAGTTCTCATTGTGAGATTTGGACTTGGCAAGGCTGTCAAAACAAAACAACTTAGTATCGAAACAGCGCTTCTAGTCGCACGAATTGGGAACAAGTGGTAAAGCAAAGTGTGAAAAGTCTAAAGCTCCCGCGCAGCTTCGGTACAACCTCTAAGTACACAGGACAATACACCCTACACACAAGCACACCACAGGTCGCAGAAGTTCAGTAGTAATTAACTAGTAGCGCCAACCCAAAAGTGGCAAAACACGCTCAGTTACTATTACAGCTTCTGGTTCTTCACATCCGTCAGGCTGTGGCACCTTACCAGCAAACATGCCCACGTGCAACCGGGCAAAGACATGGAAGAGTTCTGGGGGCGCACATGTAGCAAAGCCAAGCGTAAAGCACAAGCAAAACGCAAAAACCAAAACAAGGCACAAAAGCGTTCTGGGAAGACGCGTCATGGTCCCTGGTTCCTTGGTCTACTTGGTTTTCCTTAGCATGTTCATCATCGTTGCCTGGAATTGCCGTGCCTTTGAGGTTGCTGACTCCCCGTGTCGAGAACTCCCATGAGCGGACACCATCGGCATTGCGCACACACCATGCACGGTGGTGCTTGGCCTGGCTGCACGTGAGCTGCTGGTAGCCATTGCGGGAAATGAGCGTCAAGTCGCCCAGGCATCGCCCGACACCACACGAACGCGGCAAGGGAGGGAAAGGCATGTTGACACAAAGAAGCTTGGGCAGCAAGGAGCTGCATTAGATCAGCAAATTCCACAAACTCCACCACTCCAGCAACAACAACAACAACAACAACCAGCTACCGTTGCAAAAACTTGCGCAAACTGTGCTTGCACCTGCAGATTGGTCAATGTCATGCTGATGAGGTATATTTGCATACACAGTTACTCAAACACTCATCCACTCAATCATGCGCTACCATGTTCCAGCTGCAAGGAGAGGGTGCTAGTTATCAGAGCAGAACTAAAAACATACATTGGAGTTGGACTTGTTAAACACTAGCGCAGGTCTACCGCGAACCTAGCGCCCAGCTGCAGAATAGGCATATTTAGCTGGGGGCCCGCTACATAATCTAATTGAAAAACCAACATGATCAGCTACTTTCGACCCCTTCATCTAAATTTTTTGATTATAGACTTTTGACCGGACGCCATGTGCACAAACTTTAACATCCTCAACCTTTAAATGACATGGTTGAAGAACATGTACATCTATCAAAAGAGTACTTGTTGAATCCAGCATCTGTGACGGAAAGCGCTGGAACAGCACAGGGAGTTGTTGAGCGAAGCAGTAAGGGGGGTGCACGAGCGCACCACAAAAGGTATTGTTGATTTGCAGAAGGTATGTTTTGTTTTTTTTGTGGGTCCCGGTTTGTGTCTGCAAGGGACCTTCGGTAGAAGGGTTTCATGCGCAAATAGCGGTAAATTTGAGCGAATTTGTGTTGCAGGTGGCATTGCAGCAAAGGGATGGATTTGCATAAAAACCAAACCTCGCCATTTCGGTGCGATTTCGGGTCCCACAAAGCAAAATAGCTTAGGTTGTTCGTGGTAATGCTCTTTGGAGCTCATGTTGAGGCTACGCTGGGGTCATGTTCTGTCTTGTTGAGCCTCAGTTGAGGCGTAGGGGGCAGAGCCTGTGGGGGCATGTGTGGCTGGTTCGGGGATGTGGGTTCAAGGCTCAAAGGGCTGCGTGCAGTGCAGGTGTCGCAGTAGAACGCAGAATGCGTAGTTGAACGCGGGTGTGTTGGGCTCTACTGGGCTCATGCTTTGTGTTGGTGTATGTGGTCTATGCATGAATTTCCCAGGCGGTCCATGTGTGGAACATTCACCTACATCGGGCTGGTTGACATGGGGTCAATTATTAATTATCAATGTGTTCAATGTGATTCAGGCACAGGGAGTAGTGAAGATATGCGAACAAACAACGGAAAGGCAGCCTGCTATATGTGCTGGAAAATGCTGGAAAAGTGAAGAAAACTCTGTAAATGGCAGTAAAATGTTGCTCTTGGGGGGAGAATTTGGGTCCGTTGTTTTGGGGTATGACTATGTAAGGCTACGTTGACGGTATCTTGCCTATGTTGAATCGTGTTGGGAGCCATGTTAGGCTATCATGGCTTCATGTTGGCCTCATGTTGAGCCGATCTTGAGCCATCTTAGGCCTTTATGTGCCTATAATGGGACGATGCTGGATCAGGTTCGGGCGGTGTTGGGCCGCCTTAGACCGTGTTGGAGAACAGCCTACTGTATGGAAGGCACATGTACAAAAAGCCATCATTGCCGATGGCAGTGCTGGCAATCATGTTGTTTGCGGACAGCAGTTCGTATGCGCATGACATCATACCTGCCTGCACCCTTCTTTTTCGTATACTACCTTGCTATTTGGGGTCTCGACTCCTGGACTTCCTTCCTGAGGTTCATGATTCCCGTGCTTCGTACACATGCTTAAACTGTGTTGTAGCAGGTGTGGGACGGTCAAGATGTTCGACGTCCCCTTTGGACTCCCGTTTTGGACTCTCTCTCATGGGACTTCCGCATGCTACCGCTATCGTTCGCTCCGTCGCTGGTTCTGTATCTGTTCGCTGGTTCTCGGTGGGGAACTCTTTGGTCGGACAGAAATGGTGCATCTTCATGCTGGATGTGATCGATCGTTTGAACAAAAGTCTGGGCCGCAACTCCATGTGCAGTTCTCTCAGTTGCGAGCTTGAAACGTTTGCAAAGAAGGCACCTTATCTCCACATTGGAGTTAAACATATCCAAATAATCTGTCTATATAATTGGTCTTGGTATGGCCGGAACTTGATGAGCAATCCATGCCTTAATGCAAGTCCATACCAGAATTTTCATCCAGCAGTCGCAGAACAAGTTTTGTAACTCCATACATACATGTGATGGATATATGAGCAACAGAAAGCAAAGCCAAGCTCCAACCGGGATATACATATATACACATCATACCTTGGGTCTATCCTATATTGCCAGCAACAGTGGATAATGATGGTTTGTAAAGGCCTTGTTGAAAAAAAATGTGATAATTGTTTACTTACTACTACAGTGCTACAGGTAATAGATGGTAATAAGTTAGTTCTTGATGGTGCAAGGAGACATCCAGCAATAATTGTACTTCAAGACTTCCTCAAAGAAACCTTGCAGAAACCATGCCATTGTAACCACCAAACATGTAAACATTGTGAACACATTAACTGTTAACCTTTCATTTTGGTCCTTGTTGCTTGTGCTTGTGATGGTTTCCAAACATGTCAATCAGTCTTAGACATAATAAGTTTTAACATCTCATAATTATCATTGTAGTTTATAATTGTGATAGTTATATGAACATTCAGTCAACAACATCACTTTGTCAACTTTTAACACCTCAAGTTGGTCCTTGTCAATAACGCCCGCGATGTTTTGCACCCATGTAAATGTAAGAATTAAGTGAGCACTGTTCTTTTGAACACTTCATGTATCCTTTGCAAAGTGCACATCTAAACTTTTAGTGGACACATTTACACATGTAGTGTTAAGCTCTTGGTTTGGTCCTTGTTGCTTTGCAGCATACATTACAAAACACATAAAAGCATGGTTCCCTTCTTGAATCTTTGCGGCATTCATGACATAACGCTTGCAAACATTGTTCCCGCCTTGAATGTGTTGCTGCATTGCTTTTGGACACCAAACAAGCTATTCAAGAAAAAACACTTCAACACTGACTATCCAAAGCTTATGAACAAACTTTTGGGGGAAATTTACTGAATCAGTGTCAGAGTCCAAAGTAACCTCCCGCGGAAGGGCAAATTCATGATACACCACGGGAAAGCTGCTGCTCCCCACTTCGAAGGCTATTTTTGTCATTTCAAGTTTGTATGAATGGGCTCCCTGAAAGCTGGTAGGGAAACAAAGTTCAATCCTCTACCATGGAGCTCGCGACTGTTTCAATCTCTCCCCTGTCCGGAAGGTTTGGAGGAAGTTCATCCCAACACAACCTGCTTAACACATGAGTGATGTGCTTCCTAGTTTGTTTCTGCTTTCATTCCCCTTTAATCTGGAAGCACGTTGGCCCACTTTCCACTGAGCTGTTGGACGTCTTCAACTCACCCTCATCTTCCAGCGCCTCCTCCACCGAAGGGACTGGGAGAAAGTCGAAACGGTGGGAGAAACACAAGACCGCAGCCAGGCTCACCACAAAGATCCTCCCTTATGTGGCATGGGCAAGATTCCTCAGGGCTTGGGAAGTGGTGTGTTTTTCCTGCGGGCTAGGGAAGCTTTACATGAACCCTTCTGCTATAAACTTTGATAAATCATGATACAACGCATCACACAATACATGATCAGTTCTACCTCTTCATGATCAGTTCTGGGGTCAACATCCTCAGAAGGGTAGCCACGCAGGCAGGTGAAACCGTCTGTGGAGAGAAACCTCCCGTAATTCAAACTCACATGCAATCCATTTCAAGAAATGCATGCCATGTTGCATCGTTCCTGTGATTGTTCTTTTGACGTGTGAGATGTTCCAACTATGACCAGCTTCCAAGAAACCACACGTTCGACCAGCTTCCAAGAACACCTCCCCTCCTCAATGTCAGCGCAGAAGCCTGCGTGAGTGATCCTCAGCACGGGTTTTCTGCGGTGATCTACAGTTGATGTCCTTTTGTGCCGAATCGAGGGGTCGGTTTGATACCATTCGCCTATTGGTTATACACGAAGGACGGGGGATATCCCGGTATCCCCTCGAGCTTGATCAACAGCGCCTCCGTAAGGTCCACTCCTGTAGGGAGCAGGAGCTCACTCATGCACCGAGTAGAATGGAGGTGAGCGCAGGGCAAAGCGAACTCACACCATTCGGACTGGACCTATGAGATCCAGTGCCTGATTGAAGAGCTTGTGCAATCCAAATGAGGGGCCACGGATCAGCCGCACCCCTTCCCCTTCTGCAGTGGCAACGCACCTGACAGCATCGTTCCTCAAGCTCGGATCGCCACGGGTTGCCGGATATTGCCGGACGTGGGAGCTTGGCAGAGGTGGAGAGCGAAGGTTTTGGCCACCGGGCCCAAAACAAAGCACACAAGCAGTGATGGCTCCAAACCGGCAGGGACATTATCAGACATCCAATGATCTTGTTGACATTTCTTCGCCCATGTCGCCTCGTGGTAGTCCGCATGAGGGCGGACTCCTGCGAGCGGTGAGGTCGAAGAATGCATCCATCGAAGAATGCGTCCGACACGACATGTCCAGTGGTGTGATGGCGCCTGAGTGAAAAGAACGGCATCTAGGACCGGAACTCTTATGACGGCATCTAGAGAGCTAAGTCTGAGCTTCACCTCTGTGAGCTTTTCCATCTACTTCATCAACCGTGCTCCACCGCCCCTTGTGCATCCGCTTCGATCCTCCGGTGGCTAACACGTTCGATCCTCCGCGCTGTGAGTACATGCAGGCTCAAGTCCATTGTGAGTACCATTGAGTACCCAGTGACTGTCCCAGTGACTGTCACATACTGTCACTCAAGCCTAGAAAGAGGTGAACACCCTGGGCCGCCCCACTCGAAGAAATCCCCACTTGATCCATGGAAGAAACAGAAATCCCCTTGGAAGAACTCCCGCACCACTCGATCCACTTCATCGTTCGCCCATCTCTTGGTGTGAGCCCGTCGGCCGTGCTTCGCCGTGATTCGCCGCGAAGAAGTGTTTTCTTCACCAAAAAAAACTTTGCAAGATTTTGCAAGCTCGCGCCAAGTGCATTCTCGCTTTTTACCTCTCACTCATGCTCACTATATGTCAATGTCACAGTGCCCCATCAATGTCCCTATTGCAAAGCTCCTCAAACAGTCTACAGTACCACTGATGCTTTGTGCGGACTCTCACCAGGGATGCACAGGGACCCTCTCATATTCATCGCTGAATGTGTCCGCTGCAACAGGATGCGGCACAGGAGGTTCCCCAATTCACTGGCGGGGCACTTCGTCAGTGGATGTGTTGCTTTTGATCGTTCCGGGGCACCATGCGCGGGGGTAGACTGAGCTAGACTTAGCGTGGATTCTGATCAGAACCATTTGGGTATACGCCCACGTTCCGAGACCCACATGGAACCGGGCTTGGCAACCAGACTGGAAGACGAGGAATTCCTCTACCAAAGACAGGCGTGGTTTTCAAGTTTCATGTGGGTCTCTTCCGTACATTCAACTTCTGCTGTTTGTTTTCAGCAATCTTTGACCGCTCCACGCTATGTTCTCTTTTTTCCGCTGGCAAAGCAAACAAATGCCAACAACTCTGCAGCTGATGTGCCGACGTGTGGCAACGGGTTGTCATATGGATGTTTGTTCTGGTTTAGACCATGCAACTCTGGAGGATGTCGAAATCCGGTGACTTGCGATTAGCTCCTGTCCCCATGTCCACTCCCATGCACTTCCTCGTTCATATTTTTCCCAGGCACCTGGTCTCTTCATCGACCACATCCTGCCACTTCTTCATGAGGTGCTCCTGGATTTAGGAAAGCTAAGAAACTGGCATGACCTCCAGAATTCTGTTGAAGAAAGACACTGGCACCAACAACCACACCCCAAAACACACACACACAAATCAACATGATATATTGTGCTGCGATCTTATTCCGACCTCACAAGTGGTGCTGGATCTTTCTCCAACGGGAGGATTTAAAAGGGGTGGCCCAGGGTTTCCGTTTGTAGGCTTACGTCGGCTTAAGTGACAGTCACTGTCAGTCTTTGGAACCAATGCATTTTTTTGCGGGTCTTCACCTGGAGGTGCCACAAAGAATAGTACAAACCTGAACGGTGAACCCTGATGCACCCATTCTGTTCAGGTTTAGCAAAAAAAGAAACGTGAACACAAAATCATCAAATAACCCAAACAGGTAGATGTCTAACAATGACCAAAATGATGACAACCTGAAGGTATACGCCCAAACAGACTGATTCCTGACTCCAAGCTGAGATTAATGTCTTTGAACAACCTGGAGTTGATCTTCTGGTTGATCAAGAATATGCAACATTCCCATCGTGTGAGGCTTTAGTGAAACACCACTTATATCATATATCGCTTACATGTGGTTGCCGGTTAAACACCAAGTGGTCCACGATGCGGCTGTGGGTTCCTCTTGCGACCCTCAGCCATATAATTCCTAATTCCTGAACCTCTGCAACTCTACGAGCTCTTGTTGAATCCCCCCAGCCTCAGGCTCTTGAACTGATATAGTGGATGGAGAGTAGAGTAGATGGCACAAGCACAATCCCGGACCCCATCTGCAAAAACATGTAGAGGTTTGTGACATTGTGCCTTCTACTCTGCACAAATGAACAATTTGGCAAGTAAACCACCATGACTGGGATGAGCATGTGGAGGTGACTATCTATTCTTACTATCCGTGCATTGTGGAAGTCTATAGCTGATAGGTAGACCCCGGTTGGACCCCTCTGCAAGAAGAAGACTTGAACATAGACCACAAACCATTGGTTTAGAGGGAAAACAGTGGATCCACTTAATGCAAACATAGGATTAATAAACCTCCCCTAGTTAATCCGAGCCAACAAAGTCTCCGAAAATTGACAAAATTAAAAGTAGTATTGGTGGTTGATCTGCTACTAGCTATTGCTGCTGCTGCTGCTCCTACTCCTACTCCTACTGCTACTACTCCTACTCCTACTCCTACTACTATTACTGCTAATACTACTACTATTACTGCTAATACTACTACTACTACTACCTATTACTACCTACTACTACCTACTACTACCCACTACTACCCACTACTACCCACTACTACCTACTACTACTACTACTACTACTACTACTACTCCTACTGCTACTACTACTACTAGTACCTATACCTACTACTACCTACTACCTACTACCTACTACATGTTTGATAAAATCCCAAAAAATGTCCAGGGCTCAGGGCTTATAAATGGCCTTATTAAAAACAAATTAAAAACAATCATTTGACAAGGTCACAAAGGGTACCCCTCACAAGGGCCGGTCCCCCATCAATAATCTGCACTACTACCCCTTATTAATTTGATCCTGTGTCCCTGGCCTTTTGTTTGTGCTTGTTTAAACTTATTGTAACTACTACTACCTACTACCTACTACCTAAACCTACGAACTACTACTGCTGCTGCTGCTACTGCTGCTGCTACTGCTACTGCTACTGCTACTCCTACTCCTACTACTACTACTACTACTACTACTACTACTACTACTACGACTACGACTACGACTACGACTACGACTACTGAGCAAATTATTCACGGGAGGTGGACCTCATGAATGGTACCTCAGACCTTCTAGACCTTCTAGACCTTCCACGTGGGGGGATGGTGGGGCGGTTTATTAATCCGGTCCTCGCAATACCTATAATTAGCTGCTATCGAGTGGTAACTGGACTGGGTAAGCCTGCTGTCATCGGTTCTTGCTCGGCGCCTGCATCACCACACAGCCGAAGGTGGCGCCGCGCCGCAAGTGCTCGATCTGCCCGCGCGAAACGACCGCTCTGGGGTTGGATTGGGGGTTGAAGCACGAGTGACACTAGCTAAGTTCACCAGCACCTTCCAAAGGTAGCCATGCTTGGACAGTTTTGGAGACCGATGTGAGCATGTTTGGGAGGTGTGTTGCACACGTTTCCTTAGGTGCCGTTTCGGAGAGGTTTTGGAGGACCAAAACATGGTGGGAAGCTCCGTCTGTGAGTGACCATGAGCTGGTGAAGCACCATGGGCAGGTGAATCATCGGTGATCAGTGGGGTGCCAACCAGTCGAGTCCTCGACGGACGGACTCGGCATTGGTTGGCATTCCCCATAGAGATGTCAAGGCATTGGGGGAGTATAACGCCATTCTATACTCGGATGCATGACTGTGAAACTGATCTGATGCAACTTGCCTTGTCTTTGCTTATATAAAAATTATATATTAATTGAAATTTGCAAAGGCGCATCTAGGCATGACCCTACAGCACCTCCTCCGCGGTAGTGTGGCCAAGCATTTATGCAATAACTATATTGATTGGCTTTCGAATGCGAGCGTGATGGATGGGGCACGGCTTGACATTGTTTCAAGCTTTGTGGCATGTTGCTTCCATGAGCAAAACGTGCTTCTTTGAGAGTGTTTTTTTCTGCGGTTGCCAACTACATGATGCTGGAAAACGCTGCCGACCCGGTGAGGCATACAGGTTGGTCTGTAGGTGTTCTTGGCTTCATTTCATACCATTTCCATGCTAACACAAACCAGTGGCCAGTGAAAAAAAACATGGATCATGTCAGTGTTTTTGAGCACGTGTCCCGTACTAGTTCTTTCCTTAAGACATGGTGAGTGTCGTGAGACAAGCCTGTGGGGAATTCAAGGCGCAACTGTGTGCAGCAGTTGTTCTGGGCATACCATACCAAGGGCCATACACTGGTCTCCCTATTCAAAATACACACCCATGTAGATTCATGTAGACCACTTGCTTGGTCTGGAAGCTCTCCGCCCCACTGGTGCAGGATTCTACGGCCTTTGCCGCGTTTGGCGCCCTGGTCCCTTTCCACAGGGTCCATCCAACTCCAACCCACAGCTTGATGTGCTATGTCAAAGAATCGCTGAGAAAAAGAAGCCTACACCCTAGAACATTGAGAACACCATTGGTCTTCGGAACATCGTCTTCCAGATCAGCTCCATGTTTTTCCACCGGTCGAATTCCATGTCTTCAGGTCTACCCAGACACTGGACGCTCAAGCTCTGTGCTGCTTCGAGGCCTCGATCGCATCTTTCTTCTCCAAGAGCTGCAGGATGCCGCTGTGGGCGTCCCGCACCTCGAAGCTGTGCCGTCGGCACCGTGTTGCAACGTCCGGCACAGCGCCAGGTGTTCCAACCTGTCCTGCCGGTCCAGGTGACCCTAACAAAACATAAGAGTAGTGGGAAGTATCCTCAGTTCCACAGCATGCAAACTGCTTGCGCTACTTGGTTCCTCTTGTGTAGGAAGCTGAACTTGCTGGGCTATGATCAAATAAAGCACCAGACCAGTGAACCCCTGATGCACCCCATGAATCTCCATGAACATGACCGGATCAGTTATGATGAACCTGGAGAACAGATTTCTGCAAAAGAATGTCCAAGCTTTGGAAGGGTGGAAGGCGGGTGAATGATGTGAATGTGAAGTTGTTGACTGGCCGAAATGAGGGTGAACACTGATCCTCCTCCAAATGAGCCGGATCGAGCTAGTCAAGCAATAAACCTCTGAAGCCAGCTTTCGGTCAACATCTTCAATTCTATTGGAGACTTGAGGAATCTCCCAGGCATGTGAAGTGACCTTCATCTTGCGGCTGCCATTGCTTTGCCCCATTCATCCACGGCCAACCGAACTCCATGGGCATCAACCGACCGATCGCAGGGTCGCCTGCAGTCCCGCGTCTTCGCTCCGCAGGCGCTTCATCGTCGCCTGTTTCACTCACCGGCGCTTCACGTGGTCGGTCCGGCGGTCCGGTGGCGGTGGCGGTCTTCCCGGTCCGTTTGTGGTAAGACCATGGTCCGTTGGCTAGACCGGAAGATCTGGGGCGATCGGGGTGCAAGTGCCAACTTGCAGATACGGGCTTTAGAATGGCTAAACTTATCTTGACAATTCATTAGGTTGGACACGCCAGCGCAGTGGATGGTTTGGCTTAGTGTGACTGGCCAACAAATTCGTTTGGCATGTCATTTGAGAAATCATCCACAGTTTGATCACGTATGTAGATTTAGTGAGCCTTCCTATGTTCGTCCCTAGAACTGATTACATGCAGCAGTGATGTTTACCCTCCTATCTGCCAAGAAACATGTGTAGCATGCTAAGAATGCACACAGCATCATAGCCGCATATTGAGTTGCGATGTCAGCTGACCCTTTTTGAAAGTCTGAAAGATAAGAGGTGAGGTTTCATTCAAGAACAGCATTGCACACTTGAAACGAGCAAGCATACAGGACTTGAATTGACCCCCCAAAGACCGATGTTCCAGGCGTTCACTGGTCACTTGGACAATCTTCCACACCAGGTCTGCCAAAGGTTTCGAGGCTTTCCTGGAGGCCTTCCACCCCGTCTCTTCCAACACGCACAAAACACCTGATGGAACTGCTCAATGAACCAGAACACCGCTGGAAACGAAAACCACCCACACCGGTGGGTGGCTGGGGCAGCATGGTTCCACGTCTTACTTCGCCAGCACCAGGGCCGCCCGGGTTCCGCCTGTCCAAAGGGCCCTAAAGGCTGCTCGTCGAGCAGCGCCACAGAAAGCTGCGCGCGTGTCACGAAGATGTGAAGGCGTGGGTCCCACGGCGGAGACTCCATGGGTTTGTGGTGATGGTGGTAGTGGTAATGATGCGATCTTTTTTGGGCCAAAACAATGGCTGATGGGCCAGTCTTTTTTGAACCCAATCAAGGCTTTTCGAAAAAAGAAGATAATCTCTTGCTGACTGTTACTGGCAATGGGCCAGGCGGCCACACCCTAATGATGATGGTGGTGAAGTCCAAGTGTTCCCATTATGTAAACTGGAAGTAGCCCAGAGTTCACATCCGCAATGTGGAGATGTCACCGAGATTGTGACAAGAGCTTGACTCGCTGGTCCATTTGGTAGCCTTGTTGTTGATTTCAGCTAAGTAAACAACCATGTACCATCTTACAACGATCTCCTTACTCTGGATGGAGCTCACATGGCTTCCTTTTTTTAGAATTTGGGACCCAGCCTTCACAAACTGAGCTTCACACCATTGCTTGAATCAACCTTTGCTCCGTTGCTGCAGAGCCGCTCAGTCCCACTCAGCTCGGTTTTTCCTTAGGCGCCCCTGATGTTTTGTATGTCTTTCTTCCTAGCAAACTTCAACCTTGGAATTCTGCCTCCCCGGTCACCGGTGGACCGAAGCCCGCGGACCGTCGCCGGCGGACCTCGCCGTCTTTCACTTTGCAGATGAACTCTTCCAGCTGCCGCTCGTCCATCTGGCGACGTCGGTGATGGATCTGGACGAACGGCCCGTTTGGGCTCAGGCGGTGCAGGTCGGTGGTCAAACCCCAAATGTGCCCTCAAGTCGGTGGGTCATAGCACGGGCCATTTGATGTACGACAATAGGACGGGATCAAACGAAAGAACCAAATCCTTGTGTGCTACTATGCTATCTATTTCTCTGAGGTGACATCAACTAGCTCCTGCCGTTAGCCATATGTAGCCATCCACATGATCAATCTTAGCAGCTGCATCGTTCAGTCCCCTAAATACTAATACTATAACATTATTATAACATATTATAACATGCTAACCATCCACACATTGTACCCGCTCTTCCTGGCACCAATACTCGATCCAATTCACCAAATACTGAGACTTGGGGTCAATGAGTACTACAAACTGACTTCGAACCCTGAAACCCACAGCGCTACCCATAGTGCCTGTTCATTGTTGGGATGTTCCCGACACATGAACTCCATCTTGTCCGTCTTGACCTCGGACCGGAACAGACCGGGTTACGGTCATAAAGAGCGGTCCACATGCCATGGTGAGCGGTCAGTTGGTGGGACTGACCTTGGATTCGGTCCATGGACATTCCCTGGAATCATCGCTACGTGGAGTGAAAACCAGCTGTTTGGTATGAGGATGCCTGAGGATTTCATGGTCCATGCCATCCACTTCCATGATCATTCCAAGCAGTGTAGGTAAGCCCAACTTGGTCCAAACCATCCGCCGCTGAACATGGCTCCGCTGTCTTTCCAAGCCATGGCACCTGATCGATGAACACTTATGTTCCTTTGTGAGTTGACCCACGTTCGCCTGGGCCCAAATGCCAGAAAATCATCCACACGTTCAGAAGAGGGGTCCAACAACCACCGGTGGTATCAAGATGCCATTGGATAAGATCCAAAGTTTGAGGACTCCCTCCTTTCGACACCAAGCGGAATTGGAGCAATACTGTACTATCTTTCTCAGTGTACGAGTGTCCCTGTCCACCGATCTATTAATCTTGGTATTCGGGTCGTATGTGCAAGATGCAGATGGTCCTTCTGCAAGCATTTCTGGGTAGTTCCCATCACGCACATCGCTGCTAGCTAAGGATCAAGCAAAAAAGGAACAACACTATGTTAAAAGGTTGTTGGTCTCTCTGACCATGCAACAGTTTCTTCCATCAAGAGCATCCATCCCCCAAAAACGCCGCTGAGCCACCTCATGGAAATATCTCAGTTTCTTCTCCTTGCTCCAGATGATCATGTTCCCCGACCTGCGAAACGACACAATGACCGATCCGCCCACTAGCCGGATGGAGTCCGAGTCCAAGTCACGAAGGTTCTGATCAAGCTTTGGGGCGCTCCCCACAGGTTCATGTTCACATGATGCCAAGATAAACATACGAGAAGAACATCGACTCGGACACTCCACAATATGATCTTAAACTCCTATTTAAAAATTTGTCCATCTTCAATCCTCAGTCTGTTACGTTTCTTTTCAAAGGCTGGGTTCATTGGTTTCTTGAGTGTTCGCATCATATCACACACATCTGGAAAAACAGTGTTTCATCCCCTGATTATACTTCTCAACCACTGTCACCGACATTTCAAGGATTTCCAAAGCATATTCGATGCCACAACATGTTACTGAAGCAAGCCTCATGTTGTCCAGAAAACTGGTTCCCATCCAAGCTGGCACCACCGCAGGGGGGTTCTGTTTCTTTCAGCGCACAAAAAATAGAATACACGGGGCACACCCCCCGGCTGTTCCAGATCCCCCCAGCCTTCTGATCACCAGGACCAATTCCGGGAATTCCAAGTTAAAGAGCCATTGATGCATCAAGATCGTCTGAGGCCAAGCCCCGACCTCACGTTTTGGAACGTGCTCGTTTGGGGAAAGCCGAACCATTGGAGTTACACCATTGGAACCAGAAAGCCACACCGAACGCTGGCGGATTTCGGGTCAGAAGACACCACTTCTGCCCTTGGCTAATCTATATCAAATGCGCAGATTGAGTGCATACGTATGTTTGCGCTCTCTTATTTTTGTGAACTATCCATATCACCCAGAAAAATACAAATGTGGCGTCTACCCCCTCCCTAATGTTTTTGTTTCTTCTCCGTTTATCGGCGTAATTATCACCACCCCTAAGGAAAGGTGTCTAATGGCTAGCCAATTCTAATGGGGGTGTGCTACCGAGCCATGCAAGTTTCATGTGGAAAGTATGGATTCATGCTGGTTGCACATCCGGAACTTTCGTTCAAAAGGTGCAATATGGTACAATCAAATTTCAAATTGTTTTTGTTGAGTGATTTTTTTGTTTGTTTTGTGTTCATGCATTTTCATATGTTGTCAATGACTACTTTGAGCTTGTAGTATCGCAATGTTTTATCTTGATCACGTTTTGATCTTTACGTTGTTTGATGCTTTTGGGGCATTCAATTGCATTGGTCTTCTGGGTCTTTGCCACGAACCAAAGCATATCAATATCACAACTTTTGCACCATGATCAAGCATTGGGGCTCATTCAGCCGGTGATGTGTTCCTTTCTGCTTGGTTGTTGTTCAGGATGTTCTTCACCCTGTGCATTGGTGTTCTACGCTGCTCCTTGTCGCTGCAAGATGTTTCTAGAACACTGAAACGTTTAGAGGCATGCTCGAGAATGCTGAAAAGTAACAGCTGTGTTTCGTGTGCTTCGCATTGAAACCCACCTAGTTTTCTAACTAGAGGGCGTCGTTTCGTGAGTGTTATTTGGAGAAAACTGGAAAACCCAAAGGAAATGCAACGCAAAACTCGCGCGTTTGTTGGCGGCCATTTTCACATATCCTCGGACAGCTGTTTGCCGCAGTCTGACATCAGGTCCTTGAACCCGTGTGCAGAAGCGCCACTTCCAAGAACCAATCCGTCGCTCAATGCCGCAAGGTTTCTAACTCACCACCATCATGTTCTACTGATCACACAAACGAAACCAGCCTCCCGCCAAACCTCCTGTAGAATCTTCTGTCGTCACATCAACAAGTCATCAACAATTCTTCATCATCATTATCCTCGTCGGCATCATCACCATCAACGTCTACTTAACATTGGCATGCATGGGCACCAGGTCGGAAAAGTGCAATATGTCTCGATTGAAAAAATTAGCACGGCTACACGTTCAGTTTCCGACCCGGAGGCAAAAGCAAGGAAAAGTAACAACAAATCACGGAATGTCATAGTTTGTTTAGACATTTGCTACCATTTGCCACATGATGTCCTGTGACTGTCTTTATGTCCTGGCTGTGGGGGTTCTTATGTTTCTAGAGCGGCACATCGCTTTAACATGTTTCATCTGTGTTCAACTGCTCCGTGCAGCATCAATAATGCTCAAAGATGTGCACAGGTCCGTGAGATCACCATTGAGTACGGCGTGCCTTCGGATGACATGCTATCCAGTGCGCTGGGAAGGAAGAACCGTCGCGAAGTCATGCAATCGTGCGCTGAAAGATCTGCATAAAAACGTCCCAGATCACCAGTGAGTACGGTGTGCTTTTAGATAGCATTCTATCCAGGGCGCTGGAAAGCAAGAAGTGTCGCGAATTCCAGAAAGATGCCTGCTTGCATTTGCGCGCAAAAAGAAAGACATATAATATGTATGCGCATGTATGCACACACACATGTGTACATACAAACATGCATGGACTTACGTTCGTGCGCGAATCAGAAGAGGGGGTGAGGAATAGTACAATCTTTGTCAGAGGTTGTTAGTGGACTGTCGCGCTCTCACAGAAGTACTCGCAGGACTGCTCACGGATGAGAACACCCGTACACCCAAGAAACTCTGCGGTCAGGAGTAAGGCTCACAGACTTGTATCCTGACCTTCACACTGGTTTGCCCTCCTGTTTGCCAATGACTAGGGCTTCATCTCCTGCCCTCGACAAGGCTTCCACGCCTTCGCCACCAGTGACATCATGAACGGCGCTGAATTATATTGAATGCTGCTGAATTGCACAGGAAAGCTAACGCATCAAAAGACGTACAAAGCCGAAACATGCTGAAGAATGTTAATAAGTAACAGATAACTAGAACAGGGCACATGACATGATATGGCTTGCGAAACAGGAAGCAATCTTCATAAGCTCAGGCCACTCAAGTTCAGGAAGTCTCTCCATGCCAGGCTTCAAGGGAATCACTGTAAAAGGCTGACCGTCCTCTCAACAGCACAGCAGCAGAATGCTGATAGCCCCGATCAGGATGGGTGTTGGCTCAGCAGTGGCCACAAGGCTGAAGCAACTCATTGTGCATCTCGTGTTCAATATCTGCTTCTTTGGCTTCAGCCACAGTCACCAATGAGCCCAAGTATCATGCACTCTCTCGGGCCAATAATAACATTTCACGGGCTGATCCAATTTCAAACACTTTGACACTTCACCGCACTATATCATACTATGTTACTATGTCATATCACTTCATGCTTCACCACCTTACACGAAAGAGTTTAGAGTAATTCAATCAAACGCAGTCGTACGCAGTCGTGTGCAAACTATACCTCCGAAAAATGCTAGCCACCTCTAACCACCATGCGCATTATGTCATATCATGTCCTGCTGAAAGCATAAAGCATAAGAGAATAGAACAGCAGTTGCCTTTCATGACTAAGGTTGAATGATTCGCCCGTTTGTCACCCATGCTTCTAGGGCAGCTAGGGCTTCTTCTTGACCTTGTGAAGTCGTTGGATTGGGCAGCTTGAAAGACCATGAAAGACATGCTCCATTTGCCGAAAACAAGTTCCAGCCCCAACAACACCAGCTTCAATGGATAATGCAAGTTTGTGGTAAACTAGGTGTTGAAAATTGAAGGTCTGGTGTATTGCAAAAGGCACTGGGGTGCACCTGAGAGTTTTTGCCTTGCGTTGCTTTGTAAAGTTTCATGATGTGCCTGTGAGCCAAGAGATATCCTGAGATGAGATACGACACGACCTGATGTGGCACAATCCTTTACAGTGTCAAACCGTGTCATGTAAGGAATTGTCATGTCAGTCGGCTTACAAGAGTTTCGTAAAGTCTAGTGTGTGTGTGTGTGCGTGCGTATATATCTATTTAAGGTCTAGTAGGTTGTAATATGGTGTAACAGGTGGAAGTCATGCGCGTGAGTTGCTGTGAACAAGCAAGAGCTTTGGTTGATCAATGTAGGTTTACTTAGATCAAGTGCTTGAGGAGACATGCCTCAGTACATGTTGACATGAAAAGGGATAAAAGCGAAACGGATGAAACGCGCTTTAAAATATTCAAATGATTCAGGGTAGTCCTTAGGTATTCTTCTTATTCTCACCTGCACTTGTCTGAGCTTCTTGGTGTTCTCACTTTGTTTTGTTCTCTTTGGATGGCATTCTATCCAGTGCACTGGAAAGCAAGAAGTGTCGCGAAATCCACAAGGATGCTTGCTTGCATATGCACGCACGCAAAAAGGTATACATATAAATAAATTATAAACATCCTGATGTGGATGCACATGTATGCACACACACATGTGCACATACAGACTTGCATGGACTTGCGTTCGTGCACAAATCAGAAAAGAGGGTGAAGGATAGTACAGTCCTTTTTCAGAGGTCGTTAGACGTTGGTAGGCAAAAACTCTCAAGAGCACGCCAGTGCCTTCTGCAAAACCCAAACCCTTCAACTTTCAACACCTAGTTTGTGAATAGTTACCACAAACTTGCAAACGTGGGTGTTATCCATTGAAGCTGCGTTGGGCTGGAACTTGTCTTCAGCAAATGGAGCATGTCTTTCATGGTCTTTCAAGCTGCCCAATCCAACGACTTCACAAGGTCAAGAAGAAGCCCTAGCTGCCCTAGAAGCATGGGTGAGAAACGGGTGAATCATTCAACCTTAGTCATGAAAGGCAACTGCTTTGCTATTCTCTGTTGCTCTATGTTTTCAGCACTGTGGACATGATATTACATAATAGATCCTTATCATTTTCCTCGCTGCACTACACCTGACCAGTGCAAGCCTCCCGTCGGTGGCTGTCCTGTTCCTTTTCTGTTCCTCTTCCTTTTCCCTTTCCTTGTCCTCGCCCTTGTCCTTTTCCTATCTGTTCGTTTTCCTTTCCCCTTTCCTTTTCCGTTCTCTTTTCCCTCTTCATTCCTTTCCCTTTGCCCTTTCCTTGTCCTTTTCCTCTTCCGTTTTGTTTGCTTTTCCACGTTTGAGCTTTGTTCTTTTTGAGTTCAATTTGAGTCTTTTTTTGAGCGTGTCCCACTGGAATTTAAGGTTTAAAAAGTTTCCCTTTCCGTGTCCATTCCCTTTCCACTTCCTTTTCATGTGCCTTTTCCTTTTCCATGATCTGTATGCAAAAAACATTTTATAAATACAGATCCTGCAAGATTAAATGGCTAGGAGAAAATGGCTAGCCACCACGTACCCCTCCCATTAACCATTTAGTTAGGAGCCATGATAGCCATGATACACATTCGTTTGTATCCACCAACTCACTCAGCGTGGCTCGTGGCTCGTCAGAACTGCCGCGGCTCGTGCAATTCAGCTAGGTGGAGAAGGTGTTTTCAAACGCATTGAATCATGGATGTGGAACAAATAACATAGGAAAACAATGTTTCTCGACCAACCAACGTGTCATTTTTGCCGGTGATTAGCATGCTTTTGACTTCTTCCAGTGTACGAAAACAACAACAGTTGGAGAGACCCGAATCAGCGGATTCTACCTAGTTTTCGAGAGTCTTGGAGCGGCCATCAACGGACCTTCTTTCCCCCACCTACAGCTGCTCTCTAGATCGTTGGCTTTCGACTTGCCAGTTTGTCGCTGTTTGGGGTCGCCCATCTGCCAGAACCTTCCGTTCGGAGTCACCCAGAGAGTGTAGGTTACACTCAAAAAGCGGATTTTCATGGACAGCCCGGCTGCAGATCTCGATCTCTTCCCGTCCGCGAACAGCCCATCCCCGCGATCTCGAACGCCCGAGCTGCTCCCAAGTGATCCTCTTCAGTGACATCTTTCCGCTGCATGCCAGCCACCTGATGCGGAAAGGCGTCGAAGCATTGACATATTTGAGAATGGCTTTTCAAAGATGTGAGAATATGTGAATGATGTATATAATCTGAGTTCTTTGGTGTTCCTCTCAAACTCTCGTAGAAGCCCCCCTTCTTTTTGGAATGTGGGATTTTGAATTCAAGGGACCACCTTTGATGTTCTTCAAACGCGAAACATCATCATGTGCGGACAGACGATGATAGACGAGGCAAAACCTCAGTGCCCTACAGTCGACGTTTTTTCCGAGTTGGCTAACCCATGACAACAAAAGACATCTATGACACAAGCTCAACTATGGTGTTTGAGGGTCATAATCAACTTGGAGTAGAGAACAAACTCAGGTAGCTCCAGGATCTTCTATAGCATTGTGACACTTTGCTTGCAGTCTCATTTGCTTGCAGTGTGACACTTGCAGTCTATGATATCCTTCAATCTAGTATTTTATTTCGCTTGAAGCATGTTGGTTGACAATCAATGGCGGCAGCAGGATATGTTTGGTTAAACTTCAACCTTCTAATTCAACTTTCGTGGTAGGTACCATCTCAACCAAAACATCACCCCAGTCAATCACCGGAGGTGCACCTTCCTTGGAGAACACACACTCGAGCTCTGGGGCGCTTGGGCTGAAGTCTGGGGTCACAAAAAAAAACACACTTGTAAGAAGACACACAGCTCTCATCTATGCTGGACATTGTGGGATTGCCTTCCTTCAAACGAAGCAAAAAACACACACACACACACAAACCGAGCTGGACCAATGGGTGACCACGCTGACGCAAGTCCATCTTTCTGAAACCGACTGTCCCATTGGGACCCAAACAACCTTCGTCCGAAAAGAATGAATGGCCCATCATGGCCCAACCTTCGAACGAAAACGTCTCCTTCAGTCACGAACGGCTCGAACCGCTCAACTTCAAGCCCCCCCTCCTCTCTTAAGCCGCCACGACCGTCTCCGTCTCCCTCTCGCTCCGTTCTTCGCTCTGTCGCTTGTTCCGCCGCGCTGTCGCGCTGCCCCGAGGCGCCAGGACCAACTGATCAGCGTCGAAGGGCCAAAGCTCCAAGAGACGTCCCACCTCGGAGCGGACCGCGGAGCGGACCGCGGAGCGGAGCGGTGGGACCGGAGAAGTGGACAACGGGTGGACCTCGGTGACGGGTATGCGAATGGTGCTCGTTCTTGAGTACATGAAATCTATAGTGGTCACCAAATAAATAGTGGCATCTATATAATGACGGCGGTCTTACGGTCTTGTACAGTGTTTTTGATCTGGTTTTTCCGGATGATCTGAGGCTGAGCGAGCTAAAAAGGCTTCTTTTTGAGGAACACCTCGCTGTTCGTCGCTCGGTGCTACTTCCGCTCGGGGGGCGCGGACCGTCCCCGGGGGCGACGATGGGGGGATGCCCAGATGCTGAGACGCCCAGGGGCCCGGTGTTCCTATCTGTTCCTGTTCTGTAGACGGTCCTCCGAGAGGTTTTTTTTCCAGCAATGACTGACCAATGGTTGCAAAAGGTTGCAGACCATGTGCACATGTGAGATTCGTTTAAACGATACACACATGGCAAATCATATCGGCTCTCGCAGGATGCAATATGGAACGATTATCTTGTGAACAGCTGAGTCTAGAGATTCTCTACAGGTACCGTACAGTCTCCACTGGTTTATGACACCTTCAAGCACAGTGTTCCCAAAGTGCCAGGTCTGGCATCTCATGACCCAAACGCGCTGCGTGCGAAGACCCTGAACCCTAATTTCCGAATCTGATGGCAGCTGCAAACTTCACACCGCCTCCTCCCAACCTCTTTATTGCTCTCCCACTTCCACCAAAGGGCACGCGCTTGGAAAATATCCTTTGGAACGGAATCCATGCCCGGCGCGACAAAGAAAAAAACAGAGCGAGTTCTGCAATGATGTTTTGGAACAGGTACGACCCCCCAAACAGCTATGGGAGCTTTGATCTGGACGTTCTAGGATCTTCTTTCCTAAGCCAGGAAGATCACAAAAACGAGCTTGACACTTTTCTGCGACGATTTTTCCTATCTCAGGTGAAAAACATCTCATGGTTCAAAGCATGTGTTCGCAAAGGAAAAGTTCGAGGTTCTTGGTTTTCATCTATGGCCATAGTTAGAGCAGCTACATGAAAATCTTGACCGAAGAGTACAGCAGCTGCCTGTGCATTGGTGGTCGGAACCACTGGGCACTCTGTACTTGATGACCCACGACCTGATAACTAGCTTAGCTTCTGGAAGATCAGCGCTATTTCGGGCCCGGCCATGGTTCACAGTTCAAATGTTCAAATGATTCAAGTAGTGTCAGGACAATACTGTTGTTTTATGTTTTTTTTAAAATGCCCTGTTTGACGCAGGTCATTTGACCATTCAACTACCCCCTGATCACTTCTCAAAAGGGTGCTTCGACGCTCCAAACACCTCCGAGTTACAGACGTCGACAAAGGTTTCAGCCCTCCCCAAACCCCAAAAAGAAACCTCTTCCAGGAGTCACAAAGGTGTGCCAATTGGAGGATAGGGGTCTATCTACTCACTAGATGGGACTAAATACCACCCCAAGTCTTGTGACTCCTGCGTTCTCGTCTTGCATTGAAAAAACATGGTGCGTTCCCAGAAATTCAACCCAAAAGGACCGAGATTTCTTCGGCTGGACCAGCTGGGGTGGTTTACCACTCATGGGCAGACGGGCGCCGGTCTGGTCTGAACATCGAGGGAAGCTCTGACTGACTGGAAATTCCATGAGCACGTTGATCCATTATACAGTTGTACCAATCTCAAAGGTTCCATGTAAAATATGAGCCACATTCAGGTTGAATATCGGTGACCTACATGGAGGACCTGGGAAAAAAAAAAAAAAACACAGGACGGTATTCTCCTTGTCACCCCGAACACAGGAAACACGTCTACTTCTACCCTGACGCCCCTTATTTATGTTCAACCCAAATGACATTCTCCCACAGGAACCACCCCCACTGGTGTCTCCCCTGCGCATCTCTTCCCTTTTGCTGACTTTGTCCCGCTCGGGGCTCCTAGGTCGGGGACTTCCGACGAGGTACCATCACTGGCACTCGGAGCGGTCAGGAATAGAGGAGTGGTACAGGACTAACACCTTTGATTTGTTTGAACATATCAAACAGAAAGAGAGCACCCCTTTCAGTAGACGCGTCAATATACTTTCCCCGCTTTCAGTAGAAGCTCTGGGGGTCTTACTTTCCAAGTTGTTTCGATTTGGGCTCCAGTCACTCCAAACGCTGAAGCCGTTTACACCGGTATTGAGTTTTGAACATGAAACATGAAAAAATACAAGAGATGATGATTCCTAGATTGAAGACTTGCAACACGAAAAATGATCTGTTGACAACATCACCAAAGCCCAACATACAGTTGATGGTCAGCCTTGGATCTGTGGGTTGTATCCTGTCTGAATTGGTATTCTATCCGGAGCCCCCGGGGTAATTCATGGTCCTCTCCTAACCTTTTAACATGGGGAGACATCTCAAAGATCTAGAGGAACCGGCCCCCTACACTTTCAAACGCACAGCACTGGGACATGGACTGCAAAACGTCCCTTTTCCTCCCTTGAGAGCCCCAAGGTGATCGACCATGCTGATAAAACTCCTATAAAAGCACCATGAATTCTGTTGTCTTTCTATTCATTGGCGTCCTGGGTCCATATTGTGTTGGTGTCCGTCTCATTGGTGTTGGAAGAGCTGTTGTCAGGAGTGAACGTTAAGCAGGTGGCCAGCCTGGTGCAGCCTCTGAACCAGTCAGCCGAGGACTCATCGTCCAATCCCAGAGTCTGATCTGCAGTTCCCCAGAACCCCACGAACTGTGGGGCAACGGTCCCAACGAAGGCCCGAGGTAACGAAGGCCCTCACTGGTTTGTTCGTCAAAAAGGTGGTGTTTGGACCCGGACAAGAAAGAACGGACTGCAGAACTGTAGACTCGTAGGCCTTATACCAGAAACCAGGTACAGTGTCCTTCCGGAACTTCTGGTTGGTTGTCATCTGTCGAGACTACTCCCAACAACCTTTCTCCCCAAATCCTCAACTCCTCAACCGGCGAAGTCATCATCGTTGTCCTCTCCTGCAGCATCCACCAGCGTCCGTGACTCCGTGTCGACGGGATTCAAGACACTTCCCAGCAGGTTTAAAGAGAAATGAAAGGACATTAGATAGAATATGATACAGCTGCATATACAACTTGTCTATGTAAACATAGATGCAATTCATACAACTTTTCTAGTGCCCCCCCCCAAAGTCCAAATTGCTGATTGACCCTGCGCAACCTGCAGTCCTTTGGACCATACCCTTCGTCCGGATCCCGATCGTTCCAGGAGGTGTCCACCGTGTCGTGTCCAACTGAATCCACCGGATCAAGCGAGTCCGTGTCGTGTCGTGGCCAGTTCCTACCTTCAACTCATGAGGTTCCTGATGGTTCCGAGAGAATCTGTTGTTTCTTTCAACCACTTTCTTGTGACAGAATCTGTCAAACGTGTTGGTTCAACGATGGATCACAAATCACACTTCCATAAACCCCAGTAGGTCAAACCTTCAACGATGATGGTCATTGAACACCTGAACAACCTGATGTGGAACCAAATCAACTGCCAACCCGTTTTGGGGTGACCAGAATCGACCCGATCTTTTGAACCTCAGAACGTGGACTGTTTGGAGTCGATGGTCCGACCAAACGTGTTGAGGTCGGACACATCGAGGTCGGACATTGATGGTTCCACAGCTGTCCACCTACTGGATCGTGCCAGATCCAACGATCTACGAGGTAAGCAGCAAAAACGATCTGAACAAAACATTCCAAGACGTGAACATTTTGTTGGGAAGGATTGGCTCACGTTTGTGTCTTCTGTTTTGAGGATCAAAACCAACAAACATAAACCCTGGCTCGTTAGATCGATTGATTTGCTGAGGTCATAGCATGGTTCACCATGACAGTGTTCACCAACTTCACCCTGTTCAAATCAGTCAGGCAAGGTCCAAAAATACAACCCTCCCAGATGTAGCAACATTGAAATCTATTTGGACCTATTTGGCCCGGAAAACTCTTGACCAGGTGCAGGGCCCACCTAAAAACGCAAAGTTTTCCAAAACCTCCCTGATTCTGAGATACCTGGTCCCTATAGGGTCCCAAAAGGGGGTTCTGGATGGCACTATCTCGGCCTGAAGCGATGGAACCCCTGCTTCGACTTTGTTGCGAACTCGAACCATGGGTGTTTGCTTGACATTGCCATATTCAATTAAACAAAAAATATACTGCAAATCCAGTCCACCAACAATTTTCTTAGGGCAATGCATGGCCCACTCGCATTGCAAGACTTACCAGAGTCCTTCAACGACTTGCGACTTGCCCAGGTGCCTTCTTCAACGACTTCCTCCAAGAGGCGTCCCACTTGAGGAGACTCCAAGAGCATCCAACCATCCACCTCCTGCACAGCTCGCTCGGGTGGAGCCTCCACACCTCCAAACTCCATCCACTGGGTGCACAAGTGTAAACGCTAACATGTGACACCGTTCTTGATTTGTTCTGCCTTCAACACCGGTTCATCCGGAATTGTCACCCTCAAACGGAAGGCAACAAGACAAAGAGAGAGAGAGAGAGACAAAGAGTGAGAAAGGAAAAGGAAGACGAAGAAAGAGAGAGGAAGAGAGAGAGAGAGAGAGAAGAGAGAAGAGAGAAAAAGAGAGAGAGAGAGTCAGAAAGAAACTTAGAATGAACAAAAAACAAAAGAAAAGAGAGAGAGAGAGAGGGAGAGAGAGAGAGAGAGAGAGTCACCTGTCCAGAAGATGCCACGGAAATAGTGTGGCACCAGCTTTGCTGCTTTGCAATCTGTTCTTGCTAGCTGAGTCTCTTTCAATGTCTGTTCTGTCACGCTGACCGCCTAAAGACGAAAACCTGGGAAGGGGGAAACGAAAGCCAGGAGGCTGATTGTTCTCAGTCACCTTGAATCATCTGCATCATCAACCCAACCCCCTACAAATCATATATACCGTTGAAAAATAAAACAACTTTTCACCGACTGTCCCCCCCCACACCCCCTAAAGACTTAAAGACTCACTTTGTTCGCATAAACTAACTTCTGCCTAGCCTATCTACTATCTATCGACTGGCTTTCGAAATAACTTCAGCCTAGCCTATCGGCTGGCGTTCGTGATTTTGACTTGAGATTAGAAATCAACAAGAGAGAAGCATCGGACTCCAAAATCAGAGCCATCTCTGAGGTTGCCTGAGGCAACCTTTCATGATCAGCAGCCACCAATAAGATCGATAAGAACCGTCTCAAGGGAGGGTGCTGATATGTGTTGATACGTGTTGATGCACAATACGAAGATCTTGCAACCCTTCTTTATTGATTAATTCCTATATTGACTATACTATATCATAATCTGATATGTCAGGATTGCACGTATAACAGGGTCAATTTTCGTTAGTTCTGACATCCCATCCAACTCCCCCTCACCCATCATCGTCCTCCACGGATGCCACCACCCATCCGTCCCCCGTCCTGCATGCCGCCGCCGTCGGCCACGTCTCGGATCGCCAGAATGCGGATCCGCCGCCAGGCGTGGGTCTCGTCCCAGTCGTACATCTCAACGAGCCTGAGTCCGTCGGATCCCGATCGATCCGGATCCAAAGGGATCTCTCCACCGGTCGAAAATGGTCGGAAAAAGTGGGGCGGGGTCCGTCAGTATGGGGGCAAGTATTGCCAAGTATAGGGCATAGGCCGGGCATAGGGTTTTAGAGTATGGATACGCTAGTAGGAATAGTTGGATCTATGAGTTTGGGGGGATCGGCAGCCATGACAAGCTGCCCACCCAAACCTGCTTCGACCCGACAGAGATCGGGACCAAGGCCTTCCAAATCCACCGCTCCCTTGCTGCTCAGGAGCTCTCCCTGCGGCAACTGTCGGATGGCCTCCGCTTTCGTGTCCGGCCAACGGCGGACCGCCACCTGCACCGGGGCAAAACACACCTGCTGAAAAAGATCTGATATAGTATGCGACCAGGCCGTTCAGTGCCGTCATAATCTGTGGACACTTAAAGCTTGGTACTTAGCACCTTGGTCGTCAAGTCTTTCTTGCATGGTCGTTGCCATATGAGTAAAGGTCCGCCAGGCTGGGGCTCACCAAATCAATGCAGCTACGAAAATGCAGATCTTCCAAAACCGAAAGGGTGAGAAGTCCCTGATGATCGTCACATGCTTTGGTCAAACTTGCTTAGAAATACGGCCAGTTTCCCCTGAGAATTGGACATAATTGGAACTCCAACAGCTCTCACTCCTCCAGCAAAACAGGTAATATCATACATATTATACCGAAAAAACCGGTGAACTGCCTTACCAGCATATGCCCCCGTCTTCCATTCTCGCCTTCTTGTAGATCACTCGGTACCTGGTGCCCTGGACGTGCGGGACCTCCTGGACGTCCTGCGGAACGCCCGGCCCGGTGGAGCAAAGAATCCGTAACTCCGGAGCTTGGTCGAACAGGTGCCTTTCAGCGAACGTGAGCGAAGGTGTGACTCGGAGGCTCAGACGTCTGGCCCATTTGGTAGAATCACCACATAAAAAAATGATAAGCAAGTATAAGAAGAATGTCTGGCACCATGCCTCAAAAGCGTCAAATTTGATACATCAGAACAGTATGGATGGATGGAATCATTAAACACTAAGCAAACAAAAATGACACAACACATTGCAAAAGGAGAAAACAAACAATTTAAAGATCAATCCTTAATCTGAAAAAAAACGGATAATATGTTGGAGGCTCCGTCTCTCATGGCGCCAAAAGCGCCGAAAAACACCACAGCCCTGAATGAGCCGATGCCTCTTGAAACATCGTGAAGGTAATTCATGACAAAGTAATATCATGTAGACATGTAGCGTCCTTGCTTCTAGTAGCGATGCCCTTTCCTCCTAGTAGCTTCTTGCTCCTAGTAATATGGCCAGGAGCCCCTAGTAGCGTCCTTGCTCCTACTAAAGCTTGAAACAACCATTGACATCTTTTCTTGGTCCCAATCCATGGACACGTTTCTTGGTCATCTCAGACTCCTGACCACATTTGGCACATGACCTCAATTGATCTCTTCCAAACGCCGCACCTGTCACCCGCAGCATGTCCACCGGCGCACACATTCCCTGGTGATGTCCTCTGGCTCTGGATGGTGCTCCTCGTCGCCGCCCTGGCAGAGCATGAGTGAAGTGATTCGATTCTAGTCGTCTCCCACCAAAACTTCCAAGTGCCCTTTGGAGGATTTGAAGGCCTTTTTTTGACCACCAAAAGTTCCCCTTACAAAGCCTATAGTCCTATAGGCTTTAATTTGACAGAACCTTGTCCCCAAAAAAGTGGTCGATGTTTGTCCTCTGACCATGCAGGTGTTGTGGGCCAAAATGCAGGTACGCTGCAAAATGTTGGGTGTAGGAGTTGCACCCGCAGTTTGTTGGGTATGGCTCCACAAATCAGCGCGTCTCAACAAAAGTGATACAACATGTTGACAAACTGTCAATCCTCATCCGGTCACAAAAGTTCTGCAACGACATGGAGACAGAAGTGTGTTATTTTCTACACGGTAGCAAGCAGCAATCGAAGTACACCACACGTGAAACCAACAATTGACAATTAGGGGGTTCTCGGCAAGAAGTCTCCACCTCCGGGCAAAAGGAGGTGCTGGTGTGGAGTGTGGAGCAAAAGGTTGAGATCAGCCCTCTGAGAGACCTCTCAACCTCACCACAAGACTTCAAACCACACACAAATTCCTTTGAACCATTGTGACAGCTCGCAGATACTGCTTGATATGGAAGGATCAGTAATTACACAAGCAAGTGGTGCCCAAAGAGTCTCCCAATCCAGCTGCGGCATGTCTGTGTCCGAGAAAGATCAGGGCAAGCTTCGAGGAGCTCAGGGATGAGCACAAACTTCAGCACACAGGTGGTTGCCGCGCTCAGGGATCGCCTGAGCTTCCTGGGCCAAAGTCCGGAAGTCGGCCACCAAAGAAGCCACAGCGCTAGGGCCGCTAGGATTGGCAAATGTTGGCAAGGCCACAATTGAAGACACGCTTTCGATCCGGATCTGCGTCGACTGTGACCAAGTCGTGTTGCGAACTCAACCCTTCGATCCCAATCCCTCCAAAATGACCTGTCCAGAGTCAGCTGCAAAGGCCTGATACACACAAAGGAGTGTCCCTCACCTTGCACTTGTTGAGGAAACCTTATTCAAGGTCCAGCTCAGCTGACCTCACGTTTGTCGGTCTACGCGCTCATCTCCGCATGGCTTCCTTTACAGGCGAACCGGGAAAGCTCATCGGATGCCAATGCACGGCCAGCAGCCTGATCGGAAGGCAGGAGAGCGTTGCCTGCTTCATCAGCCCGGCATCAGCTTCTGCTCATGGCGTGAGCAAGCCACACATGATGGGAAGTATGATGGGACCTGTTCTTCAAACGAAAGGAGGCCCGAGCTCCGAGTTCGGAACACGTTCCGGTCCGAAAAAGGCGGCGCCTTCGAGGCCATTGACCGCTCCTTCCAGGCCTTTGAGGGGCAGCCGCACGGCTGGCAGCCGAAGAGGGCGTGGGTGCACGCTGTTGGTTGCGATGAAAGGTGGCCAGCAGCGAAATTTGAAGTCTTCGACAGCGGGTTTGCTGCAAAGGGGTTGAAAGGCACACGTGAGCACGAATGAATCAAGTCAAAGAACTTGAAATTGAATCCAGAGTTTGGGATGTTATCCACACGTATCCACACCTGAGATGGGTCTCCCTAAAGATGGGCCGAGGTTTGTTCAGCTTCCTACTAGGCCTGCGCATACCGAGGCTGCTGATCTGCTAATCTTCTCATCCTCGAGTTCTCTTTTAAGCTCTATGGGCAAGGCGGGTGTCAAAAGGTGAGCAGACTTGTGGTAGACGGCCGGCTGCAAAAAGAATAACACTCTTCTCAGCAGCAACAAACATCACCCAGAAAAAAACTGGTCCCTGAATTCCCACGTGTTCTTGTGAAAATGGTGGTTCTATAGATCCACTGTCTGTGTAGGAGGCACCCATCCCCTGCTACCCCTTCCCCACACCTCAGCCGCCCATCGCATTGCTGCGGCCAATGCTGACTCATCCAGCCTAGGCGCCAGACGTGGAAGGCGCGCCAGACTCCCAAGCAAGCTCACACGCACGCGCATCTCATCAGGGAGGTCATAGATTGGCCTACTGAAGGCCTACTGAAACAGGAAATCATTGCTGAGATGGAGTGAGTGCACCAACCAACTCTTTGCAAAATTTGTGCATCGCAGGACGTGCCCGGAGTTCCTTCACGATGTGCCCAAAATCACCCAGTGAAGACTTCTAACGTGAACAAAAAAGCGTACAAGTTCTACAAGGGAATGTTGGATGAGGTCGGTTCTCACCCGCGCGAGAATTTGGGTCTCTCCTCATGTGTCCTCCTCTCCGTGGATCGCCCCATATTGCCCAGCAATCCAAACACTTGCATTGCTCAATCTGCCTACACCAGTCACTTGAATATCCTGCACAGATTTCAGGAAAGCAAAAACATGAATTTAGCATAGACGTTTGCAACAAACTACATGAGAACTCGGCTTGCAGGGAACCCTCATGAGTTCAGCAACAGCTTCGCATTGACTCAGCCACCAGTTCTTTTTGTGAATCACTTCTCATCAGTGGCGGTCGTAGGAACACCTATCTGAAGATTTGACAACTGGCAACATCTTTCGGCCCCGACCATCTTGGAATGGAAAATGACGGAACAGGTTGTCTAATTTCAATCTTATTTACGATGAATGTTTGCCCAACGGATGCAGCTCAAGAGAAAAAACAGCACATATAGAGCACGTGCAAACATGTTGAAGGCAAACCGTTTCGTTTATTGATCAATGCAAGAGTCCGGCAGCAAAAGGAAATCCTGCTGAAGGATAGGATGAGACAAAGGTTGTAAATATTCCAGAGGTTCTGTTGTGTTGCTCCTGTCCAAACCAGGACTGCACTATGGTACACCCGGTCACACCCTGTTACCCCTTAAAACTGGAAGACCCATGTGACATGTGGTAGTCTCTTGGCAATTTGATGCAGCTCACCCACGTGAACATCACTTGCATCTCCAAGCAACTTGGCCTCGCTCTCCGCATTCTCCACCGGACCAGCTGCTGGTTTTGCCACGACCCCGGGACCCGGCGCTGGTCGCCGCACTGCCTCGAAGGGGGGTTGATGGGCAGGAAGGCTTGCAAGTCTGGAAGTTGCCAATGGCCAAAGGTAGGTGTATAATTTAAGTTTGGGTTGAGTCCTGAGATGGGAATTTGAGATGATTTGATGCAAACAAGCCGTCATCATTTCTCCATACCGGGTGAATCTCTCAGTGTCTCTCAAAGGCGAAGAAACTCACCCAAATCAAATCGATTAACACATAGAGCAACTCTACGAATAGACTAGCTGAGAAAATTTAGTTTCATGATTGCACCAAGGTGTGCTATCAGGCCCTGGGTCTATGACCAAGCAAGATCGAACAGGTCATGCTCTGGTACAGCAGTTCCTTTTTTTTCTCAGAGTCGGAAACACAAAAACACATGCTCTTCTCGTCATGGCCCATGGCACTTGCCACTGGGGTCTGAACAAAAGGAACACACGAACGGTGGCACACACCAGAGAAGTGAGTCGTACACCTTCGTTTGGGTCTTCGGGCATCCCTCAAAGCCAATTGCGCACTTGTTTGTGTTGCTTTGTCTGGTTCATCTCTGGGGGAGTCCACAGGGTTTGCCGGGCCAAAACCACAAAGAATGGACCTTGCAGTGCCAAAAAACACCTAACAACAAAAATGGCAAAACACTTAACAACAACTTCAATAGCAATCATGTCTTTTGAATTGCGGGAGACCATTGTGTTTGTCCAGAAAAAGCCCCAACCTCTCAGCTGTTCTCAGGTGAACCACGGTGAAGCCCCTGGTGTTTTGAGGGCGAAATAGGAATGCCCCATATTGAAAGAAAATATAATTGTTATATGTTTTTGTTTTTGTTTTTAATGCCGTATAAATGTCATGGACCCTGAAAATAGACTTTGGAAGAATGCCTCAGTCTACAAAGCTGTGCTTGGCATGTGCGTGTTCCTCTCTTCCTCTCCAAGAATTGAATCAAGGCCAATCGAGCTCTCTTTCCTTTCCCTCTTACAGGTTAGGTCATGTTCAGTAGTTGGGGCTCCGTAGTGCTACGCAGCTGCAACTGTAGTCTCCAGTTTTCCAGTGCAGTGCATTTAGGCTAAAGGCCTAAAGGTTGCGGCAAAAACCCTGGCCCTGCACATACACTTGTCAAAGAAACAATCTTAAACCATGTTCCTCCACCAACTCCTTTCACACATGCCTTTCACACATCAGCTGAACACATCTTGCCCTCCAAAACGGACCACTCCAGTCCGCCTTAAACGGCGCGACCGGCACTTTCGAAGAGCTTCCCCAGAAATAGTCGAAGCTCTCCTGCCGCTCGCTGTACGTCGGTCGTTCGGACTCCGGACCCGAAGGGAAGGAACAGGTGTCACCCGGTCCAAGGCGACGGAGTTGGTGTCACTCTGACTTCATCCACCACTGGAGCTGACTGAACTTGTGAACTAACCACTAAACAAACTCGTGGAGGCCCTGCCACGAAGATTTGACACAATGTGTTTTGTCCTTTTTATGTCCATGCCCACTTCCAGTTGAACAGATCTTAGTTTAGTGATGTTTACGGGAGCATACCGTACACACAGGAAACATATCCACTGAGCACATTCTGCTGTTGGATCTCCTCCTTGGAAGAGGGTTGCAGCATCTGGATAATCTTCTTCTCAGCTTCTTCTTGGGCTCCTGCCAAGAGCAGGTTGGTCATGAGATGCAAGAACTCAATCTTCAGAGGATATTGAAGGATCCGGTCATTCATGGACACAGGGTCGTCCTGCAAAGAGACGTAAGGATGAATTCAGGGATGTTCAGTTTGGGGGATCGTTTGTGGCATGTTGAGAAGGAGGTCTGAGGTTTTTGATTTATATTCCAATCATTCAAGAGCTCCACTGGGCCTTAAATGCAAAGGTGACGACCAAGCTGCAAGGTGATTTGCTGCAAGCCCTATTTGGGTTGCACAGCAAAACTCAAGTGTCCTTCACGTCTCAGTGTTGCAGAAGCCTACTCTTGATTTACGTTCGTAAGGAGTCTTGAAGGACCTCCACCCCCTCGTTGAACCAGCAAATACACATGTCAACGCTACACCTCATCAATCATCAACCAGCCGCCTCTACGTTTGAGCTTGCTGCTCCATCTATTTGTCTAGCTCTCTCTCTCTCTCTCGTTCTCTCTTTCTCTTGTGTTGTTCGTGAGGGTCCCGTGTAGCTCCAAATGTGCTGGTGGTTGGAGTGGATCGAAAAGCTCGGCATCCGACAAGTTGACAGGCATCAAGTGGTTCAAAAGACTTGTCATTGAATCACTACAATGACAATGAATCAAGTTAAAAGAGTTCATTGGATTCAATAGGCCAACGAACTTGAACCGCCAGAGGGGCGCCCCAGAGTTGTTTTCCATCGGACTGGCACCAATGCCCAAGGACGCCGTTCCATCCATCCGAAGGTTTCATGTAACGGGCAGAAGGGGAACAAAGCATCAAGCATGTTGCCTTGTTGTTTCTTGGACCATCATGTTCTCCTACGAATGCACTTCCAGGTGAAACAAAAACACTAATACGTGCCTGGAAACCGCACCAAGGTGTTATCCTGCCTCAAGAAGGCAATGCCTGTGAGTCACTCCTGCAGAGTTCTCTTCCGTAGAATCTTCAATCTCGGATACTGCTTCCAAAAGCAAGCCCATCTCGGGATGATGCACCATCACCCAGCCATCTTTCTTCATCACCTAGCAGCTAGCAGCTTCGGCAGACTTCTGGGAGGGCACCTTCACCAACTAACACCGAAGAAGACCAGGTGACTTGGGGAAGGCAAGGCAATACTACCATAGCACATGTGCCTTTGGTGAGGGGCAAACCGAGCTTCCAAACATTGAAACTGCCCCATGTTGCAACCACCAGCGCCAAACTGAGATGAAATTGCCAAATCTTGTGACAAATGTGCAATCTTGAGCATAATTAGTTCGTTTTCGCTTGTTCTGAATGCAAACATTTGGATCTACCTCCAGGTCCATCCAAATGATGAGTTGGCTTTCTGGGTCTCAAAAACCGGGACCGAGGGAACTGCAGTAGCTTGGATCATTCGTGGTCAGCCTTCAGCCTGAAGCGATTCTCTTGTCTCGGAAGACGCTTCTGGTTAAAGAACACCACGGTTTGATGGAATTTGCATGTGTTTTGTTCATAGCACAGTTGCCACATGTTGCCAACTTCAAGCTGTAAAGCCATCTTGTGCTCTTCTTCTAGGTGGTGCAAGTGGGATGTTTTCTCAGCTTTAGGGTAGTGCACAACAATCCATGCCATGCCCTCAACAAAAATCAATGAAGTATAGTGAAGTTATTCAAATTCCTTGAAAGGTGGGAATACCCACAGGTTGGTGCCACCTCTGAGATTTGACTTCTGAGATTTGACAACACATCCATCATCCTCTATCCAAAGAACCCCCACCCCAACATCAGACACGTTCACTGCTTGAACCAATTCGGCCTTTTCGCAAAAACGCCCAGTTCTCCTCACGCCGGCCACGATCCACGCGCTGCCAAAGCACCAAGTCGTCATCGGAGTCCACAACCTCCACTTTCTTCGATCGATCTACCCAACCTCATTTCGAGGCCGTTGCGGCGTCGGCGAGCGTCAATATAGAGTATGTTTGACTATTTCCGCAGTTGACCCCTTCAGTTGTACCAGAAAATAGAGGTTAACTCACGATTTCCTATTCTATCTGCAGTCCAAAGTCCTGACGCTGGTAGCCCCCGTTGACTCTGTCGAATCAGATTTGGTTAATTTCAACTTATTAACGATTGGGGAACCTAATCTACTGTGACCGGCTAGGCCCCTGGACCACGGTCATTGGGTCTCTCCCACCTGAGGACGTGGGTTGGGTCTCCTCCACCTCAGTATAGTGGCCCCGCAAAAAGAGAGAGAGCGAGAGAGAGAGAGAGAGAGAGCGCCGGGGGATCTGCACCAAAAAAGGGTGTGTTGAAGAGAAATGAAGAACACCCAAACAAATAGACGACCCCATGTAAACCACATGTAAACGGTTCAAAGTCTTCTAAAACGATCAACATTCAATCATCTACCCTCCTCACATCTTAATCTCCCAGCAGCATCGTTTCTCGTTGTCCCAGTGAGGAGCCTCTGTCGCCCACCTGCCCCAACATGCGCTTCCCAGGCGGCTTCGGACGCCCAACGAGGGTGTCAAGGGTGTCAAGGGTGGAATGCCCTGTCGCATGTTATTGCTCAAATACTCCATGTATGGAACATAACGAAAGATTTGCTTATATAATTACATTGACCCCTAATGCTACCCCAATGTTAGCAAAAATGTCCTAAATGGAGTGTCTGGGTTATGATGTTTAGGTTTCAATATGAGTGGAGTTCTTTCCTTTCCCAACGACCGGATTGGTCCACGTTCTTTCCGTCCAGTTCCTTTCTCTGCACTTCTTCAAAATGGACACATCCTGAAAGAACAAGCAAATCAAAGGAAACCTCAGACTCCCAACCGCATGATCAGCGGACGAAACCCATGCCGTCGAAACCACCCACGCGCACGCAAACACGCACGGGTCGCAGTGGGATGGCCCTTCGATTCCTTGGGAGCTGAAAATGGTCACTGTCTGTGCAGGACTCCTTTTTCGGCATGACCAATGGGCTACTCTAAGCTACGACATCACTTTGGATCGTCCAGGTAATTATATATGGATTCACTCCATCGCAACCCCAAGTGGCCAAAAATTATAGTAAAACACTAAAACAACCTTCTGTCCACTGTCCAGCACAAGCTCCTATACATATATCACCTGAAAGATTATATAAAACTATCCACAAAAAGAGTCTCACAACCATGAGGGCAGAGAAGGTTGAATGTCACGCGATTCCAGGCTTGACTGGCGACAACCTCAAACCTGTGCCAAAATTTTCTTCAAGATTTTCCCTCCACTGGAAGAGGAAAAAGAACTTAGACATCTTAGACTGCATAACTGCATAAAGCAACCCCCAACCGCCAAAACCTCGTTCCCTGCTGGCATGCCTTCCCTGCAATAAACATAAAAACAGACTGCGTAGCAATGGATTCTGACTTCCAGATTTGAAGGGGTCAGTTGATTGGCAATCACATCGAAGAAAACCTCTCAATAGGAATTCCTGGCCCAAATCCCCTAAGACTCTTTTTTGCCAGTCCCTGCATAAACCACCACTTGTGAAGACTGAGCGCTGCATGCCTTGACGGCAATGTAATTCTCCTGGTTGTGACACATCTCGTCACCAACCGTGTCAGTTGCCTGCTGCCCACGCTGATCCGGCAGCTGCCTGCGCTGAGCTTCTGATAGCCGCGGTTTGGGCTTCTTCTCCACATCAGATGCACAGTCCTCAGCACCAGGCCTGTACTGTGATGTGATGGGTGATTGAGGTAGCAACTTGCGAAGGTTTTGCTATTGAATATTGACATTGTGTGTGTGTTTTGTTTGGTTTTTTTTTAAACATCGATCTGCAACAAGGAATTCAAGCACAAGTGCGATCATTTGCCAAACATGAGGCTTCATGTCGATTTCACCTGGTTGGCAAATCATGCTGCAGCTGAACCTCTTGGGATTTAGAACCCTTCCAAGCTCAGTGCTGGTGGTGAGAAGCGCGGACTTAGTATGCAATGGATTTGTAGGGCACCAAAAGCACACTCCCATTGGATCCTGGAGCTGCAGGAAGCCATATAAATTTAAAAATCCATATACCAGTGGAGGTCTTGGGGCACTCCAGTGGGTTGTGACCATTGTGATCCTCCGCTTTCTGGTTGTAGCGAGGTAGCTGGGCCCCGTTGAATCCGAGGAACAGTGAGGGAGGGAGTGTCTGGACTGCCTGTCTCAATGTGAGAGAGTCCTAGGCAATGAATTGGCCTCTAACTTAGAAGCAATGGCCTCCAACCTAATAGCAACGGCCTCCAACCTAGGCTACTTGTTTTTCTTAAATTTGGTGTCCTTTTCGCACTATGTATTAGCTTGATCGAGCACGTTGATAAAATCAATGTGATAGGCGATCGATATGAACGGGTAACCAAGCGGCCCATGAACTTGTAGAAAAACACATGTCTGGTGCACGGTCTGGAAGGTCTTTCCACAGTCACCTCACAACCTCCACATGTGCAACCAAGCTTTTGCACCTCATCATAGTGCCCAAGATCCCCCCAAAACCATGTATACAATAGTGTGTATGTAATATACAGTATATATAGACTTCCCTCTCGGAGACCTTTTTAGATTTCCCTCCAACAAGATCCCTCAGCTTCGTCACATCTCGTCGGACCCATCGCCCAGACTCCACGGAGACTCTTCGCCAGCCTCAGGCCGTAGAAGGAGGTGCTCCCGCCAGTGGTGTTACATCCAGCGGAGCTTGGAGGATGTTTGCACCAACATCTACCAGCGAAGACAGACATGGAGCCAAATATGGCCAAGGTGGAGCCAAATATCATCAAGTATATATGAAGTGTCAAGCTCCTGCACATTCGGGAGATCATTTTGGGGACACATGCCTACTATATAGCAGTCATCTGAATCTGTTCATTTGGGGAAAGGACAGCATAGGTGTAGAACAGAATCGGATGAAATGAATGTCATGTATAATAGAGTCCAATCTGAAAAAAAGAAAAAAAACAAACTGATCCAATTTGACATAGACCTGATAAATTGTGTTGGGACCATTTCATCAAATCAAGGACGAGGACTGCCAACATTACAGTATCCAAAATATCCTTGGTGCTCGGATTGGTTGAAAAAACACAACCATGATGTAAACTAATTGTAATTAAACATCATGTGACTACATGCTGACCAGTCCTGCCACGCAACAAACTTATATCTAGCTACGCCTCTCAATCGTGGCTCCTACAAAGCCTGTCTTGATGAGCAAACCATTTCTCCTCTCTGCCTCCCTTCACCGTGGTCATTCCCAAGCCTTCACTCGATAAACCCGTCGAGCAACTTCTGCTGCTGTCCCACTCGAACATCTCCACCTTCGCCCCGTTGTTGAGGCGCCGCAGGAAAGGGGCCTCGAGAAGAGGCTGAGCTGGAGAACTGGCCAGAAACTCCCTTGAGGAAAAAGTATCCTGATGACCATCTGGGATGTATGAAGCCCTGTAAAAAAGTATGTAACAGTAGGTCGAACATCATCGAATCATCCATCACATCTCAGCTGCTGCAGGATATCTTTCTTGAACACTTATGATCATGCATTCCATGTATGCTGAGTGGAAAAGGCTAAGTAAATACCATATCCAAGTTGCCTAACCATGCCTGTCCCAAGCGCGACTTCCGCACATCATCTGATGTAACCAGGTCACCAACAAAGAAGGTGTTTTTAAGAAAGAACCGTCATGTCGAATCACCTTCGACTACTCCAGGCTGAAGGAGTCTATCAAATCTGAGATATTCTGCTTAAAAGAACTTGCATACAAAGGCTGTAATTGCTTGTTTGCTTGGCAGGTTGCAAACATGTACGCACCTGCACCGGAGCAGCCCAACATTGATTGGGTGCGGATACAAAGTGAATGCTGTCTGCACTGAGAGCGCTCGATGAAAGTGTCAACAGGCCAACATTGATCATGAATGCTAATTGTTTCGTTACTTGTTCCAGGCTTGTAGAAAGAGCGTCATTTCTCAATACCTATTTGAGAGTAATGATTTCAAGCAGGCGGTACTTAATAGCCATGGACTTTCCGTAACAATGAACTCAAAAGAGTGAAGGCATTCAACAATAGAGCTCCAGTTTCAACATCATGAGCCAGCCATGAGTCTGTTCCTTTAAGTGTGACTCTTGCGGTTTGCCCTAACCGATGAGAAAATAGGGAAGTACGGTATTTATCATACACTTTACACGGATCAACGCTCAACAACGGGGTGGCCACCACGGGTGGCGCACCACACGGGTGGCCAACCCACCCCGCTGCTTGATGCGGCCTCGATGGAGGGCGACGACCGGACTGCTACGAACTTGGCGATGACCCGGTACCTGGGGCGAAGGCGAGGAGTTCGAGTCGAATCGGTCTTCGGTTCCTATGAATCGGTCGGGAGTTAGGGATTCGCAGGTTTCCAGTCAGAAAGGAGTTCGTGCTTGGTGAGGATGTCGCAGTCTATGGGAAGCTACAACTCTTTTGATGAATACATGTGAAATATGAATATATATATATACCTGCGGAACCCTAAACGCAGGAATTCCTCCAGCAAATTGATATTCAAATGAATTTGGATTCTGACAGCCAATTGTCGCAGCAGTACGCCAATTTACGGGTCAGTACGGCTTTTCTTGGGGCACAGCTTTTTTGCGCCTTTTGGTTCAAGGTAACCTCATTGCATTTCATGCAAGTGACGAGCGACTAGCCAACCTTCGGGCACGGATCCACAACAACAAAACTTGGGTTATGTGCCTCTCCATTGCCCTTTTGATACGTGCCCTTGGACTAACAACACGGGTCAAGGCACAAAATCTCCCGATGAAATCCTCATCCATCGGGACTGCCTGACTCATTGGGTTTTCGCAAAACTCACCTGACAACTGAATCTGGCCCTTCATGGTTTGAATCACGTGGTAGCACATGTGGAGTTTGGGCATGAGAGCAAACCTGGCCTCTTTCAACTGCCAAGACAAAAAGGCTAGCCTCTTATAGGCCCTCAAAAAGTGCACCCCTGCGGCATGGATACCTGCCCAATCATTTGCACGAATGAACCAGCTCGCTTTGTACAATGATCTCATGAAGTAGTTCATAGCTCTCGACGAAGAGGCCTTGGATGTGCCCACAACACCTTTTCTTTGCCAAACGAACTCACTCAAGAACACACATTGATTACTAAAAACTTCACCTCATGAAGAACAGCAAGCTGCTATCAAACGAATCCTCTCATCACCCGATTCTTGCAAGTCATGGGAGCGACAAAAATGTTCGATGTACTGGCACAGAGTAGTTGTCAAGGCTGCCTTACTCCAGGACCCATGCGTTTCTGCGGATCCAATCCAGCCAACTAGCGCCCGGTCAATCTTGTTCACGTAATTGGTTTTTCCATGTTCCTGATGTCTCCAACAACAATGAAAGGAAGTGCCCCCTCCGGCCCATATTCCAAGCACACACTGGACACTATAGACCATATCAAAACATTGCTAGTAACAGCCAAAGTTCCTTGCAATATTCTATATACTGCACTGTAAGGTTTTTGAACCTTGCCTCTATCGAGGAACCAGGGAGCAATTCTTGTAAAATAGCTAGAGAGGATGCAGCAAACGTCTTGCCCAGGCCCAAACTCACCGTGTGGAAGAGGTCAATTTTATGAAACCCTGCTTTTTGATCCGGCTCGTGCATCAAAACTCTGGTGAAAGAAGCCTCATTCGCCCAGGGAATCTCCTCTTCAATCGTGGCGAGGAATGACGGGTTATCTGACCTTACGAAAAACACGGGTTTTATGGGCTGCCTGACATCCAAACAACAAGCATGGTCCATATAGGTTTCACAGTTGCTGTGTTTGGGGGTTCGTATAAAGGTTTACCATATCAAGCAGAGGTACACATCTTCGTACGGGTGCCCTGGCTGCCCTCCCCTGCACAAGTGGCATATGCCAGTGCATGGCCGTGAAGCTTCGGAAGCTTTCGGGACATTCCGGAAGCTGCGCTGAAGTCCAGCGGATGAAACCTGACAGTGGCAATCAGCAAACAGACCGACACAACTAAGAGACAATCACGTGCCCTGTGCACTGTTTCGTTTTGTGCCCAATCGACAAGCAACGAGGTATGGCCAATCTCCCTTGTTTCCAATTGGTATTGGGAAAAGTGTCGTTCCACCAGTCAATGTGACCCCATCACGCGAAGCTTTGTCCAAAGAGTTGACGACTATGTCCAGCAATTCTGTCATGACGCCCGAGTCTTCTCTGTAATCTTCCTCAAATGACAACCAATTGCCTTTGAATAAAACGGTGTAACTGCATAAAACCCTAACACAACAAAGCAACATAGTTTCTTACAACAGGTCAAGGCACCTTAAGCAAGCTTCCCAGCAAAAAGCAGGTTTCAAACGCATGCCCAATAAAGTTCACGTGGTGCTCTGTTTGAACATCCCCACAATCAATGGGCCCCAACTTGCTAGACAGCGTTCCTCTTCCCAGGGGGGAGTGAATAGAAAGACAGAGGCAACCATCTTTCTTGTAGGTGATGCCTTCATCACCGTGAAGGTAAACCGGCACGCACTGCCTCAAAACATCCCGCTTGAGGCCAAACACTTGATGAGATCCATGTAGGACCTCAAACTTCTTCCAGAATTCTTCTAAAGAACCCCCCATCTCTCTGAAAGGTGTTCCGAGTGTGCCAAGCCCAGTAAACCTGTAAAGTTTTCCGGCTTGGTCTAAAGCTTTGATCCACGATCCAACTTCAATGTAGGGGTAACTGTGATCATTGCCCACTTTCCCGAAAGATATGTCCACTGGAAGTCGGAGCCCATGCTTCGCAAAGACTCGAGCTACAATGGTTTCCTCAGCGTTCAAGCGGAAGCGCCGTGAAAGGGCGAAATGACATTGCAAGTATGTCGCTCAACAAAAACATCAGGACATGGTTCCGATTTGGATTTTTCTCTACCATAGAGTTCTCGCAAAACAGGGCAGCACCGGGGTTGCATGGATGGATCGCAAATGAACTTCTGTTTCTCTTCCCGCCGGTCATAGTCCACAATAGAAGTTGCACGATCAATGATATCAACGCAAGGAGCCTTAGATCTCACACATGGTAACATGAGCCTAGACCTAGACCTCACACAAACATGAGACAGGGTGAGTGCCATGTCATGTCCGCTGAGTGGCGCCTCTCGAATAGCTCCACGCCAAGTCTTCCGCAGCAGCGGATGGACCTGGCCCGATGCAGGTTGCTGAATTGCAAGGAAGATAGGGCGGGGAGGGAGAAGAGTCAGAGCACACACTCTTTTCCCAACGTTGGCACGCACAGCATGTCAAAGTCTAAGACAAGCAGTGCATGTTCGAAACCTATTTGAGCACACCGTTTCAGGTATGCACCCCGGATTTGGAATCAGGTTCATCCTGAAAAAGAAGATGCAGGCACAGCCCTAGGCCAACTCTGAACTAGAAGCAAATTTGAAAGAAACAAACGTCCACGGGAACACGACAGCCCTCTAAGCTGCACCTGCCAATTTCCTCAAAATGGCAATGCGTGGCAATCCCTGACGCATTTACACAGGAATGAGGATCTTTGAGCGATGCCACTGACACCACAGTTTTTTGAACAACCGCCAAATACAGTAGTACAGGTCGAGGTGCGAGTTGTTTCTCAAGAGTGGCTGCCCAAAGCTCTTCAGAACCTAGGCATCCGCTTTCGCCTTTGTTTTAGCTTTGCCCTTTGCCTTGGGCTTTGCCTTGGCATCCGCCGGGTGAGAGTTACTATCAGCGTTGCGCTTGGCACCTTTGTTCTTCTTCACGTCGGCCAAGAGTAGCCTTGGTTAGTCTTAGTCACCCTTCGAACATGAAATCAAACGCATTAGGAGCGACCATGGGACAACACGAGGTTTCAGGCTGCACAAAACGGCATACGACAAGAGCGATCCATGTTTGCGGACTCTTGCAGTAGAGAAGCTTTTGCCTGGAATCCAATGCAATAAGATCAGCACACCTTTAAGTCAAACAATGTGATTCCATTGCCATTTTTTAACAGCAAAGGCTCGATGCGATGCAAACTATCTACTGACCAAGCTACGGTTTCTTGGCTGACACTTTCACTGCGTCGATCTTTTTTGCGTAACCTTGCATGGTGAAAGACTAGTGCATGGGCAACAAAGGGTAACTATGATGTTCAAGTTTGGAAAGGTATCGGCCATCCCAGACAGCCGATCGTGACCATTTTCCTTAGAATGTTCCAATGTGAACTGAACCCACGCGCAAGTTTATACATTCAATCTGCAGACATCAACAGAGGCTCCTAAGATCTTCGAAGCGGTCTCGGAACACAACATTGTAGTGGTCCAGGTGATGTGGCCTGACCAGGGAACCAATGCAAGACTTAAAGGCTATCAGTGTGAGATTGGACTTTCCAAGGAGGTTATGTAGTTTCCTGGGTTCAAGAACTGCCCGCACCTCATGAGGCTTCTTCTTGATGACCTGGCAAGGGTGGGCCTCATCACGCAAGCAGGTCATCTTGGCCAGCAAGTGGGGGCTGGAGCAAGGATCGGGGAAGAAGGAAATGAACTATAGCATTAAGATATTTTAGGCTAAACTGGTTGCAATCCAGGGGCCTTAGAGTTCAAGTAGAAGCAATTGAGAATCTTCCGCGTGAGCACGGCGTAATAGGCCAATCCAAACCCACAGGAGCAAGCAAAATGACATTGCTCCCAGTGTTCACTCCCAATAGTATTACATGCGTGTATACAAAATTGGACATCATGTTGAAAACTAGTGAGCTCCTCAAGGCCAGGCTTGAAGACAATTGGACATATGGAAAAATGGTTTCACAGAGCCGTTCATCCCAGGAAACTCTGCGGTAGCCTCCTGGGCCTCATCGATGGAAAGCTCAGCTTTGAGATCAGCCGCAGCCCTAAACACCGAGTTGAGATTCGTCACGACCTTGTTCACGTCCTTTACCAACCTGAGTAGACCCCGTGTTTTGACTCCAGCGTGTTGCTGTTTAACCACGATGGGTTGTGGTTTACTTGTGACCCTTCGGAACAAAGAAGCTGGGGCCATGGCTCGTCCACAGCTGCTTTCGTTGATTTTTCACCCCCGGATTCAAGCTCAAGTTTTCCACTCATGGCATGGGCCTGCATGATCTTGTTGTGGACCGAGTCCATGAATTTTACCAAGTCGGGCAAAACCTTCACGCAGAAAGTGATCCCCAAAAAATACACAGTGGTAGTCATACAAGTTCACTCGTTCATTGTTGTTTGTTTTTTGCATCATCAAAAGCCTTCGACCCCATTTTCTCAGGCTCCGGTGTGTGTCCCTCTTCAGTGACCGCAGCAAAACCCCCCCAGCTCACCGTGAGGATCCACGGACTGCTCCTTACAAGTTCACATGTTTACTGCAGTGTGGATGCAACGTCAATTTACACACTTGAAAAACAGGATGACTCATGCACAGGTTCCTGTATTATAGCAAGGCTCCCCAGCGTCGTGAATTTCCTGCCTACGTCGCAGCTCTGACTGCCGGATCGTTTGTTTAGTCGATGTCTCCACAAAGTATTCCTTCTTGGACGAGTCATACTTCCACGCACTGGCCACACAATGCACAACACATGTGACTAGAGAGTAAATAAGTCGTGTGAAGCGTATACATCACAAACGGTTGGAAACGTATTGGAAGGCAACACATGGAAGCTGGACCGGACCAATGCAGAAGGAAATCGCTCGCAGTAGGCGATGATCGCACGAATTGTCTCCCTTGCAACACTCGGATTTTCAGGTCATGGCACACAACTATAGCAGATACACCAGGAAGTGCGCAGCAGACCGATGAGTCAAGGCACTTGGAAAATTCACCACTCTTGATCATTTTCTCCTCCGTCATCCACTGCCCAAGGATTTCTTGTTCCTTGGACTCCTGTCTCTCCCTCACCAGAATGATGCGAGCTTTGAACTCAGCCTTGGCAAGTACAAACATGTTTACAAACAATCCTTGAGTAAAGATGGCACATGAAACTACAAGACCAGCCAAAGAACCCTAAGCTTTTTGTGACACCGATTGTCTGGTCCGATCTTCTGAAGGGCCTCCACTAAGGCTATCTCCAACCACTCTCGGGATTCACCCCCACGCTTGTATTGCTCCACGGTTTCCTCATCCACATGACAGCGCTTGGACTTTGCTTTGACTTCGCAAAGCCTTCTCAATCTCATTCTGATTGCATCATGCGTCATGGTCTTGGTACCGTTAGGGAACTCAAAGAGGTCATCGGAAGCCCCACGCTCAGGCTCAGTTGGTTCCTCATCAGCCTCCGTCTCCTCTCTGGGCGTCGACTCTGCCACAGTGGTTGTGCAAGTCCCGGACGTGCCCGGGCTGACAAGATCCTCTCGAAGTTTGTTCTGTGGTGTTGCGACATGTGGGTCGATCAACGCTAGCTTGTTTTCAGTCGGTTTCTGCATGGCAGAAAGTTGACATTCAAGCTGTCCAATTCTCTCTAAAGCTTTCCGAAGAAGCTCCTGCTCTTTGGTCTCCTTCCCAGCATTCACGTCTACTGGGCTTGGAGCAGTTTGCGTGGCTGCAGGCTTTGGCGCCTTTTCTGTTGGCACTTCCGAACCAGTAGGAAGGCTCTCAGGAACAGGTGCCTGGGGCTCTTGATCAAAGTCGATCTTCCGGCACACAGACTCTGCGGGCTGCTGGGGTGCGCTTGGTGCACTAGTCGACAGAGTCTTGGGGACCTTCGACTCAGGGGATGCCTTTTCTGGAGTTGGGGCTACAGGATGCGAGCGTTTGTGGTTCAAGTCCTCGAGAGATTCAAGTTCCACCTGAGAGTCCTCCACTGTCTCCTGCACTTCACCACTAGCAAGTTCAGTGTCCTTAACGAATCCGACAGTTTGCGCATTTTGCACGTGTTCTCACAAGTTGGGTTCATGATTATGAATAATATACTTGAGTGTGCCATGATCCGAATGAGGTCCACTCCGATGCATTTGGCTGGGCAACAGTGCTCAGCATCGCAGCTATCTCTTCCGGAGCCTTGGCAATCAACCGAGTTACATCGTATTTGGGACTATGGCGGGATAAAGCAATGATTTGTTTTTGCTAAGTGGCTGCTGGCTGGGTTTCCGCCTCTGCCACTTCTTGTTTGACCATGGGCTCTGATTTTACTTTCAATAGGCCAGTATCCAAAGCCTCGGAAAAGTCAAAGCCATATGGGACAGTGGACCAGTAGGGATGACAGGTCATTTCTGGACTTGACGTATTTTTGTCTAGGACACCTTTTGTGGGTTCTTCATCACAGCCTTTGCTTCCTGCGCAATATACATCAGAGTAAAAAAGAAGTTCACACGAACATAAGCAAGTAATTGCAGCGATATATAGTCCTGGAGTGCTTGTAGCAATTGGTCACGGGACATGGTAGATGGGTCACCCCTTAATGAAAGACCTGCCAAACTGGCAGCCATCTCAGCACCCTTCGCAAGTTCACTGCAGCTCCACATGCCAGACCGCAGCGACAGAGACGAAGCTGGAGCGGACATGTTGGTCCAAACAGCCTAGCTGCACCTATAAGACACTTCGAACAGCCTCGCCACAGGTCAGCTTTAAGGTCCAAAGCCGCCAATGGTACAAATGAACCGAAGATATTCACACAAACTGAAGCCTAGCGACCTTGCAAATCTATTTGCAGCTCTTTAGCTTCAGAAGAAAGCGCACAATTTTTGCTGCAGGCTGAGAATCTCTGTCTTCAAGACTGAATTTCAGGATGCAGTCACAAATTAAATCTGTCACGAGCGGCCACCGTGCGATAGGGATGTGCTTCGAGACCCTTTAAGTTGAACAATGGATATACACCCCCTATGAAGTCATGATAAGGCTCAACCAGACCCCTCCAAAAATTCATAATTTTGATCATTTGGGGAGCCCTAGGAACCCTCAACCAAAGGCAACATTTTTACGCCTTCCGAACGGTTGGCGAACGGCTTTCGAACGGCTTTTGAACGCCTTTTGAACGCCTTTTGAACGGGTACGGGTACGAACGGGTGTGAACGGGTACGGGTACGGGTTAAATGTTGTCTTTTTTACAGGTATGTACGGGTGGGCACGGGTTTTGCACGCCTCCGAACGCCTCCGAACGCCTTGCTAGAAAACTTAAGGTTAAACGTGTTTGTTCAATCTCAAAATTGAGAATGGCTTTTAAACAAACAAGATTGAACCCTTGTCGTGCCTTTCCCAGAGACAAGGATTTGGATGTGTTCCCCAACCCTTATCGATCATTTCCCACAGACAAGGATTTGGGTGTGTTTCCCAAGTGAAAGGTTTAGAAAGCCTTCGACTGATCGCTTTCCATTTTGCTTGGGGCTCCGTTTTGGGGGCGAAGGGTCCCATTTTTGCTTATTATTTGGGGGGCCACCATTCTTGGAAAGCTGCAACCTTGGCAATCTATCGATCACCTCGACCCCGAAGCGGAGCCCCAAACCAAGTGGGAAACTTCCAGTTTGGAGGGATTTCAAACTAGCAAAGTAAGGACCCAGCTTCATAAAGGGTTCATCATCCGGCACCCATCTAAGGGTGCCAGATAGGACACAACATGTGGCACACTTTGAGCACAGTGGCCGGGCCATGCCATGGGGCAGATTCAGATTGGGATGCGTTTAGGAAGGACCCTACGCCACTCCTCTGGCAAAGCTAAATGCTTGTTGCCTTTCAAGTAGACAAGAAGCGGCTTCAGCCGTGCATCATCCCAAAACCCTGTGTTTTGGAATTCCATCTCTTGGAAAATCTGAGGACCATTTGGTGCTTCATGGTCGAGCGGCATTCCTTCGCCCCTGCTCTTCAAATTTGGCATCAAGTTCAGGGCTCGTTCTCCAAATCTTTTTGGATAAACCCTTGGCTGGGAGAATAATGGTTCAGAGGCAAGTGGTTGGGTTGGGTTGGGTGCATCACTCTTCCACAAGTTGCACTTGAATCAAAGCTAAGATTCTGTGTGGCCCGTAATGCGCTCGTACCCTTCCATCTCTTCCGACCCGATTTGTCCACATAGTGCACAGTGGTTTTGTCTTCAAGTTTTTGTTTTTTTGAAAACTTTCGTACATTCAACTTTCCTCGGTTGAATCTTTCACACCACCGGTTATTAGTGAAAGCTTTGTGCCGCTTGGCACTTCCACTCCCATAGTGACCCATCCACCACGCGACACGGTAGACCTTGGAAGTTGAAGGATGGAACTATAAGTGACAAGAATTGCCATCAGAACATGTAGAAACAACCCACCAAGCACATCCAACTGTTGCTGTTGAGAAACAGGAACACGGCGGAAAAGCCAAACCATTTTGTCATAGTATTCAATGAGGCTCCCTCCCGGCTGCTCTATAAAGAAGCTCCCGCCACAGGCACTAATAAGGGTTGCAAGCAGCACGCACCTACAGAAGACCAAGCAACGCAATGCAACACTCACAGGTCTACATAGATGTTGTGCCCTCAGGGAAAACCAGATCCATAGAAGTCAAGAAACCGAGAACACATCGTGTTCCCATCTTGCACATAGGAATACTTTGGGTGACCATCTGGAAAGGCTATGCTTCTTCGGTGGGTACCTGCATTTACTGGCACCCACCCTCGGCAGACAATCGCGAGTAGTGCGAAGAAGTTGGATGGGGCCCCCTGCAGCACCAGCCAAATGCATATCCTGAGGCCAGATTTGGGCTACTGGCAACGGCTTTAAACATTAAAAAAGGGTCCCCGTGGTATGCACAGCATTGCACAACACTTCCACCCAGGTCTTCATTCAGTTGCCATTCTTTTGAATTTAGCTAAGTTTCGCAAAACCAGCTGACGAAAGAAAATCCATGGGACTTTGTTTGTGAGATCTCATTCGGTCAGGGTCATATTCCAAATCCACCCGTGCGGCTGGGTAGACGCCAGACACTGCCCTCCACACATTGGCTTCCCCTGCAAACATCTCGATGTAGTTCAAGTCCTAGCGCGAGTTGCCGCACATATGTCACCAGGGTTTCAAGTTCTACACATCCAATAGCAGCCCCTCAGGCCTCCACAATTGATGTTGCTACGCAAGATGGAAAATTAAAGATTTGAACCTTCAGATCAACTCAGGTGTCGGGCCTTTTCAAAGGGAGGCAAATTAGTGGTGAACAGAATCAGCACCACTGCCATCACAAACTCCTGAGACGAGCCGTGCTCAGCAAGGGTGAAATGAGAGGTTCTGCTTTTAATGTTTTTGTATCTCTCACAGACCCAAAGTTTCTAGATGCTTCATTGACCCGAATTTGAAGTCAAATCAAGCTCGCATCCAAGGATCCTTTGGTACCGACAACATTTTCAGCTTGTGGACCAGCTGGTCAACGTTGACAGCAGGCAGGGTCATGACGCCACACTGGAAGTGTATTATCGACTAGTGAAATGACCACAAAATAGCTCGGTGATATGTTAGTTAAAGCGCGTTCAGTCAATGCCTGATGGTTTCGTCCTCAAACACTGCAGGAAGGTGCAATGAAGAACATACGCACGACACGTGCGCACATGTCACATGATCGTGCAATGATAACTTCTGACCGAAGCTTTGCATGCATGATACAGCATTGCATGAAGTCACATGAAACTGCCGTTCTGCGCAAACAGGTTGGGCTCACAATCCATCACTGCTCGAAGCTGTCCGTCGTGCGATCGCTTCACCATTCCTGGCCAGGCGGGTCGAGTGCTGGTAATCAGTGGGCAGAAGACCATGTAAAAGAACGGGTGAGCTGGAGTCAGAGTGTCTATACTTTATGTGCCTTCAAAAATTATACAATTCTATTTTATGAAATGTTATCGTTCGAAAGCCAAGACCTGGTTTTGACAAGATGACAGATCCAACTCCCTCTTGAACGAACAAACCCGTTTGCATGTTCACATCGCCATCCCTGCGAAACACTAAGAGCGAGTCCCCCACCAGGAGTTTCACTGGTGACCAAATGGCAAATTATCACAAAATGGCATTGCGAGGATTCACGCAGTGCTCAAAAGCAAACCCCTACCAAGACAGCTGAACCACTTCTTCCCACAATATATGCTGACATTGAGGTCCCTGCAACATTGCCATTGAGGCTCCCAAAATTATGGCTCTGGCTGTCTTTCCAGCTCAAAGGCCGCTAGTGCGGCATCATGAGCGGTCCCCAACAAGAGCTTCAATCTGAAAAGATCTTCGCTCTCATGATCGCGAGGCTCAGGCATGCTCAGGTATTGCTGAACCTGGGGTGTCAAGTGCAGAGGCTTGTTTTCGGGGCTCATGCAAACAGAATTTAGCAATCGCTTTAGCGTGCAAAATTGACATTTTGCAACGATGCCAAGAAACCCAGCGCTTGGCAAGGATGATGTTGCTCGCATTGCATGCTGTATGCCTAGAAAAGTAGCAGATGTGGCTGCCGCCCTTCTTGTTTTCCATCTTCTTTTTCACACCCACTGCATTGCGGGTCCAGTAGACATCACTGGAGAGATTTGCCACCTTGCCATCAATCACAGGCATGGCATGAGCATGCTTGCCTTTCTTCTCACACTCTCCTGCCTTCCAACAAAGCATCAAAGCATTGAAGACCTCTTGGGTCACCTCTTCACGAAGGTTAGCATTCTCAGGAGTCTCACCGGCAGGGGGATCCACTCTGCCAGTGTCCCTCACTGTAGCGGCCTTTCCCTTCCCCTTGCCCTTACCATTCTGCTGCTCTTCCTCATGTGCAGCAGATTCGGTGGCAACATCTTTCTCCTCCTTCGACATTTTGGCTCTCGACTTAGACGCCTTTGCTTTCCCCTTTGCCTTGGCCTTAGGGGCACTTGCAGTAGCCTTTGCTTTCCCCTTTGCCTTGGCCTTAGGGGCACTTGCAGCAGCCTTTGCTTTCCCCTTCGCCTTGGCCTTTGCTTTGGCCTTAGGGGCACTCCCGGCCGTCGGGGTAGGCGCGCAGTCAGCAAGAGGTCGAAGTCGCCGGCGCCTCTTTGGAGGGGTAGTGTGTTCACGCTCCTCAACCTCAGGTTGATCATCGTCATCCTCAAGGTGCCTCTTGGTTCGGCGGAGACGTGGCTTCGTGTCCCCCTTAGCATCGTCGCCATCTTTTTCATCACTTTCCTGCGCATTCTTCTTGGCTTTCGTTTTGGCCGCAGTGTGGCGTGGCTGCTTTTCCTTCATTGCCTCCTCCCCACTCTTCTTGTTGGCTGGTGGCCTGCCACGCTTGCCTTCATTCTTCTTGTCCTTCTTCATTCCAAGTTGGTCACGCCGGCTCAATTCTTCATCACCGATCTCAGGAAAGACGGGTGGATCTTCCACAAAGGTAGCATCAGCGACACGTGCACCGGTTGGCTTAACCTCTGGGAGTGGTTCTGGCAGCTCCTGTTTTGCTTTCAGGAAAATCATTGAAAAACTTGTGAAAACCTTTTATGGTCTATCGACTTGCCAGAGGCCATCTACTCTAGGCTCAAATCGCTACAGCGTAAACCAACAAACATCCATAGGATAGAAAATATAGGTCAATCACTTACTGTCTTTGGACCCCTGTTGGGGCCAACAACACACAACATACTTGCGCGTGAATCGGTACGGAAGAGTCCTGTACAAGCTCAGCAGGTGGCTCCGAAGCTTCCACCAGCGATGCTGCAGCGGATGCAGAGGCCAGTCCTTCTCTCTCCAACATTCCGAGCATGAAAGGAGAGGTAAGCCAATCTTCAGGGTTTGGCTGAACTAGCGTGGAATCGTTGTCGCCACTTAGAGGAAGGGAGTCAGGGATGAAGATCGGCGCCGGTCCTTATTTTTTATAGTGGGAGGTTGCATCTTCAAAGGTCCAATGATTCATAGTAAAATATGTGGAACAGGCCCCCTTGCGATGTCCATATTAGCCCAGCGTCCATTGGCATCAGATGGAATTCGAAGCAATCGCACCAAGGATGGGCACGACTTCACATGCTCTTCAGTCCTGAGAAGGCACAAGAAACACATATAGAAACATGTTAAGTTGAAAAAATCATCCACTTGTCAGAACCCCAATGAGAGAAACAGAGAAAGTAGGATGTCATGCTGCAGGCATTCTATTTGAAACGTTGTGGTCGAGTGACAGCTGGATCTTCCCAAGCAAAGATGAAAGCTCCTCGACCAGCTCCTGGTTTGTCCCCTCCTCTTGAGAGGAAACGACTTCCACCGCTTCAATGCCAACCACCTGCCACACAACTGCAGGCGAACAAAACAGAGACCCAGCAAAAACGTTTCAAAGCCACATGAAGCTTGGAGGCTAACGAGCGCCTGTCCAACACCCAAACCACCAAACACCCAGCTCATTTTTGTTAGTTCGCATGCAATCGACCCAAGCCCTGGTCAGGAATCATTGCCTCGAGATCTGGGGCTGCATTACCGCTGCTGCTGTTGCCACCACTATTGGGCTTCGAATCCTGGATCTTTTGAAAAGGGCAGGGCATGGCAGGGCTATAAACTTGTGGTTTGGTTTTGGCATCTAATGTGACTTTTTTAAAGTATACTAATGATGTCATGTGTGAGAATCGGTCCTGCGCAGGAATATCCAATGATTGAGTCTCAAAAAGCTCGGGCTGGTGTTCGAAGAGCGGTTGGGTGTCCTTCAGGAAATCGCAAGTCCAAGGCTATTCACAAGGAATCAGGTTGAGCTATGGGAATTCCATTGTTTCGAAGGTTTGCATACACGCCAATGGCTATAACCATTGCTCCTGGAGTGTCTCAAGTAGAGTCTCCCCAGTGTCACCAGCAGTGCCAAGCTCCAATGCTTGTTGCTGCTCCTGAGGTGGCCAGTTGTTAATCTATGACTTTACCCAACCCAGAAGACTTCAAAGCAATAGACTGCCTTTGAAACATACCCCTTGTGCAACCCTACACGCATAATGTAGAATTGAACAGTATACCCCATGGCTCCTCCGACTTCAACGGCGGAACTTCACTCTCGTCCAGCCCGTGGTTCTCGGCGACCTCCACTGATCCATCCTCCTGTGAACATTGGCTTGGAAGGGCATTCTATAGCAGTACCGGTAGTTTGGTGCAAACGTCTCTCCTTTGGTATGCTTTCAAATGCTTTCAAGTCGATGTGGATGAGTGGTACCACCAACCCTGGTTTTCAGAACATTGCAGTTTTCTCGCACATGTTTGGGTTCTTGTTCCTTGCATGGTGTATGGACATCCAAGGCTCCTTTGTGACGAGCACCCCCATATCCACCAGCAAAGCCTGCAAGGCTGGGTCCTGGAAGCAGGGAAGGGATGGGAGCAGAGGCAAAGATCTTACAACCTGGGCCGTCGATCATGAGTATCAACCCTTAAGATATTGACACCAACGGCTGGTCCTTGGGGAACTTCTTCTCACCCGTCTTTTTGTTGTGTCGGACTGCAGACTTCAAAACCCCCAACAAATGGCGAATGGCCCAGGCTTGTGAGTGGGCAAGGTCAAGGGAAATTGGACGATTGTTCATGGAGTACAGCAGCTTCACTTGGTACTGCAATTGGTCAACTCCAGGCAGACGATGGTGAATACGGACTAGGGCACACACTGGCTTCAGTGTCTCCGAGTTCACTTTCACATCTCTGATGGACCTCTCGACTGCATGGTTGGAGACCTGCTTCAGTCGTGGATCGAAATGGATAAGCAAGTTATAACCATCTCTCATGCGTTGTCGCACAGCTGCAATGTTGTCCCATGTTAAAGAAAGACCATCTATGGAGCCACCCACGAGGGACACACCCTTCTTGTCCTTCGTGATCTCATCCATGGGGCTTGCCATGGCTTGACTGAATTTGAAGTCCCTGGTCCTACAAATCAGCCCTCTCGAAGCCAAGACGAGCTTTTCAGGAGGAAGCACAGTGAGTGGCAAGGCAGCTGCTGCTATTCAAGGAAAATCGAGCAATCTGTCACCAACCACTCTCATCTTAAGTTTTTTGATGATTCTGGCAGCTGGCATCAACACACGTGAGCTAAAGCTCAAGCTGATATTTCTTGTTGTTTCACCCGGTTAGCTCGCGCCCAGCCTCCAAAAAAAGACCAGCAGGCCCATGTCCATTGCCGAAATGGGAGTGTTGAACATTCACTTCCAGACCAAAAAATCATGACCAAAAGAGATGCACCTGTAGATGCACGATGTCCAAACCACTACGGCATGGTTCATGATTCATCGTGTGATGATGCATGCGTTGCGCATCATTGCGCCCTCTTCCTGACAAAGAGCATGCATAAGTCTCCGGGGCACAAATGTGATCAGAACCATGTGTGAAACCTCATATGCTCTTTGAGGCCTCTACTGTGCCCTGGTTCCAATGGTTTCTACACAAGATTTCGGGTACGTACGGCTTTTGTCGCCTTCGAACGCTTATTCTTCCGGTACCCTAACAATTGTTGTGGTATACTATGAATTCATACAAATGCAGATTTGCTCCAACAATTCCCAGGGAAATGGTTTAACAGGTATATATGATTAAGTAAATAAATATATATATATATAATTATATGATTACCTCGACTAGCGCTGCTGGGAAAGTTGCCAAGAAACAAGTGGAACTATAAGGTACCATCATGTACCATCATTCGAATGCCAACAAGGTGAAGACACCCCTTTGACCTTGGGATTCAGCCAATCTGGTTCCCTTAACATCCTTAACTTAACGGTGCATTAGGTTCATCATGGTTCATCTGACATGGCGAACAGGTCAACGCTTCGCTCCGTAGCAACATGTAGCAACTGCTCAGGGTCGGTTATTGGACTTCCTCTGCCATTTTCCCGAAAACAAGTCTTTTCATCGGAGCTTTTCAGAACTCGAGCACGCCTTTCGACAAGCCTTTTTGCCAGCAAAGCCTGACTTTCCTGTGGGTGTTGAAAAAAGCGCGTGATGTTCAAAATATGTTCGTGTCGCTTTTCGCGAAACTGGCATCAACACAGGGGCTCCCCAAGATCTCCACGGCAATATACTGCAGACTGGGCACATCTGCCCCACATTGAGCCGTCGCGGCGGAGGCTCTTCCTGGAGGGCCCCGAAGAAGTTGTCGCTGCTGTCCGGTCAACATGACACATTCATTGGGTATATCTCATGCCCAGTAACAGTGGGTGATGATGGTGAGGATAAAAAAGATCGTGATCATGCCCTATCATCTTTTCTCGACTGCAGATCACGGGACACACTCACTACATTCATGAAAACGGTGGTGGGTGAAAAGGGTGGAGTAAAGTAACAAACCACTCTAAGGACCCACAAGTTGTGACAACGGGGTGGCTATATATATATAATCAAGTCCCCCGACTAACAGTCACGGTGTGATGAACAAAGACACCTGAATCGTTTCTTCTGGTCCGTTGGCCTGAGGTGTTGTTTTTTTCTCCAAATGTTCCCAATGTGCCTGCACTGCAGTACGGAAGAACAAACCAATTATAAATTGTGTACAAAGGTTCATTTATCATCAAAACCTTTGCATTGTGGCGCAAGGCTGAAAGGCATGTATGAAGCATGACTGAAGCCAAATTGAAGAACTATGATTTGTTCGTTGCAGGCCCAAACCCCATGGCTTTGTGAACGCCTGAGGTAGACCAACAGCAAAACACGTTGGCACTTGCCAACAAACACGATTGAACTCCAAGTCCCAGGGCTTTAGTGCGCCCGCGTGTCATGAACCTTCTTGGTTGGTATATATTTGGGTCCCATTGTTACAGTACTTCAATCATGTTGACTCGGGAATTCCTCATCCAAATTTAGCACCTGTCCGATATACATGCTGCGATTTTGCAGTGATTGTTCTCTTTCTGCCACCTATCACAGTCAAGAATTTCTGCAAACACTGACATCCAAGACCTGGTCACCCAAACTCCTCCTCGATGCCACTTCTGGCCATCGTTCTGCTGCTGAACTTGCCGGCATTCCTTGGTTTTTATCACAAAACGTGAAGGGCCCAAGTACAGCAGGAATCGAACATCCACAGAATCCACAGCATGTTTGCAGAAACTTTGGCCATTCACAGGTACACTTAACTTATTGGAAGGAAGATTCCTGCAACCACAGGGAGATAACTGGCACCTTAAGTTTGATAAGTTGCTGAACACAACTACCCAAATTCGCAAAAATTGACCACTTGAAGGTGAGCCGCACTTTCGCAGGCTTGCTCATGGCCTTGATCTGCGCTTCAAGGCCCTCCTGGCGAAAAAAGGTAAAAATCCGACTCGCCGGATGATAAAGCTCTGGCCGCTCTGCTCTGGTCCAGTTTTACAGTTCCAGGCACATCGACCATGGGATTCACAAACCAAATCCTATTGGACCAAATCCCATCATATCCAAAAAGTCAGACAAAATCAAACAATCAAAAAATTCAGAACATCCAAATCCCATTAGACACTTAAAACATTGTGTGGAGGGTCACCGGATGCTGCGCAAACAACATCACACCACCGACTCACCGACGGTCTTTCAGACCGGAGGCTTAAAAGAAACCGGGGAACCGGGGATCTGTGGTACCTCGCAAATGATGGGTACCTCTAGATGGGTTGATATGGAGACCCCTGAAGGGTGACACCTCAGCTTCTTGTTATCAGTACGTTCTAATCCCAACTCCATAAATGGTGTTACCTCTCTTCTTTTTCCGTTGACTCTGATTCAACGGACCTGATTTGGCTGCCATTGTCATGCCCCAAAAAGTTCATGACACACACAACAAAGGGTCGACCCTGAATGTCCGACATCATCAGGACACACCGTGGACTCTCTTGGAAGATCTGGAAATGGAAGGACCCTACTGAAAATGGGTGAGAAGCCAGACCAGTCTTGCAGTTCGTACCCTAAAGCTCCCTGTCCCATATCCTCAGGTTCGGTGGTTAAACCTTCCTGGCACCCACCCCTTGTCCCATTCGATCCCGCCGGGTTCCGCCCCGCTTCAACCGGTTTCAGAGCTGTGGCGTCCCAAATCAATGCAAGAGAACGAGTTGTTCATTCAATTGGAGCTAGTGACCGAGACTGGAACACCAAACGCGGGAAGAACCAGGTCTAAGGTCTTCACTGAGTGGCACATCCCTTCACCACAACAACAAGAGTCACGACAGTCAGTGCCAACGTCAGCCTTCATGGCAATCATCTGTTCCATGGTCATCCCAGCATCTTCGCCGCTACTCGCCACCATGCCGCGCGCACTAGAGGATATGCCGGCAACCCAGGTGGAGGTCTACCAAAGCAAAGGACCCACAAAGGCAACAAACATAGGGCCACCAAGAAACCAACAAAGTCTCAATATGCCAGTGAGCATTGAGATATTGCATTATTACTTGCAATATTTACATGTTGTCTTTGATTTCCTTGGAAGTCATCCAGTTGCTCCTTTGCCTCCGGTCCAAACCAATGGGATTTATTTACAGTACTTGTTTCCTCCAAAGCTTGGGGAAATCACAATGTATCCAATGGATGCCATGCCGTGGATGTGCATCGCTTCGGTGGAGCTGCTCTTGGTGCCTGATCTCGTTCCTCTTGGCTGTGCATCTGGGCTGGGAGCCAATTCATCACACAACCAGTTGGGTACCGCTCAAACAAATGCACGTGCAACCTGGCAAATGATCCACCAAAAGTGAAGTACCCCGTACACATCCTGATGAAAGGAACAAATTGTTCAATGATCATCTAAGCAAGCTTTCAAAGAATCTGGCTAGACCACTGGTAATGCAGCACTTGTACCTTTAGTGATCAACACAACCTGTCCACGATGGACAAACCCCACTTGAGCAGTTGAGGCTGACTTTCGATCTAACATGCATCCCTATGTGGACTGACAGGAGAATTTGGGAGTTGATCAACCTCAATCAACCTCCATGGAGCCAACCCAGAAACCGTCAGAACCAACACCTGCAACAACAATGACTAGCTGCAGGATAGAAACTAACCAAGCGCGAATACATCAAATGCTCGGTGAAAACTCGTATCAACCCCACTATACCCCACACAACCAAGAAAACAATGACACACATAACATATACACACGATAAACCAAGAATCGCTGAACAACCACTATAGACAGGAATTGATTGCCCCCCCAAAAAGGACTCACAGTTCCACGTCCGATCTCGTCGCCGGACACCGTGCTTTTCTTCAACATCACGCGCTGGCCGTGGCACTCCTCAGCGATAGGACTGACAACCTCAGAGTGGTCGAATTCAGGATCCCGACCGAGTTCCAAGAGTGAGATCCTGAGAAACTGGAATTGCCTAACTGGGATTGCAGAACTGAGTCCCTAACCCTTTGTAGGTAGTCTCTATGTTTAAAATGTTCTGGTGGTGGAGAACAAGGGATGACAACCTGCAGGAATGTTCGAGAAAGACTTTGAGTCTATGACGTAGTCGGAAATTGGATTTCTATCTTTAGTCATACCAAAACATATATCCAATCAATTCGAATCAAAACATACACAAACGTCATTTTTGGGGGGGCAACCATAACCAAGTTGAAAACATCATTGGATTGCAGATTTGCTGTTGGGAGGCGGCATGTTAAGTGATCAAAAAAGGACTCTGATACACAATGAACCACTGATACCCCTCCCGGCCCTGCTTGCCATGAATAACATAGTAAGAATAGTAGAGGTGCGAATGTTTTCCTTACGTAGTCTGTCAGCTGTGGCACATCTCGTAAATCTGACGTGTTTGCATATTTTGGGATGTCTTGTCATTTAATCGTCCAGGTTCGTGACGGGTTGCGCGGTCTGGCAAATGGTCTGGCAAATAGCCGGGAACCAAAAGGCTTTAACTCTTTGGTCATTCTGCTGTTTGCACCAATGCTGCCTCGATGCCTTGGTGTGAGAACATTTGGTCCTCGCACTGAGCCTCCCTTGTCTTGACGTTTCAATGGTAACACCGGAAAAAAGAAGAACATAAACACATCCAGAAGAGCCACCGTTCCGTGCGCGAGGGCCAGCAAAGCGCCAGAGTCCAGCGCCCGGTCGGCCTGCCAAGTCCGGCCGTCAGGTCCGATGGTGGTGGTGGTGGTGGTGCGTGCGTCTACCGCCTCATGATGTTAGGGTCTAGTGCCGGGAATCAAGAAAAGCATCGTCTACCAGCTACATAGCATTCTTGAGCGATTTTGTGAGAATCTTTGAGCCACTTCTATGAGATCTTAGGCATTCTGATTCTGGCAGGGTGAACAAGCTGCCTGACAGCTGGTCTTCTTGGGTAGAACTTCACTGAGCCGCTCGATGCCTTTGCCACCTTGGTTTGACCATAGACAAAGAACCAATGCAATGAACTTGCTTTCATGACACAAGAATCTGGCTATCAGGATTGGCCAGCCTGCAGCAAAGACTTTGAGGGCAAGCTTTAAAGCCAAGATTCTGTATGCGATGTGCACACCCAACCATCCTGGTTTAACCAGGCCTTTTCGCTTGTTTTAGAGGCAACATTACTTTCTCTGAGTAGTGTCACTTTGATGTCATTTGGACACCCCAACTCCGGAACCCGTTGCGCAATCCCAAATGAAATGGAATGAACAGAACATCAGCGAAACATGACATACTTTGTCTAGTTGCTCACATGGAACCATGACACACCGTTGATCCTCCGCTTTTCCTCCGCGTCCACCCGCGGTGAGTCAACGCAAGAAGATCCAGTTCACCCTGTCCATGCGATGTGCTGGAACTCGGTCGGAATCCTCCGACACTCACGGCCTCCCAGTGGATCCAAGTGTTTTGATTTAAACCAATTGCTGCTCTAACGGCTCCACTTGTCCTGAGAGGATTCCTTGTTCTGGAAGCTTTAAGAGTAATCATGTGGATCCACAAGAATCCACTGGGCGCTTTTCGAATCCAGGAAATTCCTCTGCCACCAGAGTGGCCAGGGAGTCATGGAACTCCAGTTGTTGAGAAGATCTACTTATTTGTTTCAAAGCAGGTCGATCAACAAATGGTTTGAAATCTGAAACGTTTATGGAAGGCCTATCGCCTGTCGCCTATCCTATCATGTCATATCTTATCTTAGCTAAGGTTCGTCGTTGACACACAAACACACACAACTATGAAGCAAACGAGCTGTAATTCATGAGATTCAACACGAAAAAGGACAACACATGCGATTGGTACTATCGACCCGCACCACCACTATGATGCAAACACAGCTAGCCGTCTCAGAAATACAGGTCGTCTCGGTCGTTGAGTCGGCTCACACTTTGAAGAGCAATCTGTCAGGTACAGACTATCTCGGGGATGGTAAAGCAGGCAAAGACATGCAGTCTTTAAATGCACGGTCCCCGATGTGGGCCACTGAGGTAGGTACTTCAACATGCCAAAGAGAACAGCAGTCCCGAAAAGCGTCAGCCCCAATGGCAGTGACTGAGGAGGGGATGGTCAAACATTCCAAGGAGCTGCAGCCCTCGAAAGCAGCATCACCAATATGGGTCACTGAGTTGGGGATGGTCACACTTGCCAAAGAGCTGCAGTTCCGAAAAGCACAGTTCGGAATGAGATTCACTGAGGAGGAGATGGTCAAACATTCTAAGAAGCTGCAGTCCTCAAAGCAGCATCACCAACACGGGTCACTGAGTTGGGGATGGTCACACTTGCCAAAGAGCTGCAGTTCCGAAAAGCACAGTTCGGAATGACATTCACTGAGGAGGAGATGGACAAACATTCTAAGGAGCTGCAGCCCTCGAAAGCAGCATCACCAACATGGGTCACTGAGTTGGGGACGGTCACACTTGCCAAAGAGACGCAGTTTTGAAAGGCACGCTTATTGATGTGGATCACTGAGTTGGGGATGGTCATGCTTGCCAAAGACGGGCAATTTTGAAAGGCAAGGTGCAGAATGCTGGTCATGTACTCTGGGATGGTCAACTTGACCACAGGGCTGTCTCCCAATGGTTTGAATTGATTGACGTCGGGTAAGAGACTGATGAGCTCCCTTCTGTTGGAGCATGTCACTGCCACTGCATTGTCCTTGAAGACTATGGTCACATATGAATCTGGAAGGACCACATCCGCAAGCGTTGCATCATTTCTCAGCAGCTTACCATCTGCAACAACAACCTGCACCAGAGTTGTTTTGCGGGTTAGCGCATCGTGCCATCGTCGCTCTATGATCCGCTGCTTGAGTTCGCCGGCTGTCATTTCAGGTGTGACTTCAAGAGCAAATGTTTCGCCATTCAGTTGCCTGCACCACAGTTCCATTGCCATGGCGTCTGCAAACTGTCAGGCCGATGGACTTCACATGTAGTACAGTATAGTTATGTTCCTTGTTTTTGTCACTCAGCATTACTTGACTTACACCAGAGTCTCCTGGCAAACATAACCAGTTAAGATCTGTTAACCAAAAAAAGAACTCAACCATCTGGATAGCTAACAAAATAACACCAAAATAGGGCCTGAAAGGCTTACAATGGCTTACAACTGGTCGGCTTCTTCATCGGCAACATGAGTTAACACCTGGCAACATGAGGCCTTGAGGGTCAACATTGAAGGTGCCATTTTTGAGCCACATCCAGGTGGCATGGAGTGGGAAAGATCATGGAGTGTCGATGTTCAAACACATGGCGATGGCAGTCCGACGGCCCTGAGCGGAGCGGTTTCATGAGCAAAAGACCGCCTTATAAGTTCCTATAGTTCTTAGAAATCTTGGTGAACTTGGTTTCAACGGTTTCACCCAGAGATTCGCAGAATTCAGAACATGAGAATCATCATGTCACTTGGTAAAGACTCCAAAGCCACAGCAGTCGGGATCTCACCTGGTTATGGTTTGACCTAAGAGGCTCCTCTTGAGGCTCCAGGAAGGCCACCAGTGGCTCAAGTTGACTGCCAGTGGCTCGCATTTGTACCGGACAAAAAGGTTTGGAGGGTCCAACAACGTTCTGAAGATCGTTGGATCAAAATATGTTCATATTATTATGGTAAACAACACATATTAAGGGATTATTGGGCAAGTGCACCGCAGTCAAACCCTCATGCATCCTGTTTGCAAAAAAATGGTCCATTCATGTCCATTCTCCACTGCTGCCGGAATCCGGTGGCCACCGAGTTGCCAAACAGACTGGGATGCTATGAATACAGAACGCCAGAAGTAGAACTCATCTCAGCAACAATATCTTGTTCACCCGGTCCTATTGGTGGATATCTGCCACATTCTTCCACATTTGGTCGATCAAACAAGTCGGATACATGAAGCGTTTGTATTGTATGTGATTGTGGAGCATTTTCAGGTTGGACCAGCTCAACATGCATGTTTCGGAGTGTTCATTCAGGAGGTACATAGTACATCTCTGCACTACATGGCAGTGTTTTTACATGTCTTTACAGTAAATATCTAGCACTCAGCCATCAAAGGGATGTTGACGTTGATTCTTTGGGCCTCATCTTCTATGCGGCGTGGAGGCCAATCAGTATCAAACAAGTCCAAATTCAGCATCCTGTTCTTTCTCTTTGCAAGACCGGACATCGGGGGACCTCTGTTACCCAAGACTGGTGAGCAGAAACAACTTTGGGAGTCCAAATCGCCGGAAGACCCAACGACCAAGTCACCCAGTTTACAGCAAATAACCAACAGCCGCACCGCCACACAGCCCCGCACCGCCACACAGCCCCGCCTTCAATCGTGACGAACGATCGAAGGCATCATCGCCATATCTACGCCACCAGCAGCTAAAGGTTGAAACACAAAAACTCCATTCGACTGCCCATAGATAACAATATGATTTTTTCACCCCTGAAAGTGGAGGCTTAGAGAACTATCTTTGGTCAGGACTCAGTCAAGACCATGTGATATGTTCAAAGAAGGTGAGAATTGGACGACTGGGCCACACAAAGGGAGTCTGACATCCCGGTCGATAGGTTTCCCAGTCTCAAAACCATACGGCTCGGATTGACTAACCTTTTGGGATGTTGCACTTCTTCCAATTCGTTGGTTCGACATGGTTCGACCATTCATTTGGTTCAATTTCTCCGTCTTTGGAACTTGATGTCTACTGGGCAAAAGAGTGTCGAACCGAGGGGCACTGAGAGACTGGGAACCAAACAGGGCCATCCTGAGCCCTATGGCCACGGCACTGGCCACGCGCGGCGCGTCCTCGTCGGATGAAACCGTCCTCGTCATCTCGTCCGTGAAAATCGGGGCTTTTTCGGCTAATGGGATCCAAACGGAAAGCTATTAATTTTAATGAAATTCTTATTGTTGCTAGTAGTAAGGCACTTGTTTCTAATAGCAAACATTGTTATACTACTAGTAAGGCACCTGTTACTACTAGCGTGGCACTTGTTACTACTATCCAAACAGGAATGAAACAACTCCATTCTTGTATACTTCCTTAGATGGGCAACACGTGTTTGTGGCTGCCTTAATTCCCATTGAACACACAAAAAGCAACAAACAATTGTTTGGCTGCTTTGCTTTGATGAACTCGCTTGATTCATCTCTATTCTGCCACCCATCCCATTATTCCGATTTTAGATCTGGCCTTTGGGTGTCAAGGTTGGGAGGTTGGGGGCTGAGCACCAAGACGAGGAGGGTGGCTTTGCCCCGATCGTTGTAAAAGCTATATTTTGGGCTGCGCCTGTTTTGAGAACACATTTCTCTTCCAGAGCCATGTTCAAAAACCCGGATCAGCATAGCTGTTTGACCCAAGCGTCCTACCCCGCAGTCATGCCCATCCAACATGGACATGTCCATTGCTCGCAGTTTCTCTCTTGTCATCGCCACCAGGGTTATTCACAGATACTAAGAATGCTCAAGAATGTTTGGTATGACCTGGTATGACCTTCCTATGAGTCCCGGCTTTTGTGCAAACTGGAGGCTCCAAGACCGACCTCCCAGGGGCGAACGGACCCGAACCAACCCTCCAGCTTAGTGGGTTGATGATACTTCCGCGACCGCGACTTCCGCGACCGCGGACTGCGCGGCACGCTGCACGGAGCACGCTGCGCGCTGCTTTTCCACCCCCACCTGCACGCGGACCTGAGAGGAGCTGTGACGGCAGGACGGCAGGACGGCGGAAAAGAGGTCAGCCACGGTCAGCCACGAACGAGGCAGGCATGCCTCTGAAAGGGCTCATTCATACTTTGGGGCTTGAAATTGGAAGGCTTTCCTTGTTGACCTTTCCTTTCAACAAAGGCATTGTTGGTGCATGGAAGTTCCCTTTGAAAAAGTACAAAGGAAACACATTTATCCAGTAGCCCACACACATGCCACTAATCGCTACCAAACACACATGTCCAATTGGTCAGGTAGAACCTGGGTCCAATCTTTCCTTCCAGTGGCTCGTGCGAGCAGGAAACACCCCAGCTGCATCTTCCTCAGCAACTGTGATCGAGGGTCCTGAAAGCACAGATCAGCGGCTGAACTTCTAGTGTCAGATCGGAAAGGTTTCAAAGCCACCTGGAACACTTGCAGTAACACACCTCGTGGACCTGTTTAAACGATTCTATCATGAGCCGGTTTGGTCCTTTGGTGTTTTGAGTCTCCTTTGCTGTTGATAGAACTTTAGCACAACTTGTCAAACATTGCCAACCTGAATGCCTTGGGAACATGAAGGTTCCAATTGTTCTGGCTACAGCCCATGGCCCACAAGTTTGTCCAACAGGATCTAAGAATGGCATTGATGGCACCAAAGTCGCAAACTTTGTCGCAAAGGGTGGCGAGGCGACTCTCCCTGTAGGTGTATATACATACGTTTGATGGGAGTCTTCTAGAGTGTCACTAGCCCCAATGAATCCACGAGCAACTTCTTTCAGCCTAACTGCCGTGACGATCGGCGACGATATACCTTGGTTCAGTGCAAAGGTTGATTCATGTTGATTTCAGGGATGCACTGGGCGGCAGCTGATGTACAGTGTGCACTCAGGCAGGAGTCATTGACAAAGCGACGTTGGGAGCTTACCATGGAGCTACATGTTCAGAAGCCATGTCCAAAGTCATGATCTCCTCAACCCCTTTCCAATGATAACACATTCAGTTTCATGATCTGATCGTGTCTTCTTGCAGCTTCGTGGAAGCCCCCTGTCACTGCAAAACAATAAGTTAATATTAATATTGTTTTTCTTCTCTTCATACCGCTCAACTCCTTTTCACCTCACTGCTCCCCTTCTCCAGAAGCCAAGCCAAAGGTGTATTTCATTCCACCTGTTCCGTGGGTTTGGCGATTGGTCGCACATGTACCAATCAACTGGGCCGTTTTTCCTCGTTTGCTCTCCTTGGGCCGCCGATCGCCCGTGCTGCGCTGTAGAAAGCCACCCAGTTGTAAATCCTCTTCCTGGGGACGTGCGTCTATTTTTTTAGAAATACACATACCTCGGGTCTATCCTATGACCATGCAGTAACAGTGGATGATGATGGTTGGTAAAATGGGCTACACCCTAAGCATACCCTCTCTCCAACGAACGAAGCTGTTCCAGTACCCTGCAACGTGCTATCCCGACAGATATATGGATCTCGATAGTCACTCTAATCTCTCTGTTGACCCGTCCTCATGGTTACCTGGACTGTCACTGTCTGGGCCCCATAAAAACATGACTCCAAAGAGTTTGTCAATGTTTTTCACATGCGAGGTGCTTCGGTGACTGCTGGTCCAATGAGCAAAGAAGACTGGAAAGAACACCAGAACTGTGGGTGCAAAGGTTGAATTCACCCTAGTTCGACTATCCCAGTTGGGTGAACCGGGTGCTTCTGTGGCGGTCACTTAACTGTTGGTGTGGGTGCTTTGACCTTGAGAATCTCCCAGCTTTGATGGGGAAAGCGTCGCTGCTAGCTAGCTCATGTCAACTCACCAATACGAAGCTGCCGACGTCCAAGTGCACACTGGGCAGATTCCTTGCGTTCGGCCCATAGGAAGTTTGGGTGAATCACAGTTGCGAAACACATGTTGTTCAAGCTTCAAGATTGTGAAAGCACTTCACCACCTATCAAGGTCATTTGTTCCCACATCCTTCACCGGTCGAAGAAACGACTCCATCCGTACCTCGACCGACTTCACATCATCCCAGCGGCCCAGTCGTTCAAGGCCTGACCACAGTTTTGTGTCCAAAAAGCTTCGACGGCCTCAGCCGGAATCCGTGCCTTTCCGAGTGCACGCTGCAGACCGATTTTGGCGACCGACAGGAACGAGCGATTGTTTGCGCGAGTGAAAGATATAGCGAGGAATGAGTGATTGGTTGGAAACAATGAAGCTGGCGGCGGAGTGAAAAGCCTTTGGACCAAACCAATCGCGAGGCATTTCCCATCTGAGGCACACGGCCTGGAATCCCTGCCTGGAATCCCTGGAAGTGGAAAACCACCTGTTTGATCCTGTTTGGTATTCGGAGCATGGTCATCCCAGGGGCCATTTTCTACTTGCATGATGCCAGGGAGTCGTAGGTTTCTCCATCCCTTGCTTATCCAAAATGATCGTAGGAAATCCAAGCCCATCTGGATCAGGGTGAGCCAGTCGTAAGTTGTAAGTCACCCAGAGCCTCAGGGGTGAACTTTTGATTCGTCACATCGATGCTTCCCTTAAGCTCGTAAACTGACGCAAACCTACCAGCCTAAAGGCGGCAAATGACAGTCCAACGGATTAGCTGCTAAGATCGAACGTGCCCTTCTCTAGGTGTCACCTTGCACTTCGGCCGGGGGTTCACTTACTGTCATGTCTACCTCTACAAGCTGCTCCAGCTTCTCCAAAGAGTTCCTTGTCTCATAGTGTTGATGGACACTATCAGAATGAACATGAATAAAGCTGTTCCACCTAGTCACTAGCTATTTCAGGGTGGTTGAGCATCGTAAATATTGGACTGACGAAATAGTCCACTCTTGGCCAGGCTACTCAGTTGACCCAACACTTGACCTGTTGGTCAAAACCATGATGTGGGTGTTAATCATGTCCAATCCCAAGTTCCAAAACTTGTAAGACCGTGTCGACCCATTCGGTGTCCACCCAGTCCACACACCACCCGGGGAAAAATAAAAGCTCGGGTTGAAAAGTCCACCCCACCAGCTACAGCTCCTCCTCCCACGGAAGCAATCGTATAGAAATCGTTTAAGTGACCAAGAACCTGATGTCCGGAGAACCTGATGCTATGATGGCTTTCAGCCAAGAGAATCATTCAGCTTCCTTCCACCCCCCAAAACCGCTGGCTTCGGTCGCTCGTCACTGGTCGCTTCGGACCTCGAGGAGCTCGGCGGGGTAGGCGGAGCGCTCCGCCAGAAGTTGTGCCGCGGCTGCTTGGTCGAAGGCCTCCTCGAGCTGGGAGTGGATGACCCTCTTGGGTTTCAGTCATGGCTTGAAGCCATGGATTGGAGTCACCAGTCACGGCCATGGATTGAGATAAGTGGAAGAAACACAAAGTTTCGGTGTCAGGAGTGCTCGATGAAAGCATCGAAGTACTGCATTTTCATGGCTGGAGGATGGGGCAGAAGGGATACAGAGATTGACGACAGTCATGGATGGATAGTTCTTGGATCATTTAGTGCATTCATTGTTGTTTGGTTTAGTATGTAAAAGTTGAAAACATCAATACCATCCCAACAATCTGGAGCTCCAACGACTTGTTTTCCTTGACCGAATTCTACCTCGCTCAGATTCTTGGGCCTTGGTCTCTGTTGAGCTTGCAAATGCATGGGTGAAGCTTGCATACCATCCTAAACTATGAGAAAACAGCTCAAGTAAATTGTTTTGAAAAAATTCAACGACCACCTATCCCATGCGGTCAAAAACCCAGGGATCATTGAAGTAGTGCTGGAAAGTATGTGAAGCCACCGAAGGGAATCTTCTATGGTCCCAATCCGCCAGCACTGATGTTGTTCGTCTGGGGCACTAGTAGAGCTGACGAGTCTGCAAGAACTATCTCAGACTCTGGCTCTGGATGAAAATGATTGAGAAAATAGGCAATGAATCTAGCATCGGCTACCACACCCACTGCTGGTTTGTGGACAGACATGTTCAAATCATTGTGAAGCGTCTTGGGTACGATCTTGATCTCAAATCCAGTTCCAAGTGTACATTCTGCCTGCGGCAACAAGAAACAGGTACGCTGAACCCAACATGCAAATTAGTGAAGGTCACCCACTTGCGGGCTCACTGTAGAGGCATCGCAATTGCCTCGTCACCGGGAATTGGGTGAAAGGCAAGAACATGTTGAACACGCTTGAGGAGTGAGACAGTGCGACGTAGTCAAACCTGAAACATGGACGGAAACATCCAGTGGTCAGAGAGTCACATCCTCAAGCGTAATCATCAACATTCTGAAAACAATGATGGCACCACATCAATAAACATGTTTCATGTTTACTAAACGATCCTCATGAACATCTCTCTTTGGACCGACGTGTTTACAGCAACTTCGAGAACTTGCGGGCGGGCTGCTAGACCCAAGCAAATCAAGGCGGTCAACGGTATCGAACACTATCGCGGCTGCAAATCCTCTCCTGGTAGGGATGCTCAAAGAAGAGCTCGGCATCCTCATCCAGGCAGCCTCACGGCTGTCCAAGCAACACTGCTCCGTGGAGAAGGCCAAAGCCTTTGGGACCAATTGGTCGACCGTCTCTGGTCCGAAACCCACAGGGACAACAACAAATAGAAGAACAACCAAACTAAATGTGATCAATATCCACCCTAATCAGATAGTATCCACCCTGAATGCAGAAGTTTTACACACCAAATGGGGTGCTTCTTTGCCCCAAGGATCCACAGCCACCCGATTTTGTGACCGGTCGACATGGCATGTGAACAGCTTTGGAGGCGCCCCCTAACTGATGGGCTGCATGGATTGAGCTGGGACCCATATGTGGAGGTTCTTCCTGATTGTGGAAGACCCAGTTGCGACCCCGCAGCTAAGCTATCATGTAGACTCCTGACTAATAACCCCTCGATTTGAATTGGATTTCCTGTTCATCTGCGGGGATTATTCATCAACAGTCTACATTTGATGATCACTCGGTTCGATTCAGGATGTGGAACCTCACTTGGCTGAACATCAGCACCACATTTTCACATGGTATTGTTTTTTGTTAAAGTGAACACCCTGATAAGGAGTGTCGGAAGGACGTGTTGCCGACCTTCAAAATAGACCAAGAGCGAGCAAACAACCTTTTCAAAACAAATACACACAAACATAAAGCTTTGCAAGCAAGTACAACATTGAACCCCAACCAGTACAGCCCTGCTTTATCCATGACTTTTCAGCAGACATGTGAGGCTTCCATGTGCGTTACCAGGACACAAATCTAAAACATGTGGAAGATCACCCCTGGACCCTTGCCCCCCGGAAGCCCCAGCCGGCTCGATTGCATGGACGTGGCGAGGGTGGACACCGACAGCAAACCCGGTCCCTTCACCTGAGGGTGAGTTTCAAGGGGTTTAAATGCCCTTGCTCCTAGTAGCTTCTTGTTACTAGTATGGCCAGGAGCTACTAGTTTCAAGCATCCTCCCCATCGGTTCCCGCGGGTGGAACGCGGGTGTTCTGGATTTTCGTTCAAAAAGCAGCCGGAACGCCTGTGGCGTGGGAGATCCTCACGAAGGCCACAGGCGGCGCAGGTGTTGGGCAACGGCTGTGGCCTGGGCTGCGGTATGGGAACACTTGAAAGTGTAATGCATATATCATATATCCAAGATTCTCCTAGTACAATCATGAAAGTGGACATGAAACAATAGATTGCTGTTTCAGTTTCAATAATGGAGTAGGTGGTTGTCGGTTCAACATCCGGTCCGCAAAGAACGGTCTACTGGCAATGGAGCCGGGTGTTTCTGGTGCGAATTCATGTAGTGGGCACACCACGCGGGGGTTGACGTCTTTACCATCCTTTACCACCATAGAACTACAATTTTATTTGAAAAGGGTTGAAGGCTTCCACAGGTTTGTTGTTTTTGAAGGAGGGCTCCTGTTTAGGGTGTTCTTCTCTTGCGAGGCCTTCTTGGTGTCAGGCAGCAACCTAGTGTTCCTGTTCATTAGAACCGTGCGCCCTATTTTGTGTATGTTTTTGTTTGATTATTTTTGTATGTTTATTTGCATTGTTTTTTGTATGTGTTATGACTTTGATTGACTTTGTGATTCATTAGAGTTAGCTTTAATCCAAATCATTAACCATGGAACCGCGAGGAATTCACATGTTGGCTGATCCTACATGGGTGTCCACATCAGAAACCCGGTCAAACATGGAGTTGTATCTACTTTGCCTCTTGGCAGAGATGTCTGGAGTTCAACTAAACGGATGTCTGGAGCCTTGTTCAGTGAGTACGTACTGGAAACCACCCTGAGCCTCACCCTGCCCCTGTCCTGCTTTACTGCCTTTGAGACAGTCTCAGTGTCCCGCATCCCCCAAAAAGCTGCCACTTTTGAGATCGACAGCGCGATTGTTCGTGCAAACTCCTTGGCAAACATATTGAAAACTCGTTGGCAAATGCTCAACCGTGGATGACACCTGACAGCTTTCTTCCCACAAGCTTTCACAAGCACTTCAACATACTCAGCCATACACAATCCTTGGTGCCCGGGTCATCCTAAACCCACTGAGCACCTTCCTTTTTGGAAGGATGAACACCAAAAACCTCCCAGGATCCTTCCAGGTCCGACCTCTCAGCTGGACTCGGTCCAGTCGGACGCGTCACGCGACGCCTCCACCGAGCTTCGGTCCAGGCTGCGACCCTCCACCGAGAGTGGATCGATGGGGTAGGTGCCTCACGTGCCACGTGAGAAGCGGTGGGGGAGCCACGGGTGACGCAGGTGAGCCTGGTCAGTCAAAGATCTACAAGTTTCGAGGTGAACCTGGTCAGACCAGGTTTTGAGGACATCCCGTTATAGACAGCTGTTTGTTTTTTTTTTTCCCAAGGGCCTCTTGGTTTACTTTGGGACATAATTATGTATGTATCTGTATGTGACTTTCTTTCTATATATGCATGCATGTTCATTCGCGGCAAGACAAAGTCAGAAATGTTGGTTCTGCTTGGCCCGGCCCGACAATCAGACCATCCGTTGGGTTTTACAAACTACGTATAGTATATAATTATACACCTTGCTTGGGTGTGCATTAGAAGAGAGGTACAAAGACCCTTGCTACGAGCACGACAAAAAACACTCACAATTACACCACCGCAGACCCCAAACAGGTGGGACAACAAAGAAGCATTCCCAAGTCCATTTTTTGAAACATGGGAGACAAGTAGGAAGACGAGACGGACACAGTGACCAACAAGAAGGGAGACAAGAAGGGAGACAAAAGGAAACACACAATAACCAACAAGAAGGGAGACAAGAACGAAAACAAAAGAAAACAGAAGGGAGACAAGGCGGACACAATGACCGACAAGAAGGGAGACAAAAGGAGACAGAAGGGAGACAAGACGGACACAATATGCAACTTCTTTTCTTCTTTCTTTCCGATCGCTCCAGCTGTGCAGCTAGTTGCAGGGCAGCGTCGCGCGCGTTCTGAGGCTCGGCTTCCAACATCTCCTGCAAAAGGGCCCGTCGGCCTGCTGGAGAAAGAGGAACGCCGCCTCGTTGGAACCTCTGCGCGTCGGCTGCCATCACCATTCCGACTGCATCCAGCTTCAAACGAGTCAAGTTGGCCACAGCATACCCAGAGGGAGCTGCACCACACCTGTCAGAGCCGGACGTACTGGACTCGGCTTTCTTCCGCGCTATCAACTCTTCTGGTGGCCGGGGTTGGCCTGCCAACCAAGTCCGTCCTTGCTTGGCTCGGCGGCTCTGACCAACTGCCCCAATCGGCTCTTGGGCCGCTGTCCTCACCACCGCGTGGAATGGGCAGGCCTTGATCCTTTCCGCTCTCTAAGTGCGAAGCCCTTCTCTTTCCAATGCTTCCTCAAGGCAGGCACACCTTCGATCAGCCACTGAGGGCTGATACCGATGCTCATGTGCCTCTGCAAGAGGCGAGAAGTAAGGCGCACCTTCCACTGGCACCATTCCCCCGAAAGGACTCAGGAACTCGACGAGCTCCGCAATCCCACTTCGCAGCCTTGCGAAAAGAGTTTTCCTGGAGCAACCTTGCACTCCCCAGCAATCAACTGCCAGGCGGCAAATTCTTCGCGGCCCAAGGGTGCAGATTCAGGACGCATGGCATCCACGCCACGCAAGGCCAAAGCCAAAAGAAGGGCTCGATGCTCCACAGAGCCCCTTTCCAAAGCATCTTGTTCGGGAACCCGGCACACTCGATTGAATCCTCGACACTCTGGACACTGGCTGCCCTTGCTGCCGCACAAAACCCCGGCCCCTGCACTCTCCGCAAGTTTCGGCGCCTAAGGCAACCTTCAACAAGGCGGACACAGTGACCAACAAGAAGGGAGACAAGAAGGCAGACAAAACGGACACAATGACCAACAAGAACGGAGACAAGAAGGGAGACAAAAGGAGACAGAAGGGAGACAAGCCGGACACAGTGACCAACAAGAAGGGAGACAAGACTGAAGACAAGAAGGGAGACAAAAGGAGACACAGGGGCCAACAAGAAGGGAGACAAGACCGGAGACAAGAAGGGAGACAAGGCGGACACAATGACCAACAAGAAGGGGGACAAGAAGGGAGACAATGACCGCAAGACAAGAAGGGAGACAAAAGGAAACAGAAGGGAGACAAGACAGACACAGTGACCAACAAAAAGGGAGACAAAAGGAAACAGATGGGAGACAAGACAGACACAATGACCAACAAGAAGGCAAACAAGAAGGAAGACAAGGCAAACACAATGACCAAGGCGGGCACAGTGACCAACAAGAAGGGAGACACGACCGGAGACAGAAGGGAGACAAGGCGGACACAGTGACCAACAAGAAGGGAGACAAGACCGGAGACAAGAAGGGAGACAAAAGGAGAGAGAAGGGAGACAAAACGGACACAGTGACCAGACAAGGCCGACACAGTGACCAACAAGAAGGGAGACAATGGGAGACAAGCCGGACGGAAGGCGGACACGCTGTCCCGCAGCAAGGCGGACACTCTTAGAAAGCATTGAGAACCCCTAACAGCAACCTGCTTGCGGCCCTGCTTGGGGAAAAAATCACTTGGGAGACAAATGAATGCATGGCCAGCGGAAAAGGGTGGACACCAGCCAGCAGTGCAGGCACCGAACCTGGGAGACAAAAGTAAAGAAATCGCATGGGAGAGAAATGAATAGAAATGCTGCATGGCCAGCGGAAAAGGGCGGACACCAGCAGTGCAGGCACCGAACCTGGGAGACAAAAGTAAAGAAGTCACCTGGGAGACAAATGAATAGAAATGCTGCATGGTCAGAGGAAAAGGGCGGACGCCAGCAGTGACAGAAAGGGCGGACACATCTTAAGAAAGAATTCAGAACCCCTAACAGTAAACTCTTTGGGGAAAAAACATGGAAGTCACAGGAAGTCACTATCAAAATACTACACTCCCTTGAACTATACCATGGAAGTGGATGGCATGGCCTCTGGAAAGATCATTTTCCTCTACACAAACAGGTGGTGAACTCCAGTGAAGGAAATATACAAATCCACTTGGGTCTCTGCCTTTCGATCAGGTGGCTCTCCGGCAGCTCAGCGTGCATCATCTCATCCGCCAGCCACTGCAGTCTCGGCTCCTGCTCCACTTGCAAGAACCGCTGAAAGACCTGCCGGCTCGTCCATGACTTCATGTGTTTGTTTGAGGGAAAGTAATCCCAACATTGAGTCTGTTTCTAGGAGCGATCCTCTGACAGTTCGGTAGTTTTCTTGGTTGATTTGCTGCTGTTGATGGATGTCCCATGATGCGTGTACTAAATCATAAAACCTCTCTGTTAATAATGGCATCCCAAACCAAACCCCTTGTTCCTGTCCACGTGTCCTTTTCCACCCAGCCCCCATCAACTTATTATCCAAGCAAAAATTGATATTTTAGTATTACAACCCCTTCCAATAATAGTATATTATATTACCCACACACAACTTCAACTATACATGCATGTTCACTCACCACAGCCACCACAATCCCCGGTCAGCACCGAAGGCCGCGTCGACGGCCGAAGCCGCGTGCCGCCTCGAGGCCAAAGTGCGTCGCCGAGCGCTTCGCCATGGAGGCCGTGGAGGTGGCCCAAGCACCGCTGACAGCGCCTGACCGTGGCACTGAATAGTGCTGTCAGGGCTGGCGTCTGAGGAGCAGGATAGATCCAAAGATATTGAGATCAAAGATGGAGATCTCTGGAAGCATTGGATCAAATATGGAGATCTTTGGGGGAAGGAACTGGAGATCCTCGTTGAATTACTTGTCGTACGGTAAGCTTTTTGATGTGTGGTCTATTCGCAGTATCCTTTGCATGAGAGGAGGTCGGGCTATCTGCCAACCATGCTTGGTGAAACGGATAGCGTTCTTGGTGTGCTCACATACCACCAGTCTTTCAGTTTTGGTGTTCTTCGTGCTCAACAAACGTTCATCACCGATAAAACTTGTTCCCTCTGGTCTTTCAAAAGTTGTACCATCGGATGAACTTGGAAATCGTGTGGTGCTTTTCAAGCGTGTTTTTTTTGAAAGGTGCCACACCATGCAACACCAAACTCGGTGGTTGTTTTTTTCAATGCTTTTCACAGACAGGATTCCCTCAGCCAAACGAGGTCGATCTGTGTCTCACAATCAGGTAACAAAGGCGGAACAAACGGATCCGTTGAATTGTTGAACATAACTCTAAGTACCATGGTAACAGAAAATGATCCATGTGATGTTCCTTGTGTTTCCGGATGACCCGGGATTTCGCGGACCCGCCTTCGCTTGCAGTGTGCCACCAGGAGTGCTTTTCACCTGTCACATGGTGCAAGTGAGAAACCTCATTGTTTTTGTTCAGAACATATTTCACCAAACACAGGTTGATCACATGAACACATCATGTGAAGCACAAGGTAGTATTGACAACAAACAAACTTCACATCTTGGTGCATATATTCGGAGAACAACGTTTCAACAAGCTGATTCAAGCAAAACAAGGAATCTGCACCAAGAAATCAAGTTGCCAGCAACCCCCAATTGCAGTGAGCTGTGCTTTGAAGGGCGCGGGGATCAGGGCCAAGACCTCTGCATTGGACACAAGCATGGCCATTAATGGCCTTCTGTCGGTACCAATGGCCTTCCCACCATCACGGGCTTCCCACCGTCGGAAGGCCGACCCGTGGAGTGACAGGACACCCCTTTGCTCGCTCGCTCGCGGTCGGGGGCGTCACCCGGAACCCGTGAAATCCCAAACTAAACGAACAGCTAGCAGCTCTCCACCATCTATAAAGTACCCCACGACAGATATCTGGTGATGAACAGATTGACTGCAGTTGAAAGGCGGTCACAAGTTGTCCCAATGCGATGGGTCACACGGTCTAAATCAGCATCGGTCACTCGGTCAATCAAACTATCAGCTGTAGGTTTTTGAAGGAAAAGCCAATTCTTCTGTTTAAGAGTCTCCTTTGCTCTCAGGTGCGTCGGGGACACCGGTGCTGTTTTTGCTCTCAGTTTGTTGCTGTGCATCAAAACACAGAAAATTGAAACGCCTGTGAACCTGTTCTTTCGAAAGACAAAAAACAACAATCCACGTGAAGGTGCATCCAGTTGCTTGGTCAAATCTCTGAATTCCTATGTGAGGTTGGAAAAATATAGGAAAACACAAACATGGTTTCCCGATCTGTCTGGGCCTTTGAAACTGTCTGGTCTGAAGGTTTCACGATGTTTTCCGCTGGCGCTGGCAACGTTGTTCGCGACGAAGCGGATATGCAAATGGCCACTTTTCGGGGCTTTTGTGGAGACGAATGTGTTGAGGTGCATGGAAAGGTGGAGATAGTGATATGAGTAGAAACAACTCAAAGCTATCCGTCATCTTCAAACGGTGTTGTCTTTCCCTGCCTGAAGCACTTGGGTCCACCCCATAGCTGGCAACCTTAACAGGAAACATATGCTTTGCGCATTGCGATCTCGATGGAATGACTGGAGTGACGCCCGCCAAGCACCAACAAATACGGGGCACCGGCACCCAACAAAAAAGCACCCAGGTAGTATTTGAGCTGGTTTTTGGGGGGCCAAGAATCACCGTGCAGCATGCACAAGAATCCACAAGAATCCTCGTGTCATCTGTCACCAGTTGCTTCGGTCAATGTGAATCGTGAATCTAGCATTTGTCAAAACATCGCAGTAGAAGAATGGTCATGATGTGCCTGGCATCGCTCACGGTGTGGAAAGAACACATCACGATCCTTTTAGCTTCCGTCATAAGTTATAAGTGACTGCAGCGTCTGCAGTCAAGCAAGCATGGAGACCCACTCCATTCACGATCAAAAACAAAAAATTGCAACATCCGCAACGACACAATGTTCTACTGGTAACCAAACAAGTGCAGGCAAATGGTCAAACTTGCAATCAAACTCGTATCTTGCAGGTAAGCCTGTTGAGAAGTCCAAGAATTAGGAACGTACATGAGGAGATGCGCTGCATGTATGTATAGTAAATTACTAGACCTTTCCCACACACCCTCCGTCTTTGGATCGTCTTTGTTCCAAAAACCTGCCAGGACGGCACCAAAATGCCGCCCAAGAAACTCGAGATTGCCAGGGATCCATTCGTGGCTGGGCAGTCTTTGGAAGGTAGGCATAGGGGCCTGGCGCACGGTGCGTGACCACACGAATCGCACGGTGCGTGGACTGATGAACGACGTCCAGTAGATTTGGTCAAGAAGGTGGGCAAATTTGGCATGCAAATCTCTCATAATATACTGTATTATATATATAATATATATACATGTGAGTGGATCGATTGGGTTCATGTGTTTCTCAAGTGCATGTTTCTGTGTAGTAAGAGCTTAGAAGTTTTGAACAAGTTATATAATGGCTTTTGGTAAAGAAACAACATCAGTGCTGGCCCGTCAGGATTTCTTCGCCTTCGAGGAGTTTGAGCATGCGCTGGTCCGGTTCATCAGCTTCATGAAGCGGCCGGAGTTCTGCCTCAGGCGGCCGGGACCTACCCGGCAAACAGCTCTCCAAGAGGGTGGATGTTTTTCACTGGTCTTCCAAGGAGTTCGCTGCCAAAAGCGAAGAGACAAACTAGAGTAGAACGTTGACTGGCTAAGCTATACCTGTCGATGCCCCTTGCTTGGTCATATCTACAGGAAAATACAAGGGTATTTCATATTCCGATGACAGTGAACAAATGCAGTCCTTTTGTTGGCTTGACGGCCTTGAAGTTACCAACAAAACGGTATATATAGGGATTCACTGCAAAATGGCACATGGAAACAGGTGAAAGTAGATGGCATATTGATCAAAAAAAAATCATCGATGCCTTGCAAAACCAAAACCTGCAAAATATGCAGGTTTTCTGCCAACACATGGTTGATTGCCATGATTTCTCATCCACTGATGCCTGAGCCCGATGTGCCATCTTACAGTGCCCAGCAAACCCCCCTCATGTGCCATCTTAATGTGCCTGGGTATATGAAATGATCGTTCCTACCAAACCCGCGTGTGCCATCTTAGCATCATTATCATCATGATCATCCTTCGAAGACATGAAGACACAAGCCAAGGATGAAAGTTGGCACATAGCAGCAATTGTTTCTCCCCTTTCCCCTGGCATCTGTGTTCAACCTGGTCTGTACAAACGGCATGAGGGCTCCCTAGATGCAACATCGCAGAGACCGTCTGGAAAGGGTACCCCAGAGACCGTCTTCATTTTGACTCTTCTTACACTGTTGTTTTCCCTTCCCCCTGACAGTCTCCCCTCTCATCACCTGGCGTGTGCCATCTTAGTGGCTCCACGCGTCCCAGCTCTCCCACCTGTCCCCCCTCTTGTCCCCTCTTTTTCTTCCTTTATATACCTTTATATATATATATTATGTGTTCTATGTCTTTTCCTTGCCTGGCTCTGTCCTCTTTTTTGATTCC